>CM042161.1:48145727-48244468 GCA_023376005.1 Doryteuthis pealeii
AATGTGGTAAGTTTATTGTAAATTATTTTGTTAGTTTCTGCTTTAGTTTCACTAGCAAATGTATGCACCCTCCGGGTGCAAGTATTTAAGTTTTAATGTAATAAAATATTATATTAAATTAGAAAGGCTAATGAAACTAAATAAGAATGCAGATAAAAAGATTTAAAACAGAAGGGGAATAATAAAAAAATAGAACAACTGAAACTAACTCTTCCATCACTCTCGTCTTTCATTTTTATTTTTTCTAATTTAAGTATTTAGTTAAAAGAGGAAATAAAGAATAAAATGAGTTATTTTTTCTTGTTAATGGATTTCATTTAAGATTCATTGAAGAGATTTTTGCTCATATTCAATAAATAAAACCAAACAATTAGAAATCAATAATACTAAGCACATATTTAATAAAATCACGTTTTTAATATCAATATGCAAATTAGCCTTCCCATTCACACTGTAAACCTCTATTTTTTGTATATATAAATACAATTGCATGTTATTAGTATGTAGATATGGTCAACAGTGGCTTCGGCCTCTGGACCATTGCTATAATTAACGGCGTTGATCCCAGGGGGCCATCCCCCCAGGCAACACCTGCCCCCTCGATTTAAAGGGGCAGGGCTGGGTTTATTGCCCAGTGCCTGAGGCGCCCCCCTTGAGGGGGAATGCCGACGGGATCGACGCAATTTTTCACCTGCCACCCATGAGTCTCGGCTTGTGGGTGGTCCCACATAAATAGGGCCTTGTGCCTGACCCGTACAAGTGGGGTACGTGGAAAATATCATGTAGATATGTCAACAGTCTTAATGATGTAAAACAATTTTATTAATAATTGAGGTTTAAATAAAAATAAAATCATGGAGAATATGATGTAAATAACTAAAGGAATTGTGATTTGTATAGTAATATAGTTTCGGTTACAGACAGAAAAACACACTATCTCTATTATAATAAGATATGAACAATCTCGGAAATTCTGAGTTTATCAATATCATAAATAATCTGTATATAGATTTATGTAATTTTTTGTTTAAAGGTTATAATTTTTCAGGTATTATGTAAGTATATTTATATTAATTAAGTGGATCGCGACTTGTCTTTCAAAAATTATAACGCTGAACAAATACAGTTACACAACAAAAAAGATTTTATAAACATTTTCATCTCGTGTCTTTTATAAAACATCCATCAATTTCTTCACTCCAAGATACATCCTGATGAAGGTTTAAAGAAACCGAAATGTTTAAAACATCGATAAATAAATTCATCCTATTTTCGGAACACTTGTTTTTTTTCAAATTTGTTAATATTTCCATATTTACTCCCATATTAATTAATATACCCTTTAGAATAAGCAAAATTTATTTTTATTTATAAACTTTTAACTGTTTATATATTAAATGTACAGTTTTTTGTTTTTTTGTTTCATTTCTTGCTAATTATTTTTTTTTTTGTTTTTGTACAATTTAAGTTAATTCCAATATAAAGTAACCGAAATATCTTCTAAATTTCATGGCTCTTGAAAATGAACTTCAATATGTATTTCTTATTTCTAAGCAAGTTATTTAATCCATCTCATAAGTTAAACTGTAAATATACAAATTCTTAGTGACTAATTTTGTTGAGTTAAATTCTTTCATTGATTAAATGTATGTTTATATAGATAAAAGCAATATTTGTACACTTAACATTTATCAGATCCTAAATAGTCTAGCTGTAATAGTAGTTGTACTAATAAAGAAATTAATAATAAATAAATATAAATAAAATAAACAACCTTATTGGAATTCATGTTCATTAATGGATTTTTTTTTACTGTTTACTTAACTCTAGTTATTTCTAAGTAACAGTGAGAATTACATTTTCTGGTCTATGATTTATGTGTGCTTGATTCTGGACTTGTCTAGGGATTCTTCTTATGACCAAATGTACCAGTCACTTCAATTCATTCATCTTATCTCTAATCTATAAACTTAATATTATGATATGCATTGAATTTTTTTTTTTTTTATTAAAGCTAAATTAATTTTATAATTCACATTATGTAGAGGAAATTAACTTGTGCTTTTGAGCCATAACATTCTTGAAAAGCCTTCTTTTTTTTTCTTTTTTTTTTAAATCAAACTTAAAGGGAAAAAAAATAATTTTTCTTAACTTTTTAGGATGTCCAAGATTGGATCCGTGATAAAGAGGAAGTTGAAATTGTAGACCTCATTTTGAGATTAAGAGAGAAGCTGGTAAGTTTGATTTTTTTTTTTTCCCTTATTTTCATTTTAAATAAAATAATTTTTACCCATTTTCTATATTTATTTACTTCAAATTTCAATAAGATTTTTCTTAACAAGTTATATTAAACATCTAAGAATTTTGTAATTCTTGTGAATTTTTTTGCATTGCTAATAATAATGATTGTTAGTTCATCATTTGTTGTTATTTTTGATTATTACTTTTACAAATATATATATATATTTGCTTGAAGGCAATTACAATGCATGTATCACATAAAATTTGATACTTTTTTTAATAGAAAATGAACTTGACAAGTGTAATCCCAGCAAAGGATCGCTCAGTGTGTAGAACATCGTACAGACTGTTTCGACTTTATTGTTCGACGTGTACTGTGGCCGAGGCAATATGGTCTTTGACTATGCCTGCTGAAGTCCCGGTTTCAATTCCTGTCGGAGGGAAGTTGTTAGTACACATTGCTGATGAGACTTAATAAAGTCGAAAAAGTCTGTACGATGTTCTACACACCGAGCGATCCTTTGCCGGGATTACACTTGTCAAGTTCATTTTCTATAAAAAAAAGTATCAAATTTTATGCGATACATACATTGTAATTGCCTTCAAGCAAAAATATAATATATATTTTATTCAACAATGCTTCTAATAAACAAACATCCAAAAATCTTATATATATAATATACCAAGCGTGTTGGTAAATCCTTGCGGTGAGAAAAAAACCCAGCAAATAGTTTGATTGTAAAAATATACTACCAAACATCAACCGGGGAGAAAAAAAAAATTTGAAAAAAAGAAAAGACCAAGATAGTCGTACCAACAAAAAATAATCTATTGGTACAGTATTTTGCCAAAAGAAAAAACAATTATATATATATATATGTATATATAAGATATATATATATATTCATATAACCGCTAGGAGAATAGCTAATAAGTAAAAAGTGCTCAATACCTAAGTAAAGCAAATAATAAAGATTAGATTTATCTTTATTATATTATATATATATATATATATATATATATAATGTGCATGCTAACTTAATTTGCTGTTGATGAATTGACAGGACTACTTATTTATGGGTCAGTACTTTTGCCTAGGATCAGAACATAGCTCCCAGCCTAAAGTGTATTATATGTCCCTCCTACTTTGTTTGTGTGTGTGTGTATGTATATATATATATATATATATATATATATATATATCACATTTTAAAAAGAATGAATTTATAAAACTAAAATTACCTTTTTAACATGAGCTTTTCAAATTGATAAATTTTGGGGACAAAAATAAATTCCAATTAAATATTGCAATAAGATATATTTTGTTTTTTGTAATTGTTGTATGCATATTAATCTTATCTCAAATTCTGTCAATTCTGAAACTGAAACGTATCAACAACCTGGTCTCATTACTGAGTAATATGAGATTTAATTATTATAACACAAATCATGTTTGCTATTAAATACCTTGTTATCATATCAAAAGAATTATATATATATATTATATATATATATATATATATATATATATATTTTGGGAGAATATGTGCTTAATTGAAGTCGTACCTAATTTTGGAAGCTAATTAATTAATAATTAATTAATTAGGCGGACATACCTATTTAAATGTAAGGCTAAACAAATCGAGAAAAATCAATCTCTGTATGTACATTTCGGCCTATTAGGCCTCATCAGCATAGCTATAGATAGGAAGACTGCCTTGTGCGTGATTCGAAACTCGACTGTCAAGCTGACAGGCGAGCATCGTAACCCCTACACCAACCGGACTTTCTTTAGATTTTTCATTTTGTATATAAGTAGGTTTCTATTCCTCTTATAGTGACTTCTTCTACACGACAGTATGAGAAGTAAATACACAAGCGATGTGTTTATGATATGGCTTTTTTTTAGCCGACAATTTTATATATATAATGCTCAGGATTAAGAATTAACTCCTTGGGACATAATCCTGTTGGTTGTATTAGCAAACCGTTTACAAAATTTAGTTGAAATTAACCCAAGTAGTCCGATGGGTATATGACCAATTTAAACTGATTTTCTAATACTTTACAAAGTTGCCTCCCTTGAATTTTGCCTATTTCTGAAATGTAAATAAATCTAACTTTTATTGATTAGTGTTTACATGCGTTGCCAGTTGTTTTGAAACTGAATGTGAGAAATAGATTTATATATATATATATATATATATATATATATAATATATATATATATATATATATATATATAAGTCTCACCTTAATATACAACAGTTCCGGTGTTGTGGACGGTCTCATTAGCTGACCAGAAATGAAAAACCAAGGAAAAAGATCTCTGCCTTTTTAAAAACTATGGCACATGCCGTGGCGGGGAGGAGGATGCCCATTGGCTGGCGGTACTCGAAGCAAGTAGCACTGGCCAATAGGAAGCCACCACCCAGCCTCAGCATGGCCAAATAATCTCTTATAAAAGAACACTGACACAAAATGCCATATACAGGAGGCAAAGCCACATAATGCAGTAGCAGGATATTGCTGGGATGCAAGCCCGAAATTTTAACATTTTGGACTGGGTCACCTGTGTGAACCAGTATAATGTTGAAAGACCCGAAACTGGTAATGATCACAGGAAAAACATTACTGATGATGCATCCCAGCGCATCTTAAAGATGTATTTTCCAAATATATATATATTTTAATTCATTTATAAGATTTTCTAAATTCAAATTTCTTCATTTTAGAAGTTCTAATTCCACTTTATAATGCAAACAAGAAGCAGAATCTACAAAAGTTCCCAATCTTTTCTTGTTCAAGGCACACTTTAGAAGCAGCAAAATTATTTTGGCACATTAAAAATATTTATTTAAAAAAAAAAGAAGGGATTTATACATTTTAACTTTTAAAAATAATTTCAATTTTATAATGTTATTAGTATTATCATTTTTTTAACCTTTACCTTGACAAACGTTCAAACAGTAATGTGATTATTATTTTTAACATAGGAGGTGTTTCTAGAGTTGAGAATTACTTGAAACCATATAATTATTAGTATTAGATAGGAATACTTGATATCACATTATTGGCTTTTCAGTCTCGGAAGACTATAATAGTTTTTGTGCCCCTGAAGTTACAGCACCTCCTGTGACTGCGAATGTTGAAAAACATTCTCGACCACAGATATCGCATTTGAAGGCTGTCCCTGAAGATGTTGATGTACCGGTGCTTTGTTGCTGCTGCTTTATTCTGGACCTATTAGCTTCATGGTGTTGCGCTAGGGTGACTTCAGACATGAACAGTCCTCTATGGAGAACCGATGGGCAGTCCTGAGCCAAATTTTCCCAGCTGGAAGGGGCAATGCCAAAGCACCTGAGATCATTCTTGCAGACAGATATCACATAACTGTATGCAAAAAAAATCTCTCAAGAAACAACTACACAAAAAATGTAAATATAAACATACAATGAATGTGATCTTCTAGGCATAAACTAACCCTAGATGGGTTGACATGCTGTTAAAATAAATAAATCTAATTTAAATGAAAAAAAAAGGGCATTTACTTTTTAAATTAGTTTTCATTCTCTTCTATGAATTAAGAAACAACTACACAAAAATTGTAAATATAAACATACAATGAATGTGATTCCCTAATCTCTAAGCATAAAATAACCCTAGACAGCTTGATATTAAAATCAATAAAATAAAATTCTGAAAAATGATTATCAATTCTTGAATCCAATAAATATCAGATTATCTTAATTTTTTTTTTTTTTTAATTCTTAATTTTTTTCTTTCAGACCTTTGCTGCAAATAATCAGTCTGCTGTAAATAAAGACTGCGTTGTGAAACTCCATCGACATGTGGATACCATTATTTGCTCACTGCCAGATGATCTGCAGGTTGTGTTAAAGACATGACGCTATGTCAGCTGTCTCTCTCCTCTTCCCACAATACCAGAACTTTCACTCTATTCTCCTGCATAACTTTGAGAGAGGCGGCAGAAGGCCCAATAGCAACCACACCCACAATTGGTTGTCAGGTCCCTGGGGCCTTCATCTTAACCTATCACTTTTCTCTCATAACAACTGCTGCTGCCAACACCCTTTGACCCTCAGACCTTTTTTACTTCCTCTGAACCCTGACTAAAAAGAATTTGGTTTTTAAAAAAAAAAATACACATGAAGTTAAACAAATCATTTATCAAAATGACTTTATTCAGCATTAAATGACTCGAAAAAGGGTTGATATGCTGTAAATCAACCAAACCAAACTTGAACCCTGACCTACTATTACCTCCATATCAATCTCTCTATCTCTCTCTCTCTCTCTCTCCTCTTCTCTCCTCTCTCTCCTCTTCTCTCCGCTCTCTCTCCTCTCCCCTCTCTCTCTCTCTCCCCTCTTCTCTTCTCTCTCTCTTCTCTCTCTCTCTTCTCTCTCTCTCTCTCTCTTCTCTCTCCCCTCTTCTCTTCTCTCTCTCTCTCTCTCTCTCTCTTCTCTCTCTCTCCCCTCTTCTCTCTCTCTCCCCTCTTCTCTTCTCTCTCCCCTCTTCTCTCTCTCTCTCTCTCTCTCTCTCTTCTCTCTCTTCTCTCTCTTCTCTCTCTCTCTCTCTCTCTCCTCTCTCTCCTCTCTCCTCCTTCTCTCTCTCTTCTCTTCTCTTCTTCTCTTCTCTCTCCCCTCTTCTCTTCTCTCTTCCCTCTTCCTCTTCTCTCTCCCCTCTTCCTCTCTCTCTTCCCTCTTCCTCTTCTCTCTCCCTCTTCCTCTTCTCTCTCCCTCTTCCTCTCTCTCCCTCTCCTCTTCTCTCTCCCTCTTCCTCTTCCCTCTCCCTCTTCCTCTTCTCTCTCCCTTCCCTCTTCCCTCCCTCCCTCTTCCTCCTCTCTCCCTCTCTCTCTCCCTCCTCCCCCCTCGTAAGGGATTTCTCCCCTTTCATTGACCAAACTGAGTCATTTGATAATTAATTTCACTCATCTTTAATCAAATAAGAGAAATGAAAAAAACTAATAAAGGTTTAGTGCAATATTCAGTGTTCATTTCTGTGATGGTCTGAGAGGAAAAGAGAAAATGTTTAAAAAAAAAAAAACTCACCTGTCACTAAAAAAGGAAACTTCTGATTTGGATTGACACCTTACTTTTTGTCTCTAAAAGATTTCAGATTCTTTTATTGTGAATAAACTACGATTTTCTGTGAAAAGACTTGAAATAAAATGAAGGAAAAAAAAAATATTATTCTTTTGGCTTTAAAAAACAAAGTGAGAAAAAAGAAAAAAACAGCTGATATACAGGTTGTTTCTGAGAACGTACTCAGTTTCAAATCACATTTCACTGCAATGATCTTTTTTTTTTTTCTTTTTTTTTTTTTTTTCTTTTCAAATTAAAAAAAAAAAATCTGATATACAGGCTGTTTTCTGGGAACTCTATCTCACAAGTGTATCACAAATATTACAATGATCATTTTAGAAAAAATGAAATAAAATTTTTAAAAACAGGGTTGCCGAAGGAAAAAAAAAAAAAATCTGGATTAGGGCGGGACACGACTATAAAGACTACTACAGGAACAGACACTCTACCTCTCAATTGTGAAGAATTCTGATTTTTCTTTTAATATTTTTTTTTTCTGGATTATTATTCTCCATTGTCTTTTTTTCTTTTTAAACAATGTTTCAATTGGTCCATTCTCCAACCTTTCTCAGGTGAATGTAACACCTGGTGGATATTTACCTGTTTATTACATCACCAATAATGCAGTGGTTTGTTTTTTTTTTTGTTTTTTTTTTTACCCCACCCTTCATGAGAATTTTTTTTTAAATATTTTTATGAGGGTGGAGAAACTATGTGCACTTGCATAAGAAAAACCTAAATACATTTATTTTTTATTTACAATTTTAAACAAATATATAAAACTTCTTAAGAAACATCATCTATTTACAAAAGAAAAAAGAATTTACCAAAAAAAAAAAATTGAGGGTAGTAATCCAGAGAAGAGGGGGGGGATTCAAAGACTCCAATAATTCATTCTGAAACCTGAGTCTGTTTTTCTCAGCAATCATCTGTAAGAAAGATTCTGGAAGGTTCCTTACTTTACCATTCCTGTGGAAACTCCAAGACTCTACTTTCTCTCTTACCTTCATTCAGATCCCAGGAAGAACTACCCTGTGTAGTAGCAGAATCATCCGCCTATCAGTGTGAAAACTTTCTAGAGATCCTTTTGTGAACCAGGACTTCAATGTTCAATCTCAGAGGACCCCTTTCATTGATTGTATATAAGGAGACTTGGGAGGTGGGGAGCAGGCCCAGGCAGATGTTTCAAGAAGTATTGTCTGTATCCTACAAATTCTGGAGCCTACACACATAGACACTCTTTAAAATAAGAAATTCAAAAATCTAGTCTCATACATTTCAATAAGGGAACACACTGACAGCAAAAAGAAGAAGAAAAAAAAATCTACTTTCTGGTTGTAAAGAATCACTTCATAAATGTTATTCACAATTTGTTTGTGAAGACAAATTTTTAAAGGATTCTGTGTTTTGCTTTTTCTTTCCCCTTTTCCTTTTCCGTGTTTTCTTTTCTTTTTTTTTTGTTGTTGTTAAGTCTAAACTGTTTTTTATTTGTACAACAAATATCCCATTGATTGTGAATGATACAGAGTAAGTACTTCTCTACTATTGAAATCTTTAAATAGAGAAACAAGCAACTCCACTAAGATTTTTTTTTTTTTTCAAGTGCAGTGGATATAGTAAAAACTTTCGGACTATATGACCTTTAGGCACCACTTTTGTAATCTTAATTCGAGGGACACTTTTCTCATTTACACCGTCAAAATCCGGTTGTTTGTGAGGGGTTAGTTTTATAATTTTAAAAAAAAACTCTAAAATCGTCTGTTAACAATTAGCTGCATTTTGACGGGGTGCCTAAAGGTCAATGGTCCAAAATTTTCATTAAAATGGTGAACCATTTTATTCCAACAGTTTTGAGATTTCACAACATTTTTTTTCTTTTTAATTAAAAAAAAATCCACCAATTTGAATATACCATATATATATATATATATATATATATATATATATATATTATATATATATATAATAATTACTCTCAGTTTCTTTTATTAATCTGAATTAAAGAGAGTCAAAAGTTTTGCAATCTTTTGATAACGTGAGGCCACAATTCAGCAAGTCTGGATGCTTTTGCCCAACATTTTGAAGGTGACTAACCACACTAGACTGTGAGATACTGATAATTGTTTCTTTTCTTTTTTCACATAATTATTACTTTTCACAGGGAACTTCAACAACAATAATCAAAGAAAATAATCATTTCCTATGTGTGTCTAACTCATTGGAATTTCATTAAAATTTGTGGCAATAATAAAAAATGGTTCAGTTTTTGTCCAATATATATATATATATATATATAATATAAACATCAACACTCATTATGCTATCCTATTTCAGATATATATGGTCTATCACCAATAGTGAGCACTTTATTTATAAATAAACCAAACTACATTTTATATATATATATATATATATATATGAAAAGGTGGAATGAAAACATCACACAATGCTGTTAAAGAGAAAACAATTTATAATATAATTCTCTTTAACAGCATTGTGTGATGTTTTCATTCCACCTTTTCATACTCATACTGTTGGATTCATTTCCTTTCTTTTAACATATATAATATATATATATATATATATATATATATATATATATATATATAAGCAAAATTAACATTCTTGACTCATCTGGTTTTACTGTACTGTGATCAGTTGCACCTTCACCTTTCACACAACAAATGTTTTTTGTTGCATCCATAATGTTATGACCCAGTTCAAACTCATAAAGTTCCCATTACTATATTGCACACATGGTATGAAGCAATGCACCATATGTCAGCACACCAATTACTATGATACTAGTGCTTCAGTCACAAGATATATGCGCTGTAAACTGGCAGCTCATACAAAATATTGCAGAACTTTTAACTCTCCTTAGTATTAGGATTCATAAACCTTTCAACAGAAGTGTGTTGAAAATAAAAAAATAATGACATTGTCTGCAGTACAGATCTTTTTTTTTTTTAACCACAAATTAGTATACCAATAATACTTACTTGGCACAGTGTCCTGTCCCCAGTAACTTTGGCTTCTGGACCGGTAAGATGTAATGAACAAGTTTACTTACCTCCGGCAAAACACATCTGCTTAGCTTGTCAGGTTCTGCCTGAATTAAGCTGAAGAAGCATGGTTGCCTTTGACGAGCGAATTTGTAAGGTATGGCCTCGTTCGTGGCGTGAGAGTGGCGTCGCCCATGCAAATTACACAGACAATATAAAAGGAGCTCATTTATTTGCCAGGGCGACAGCAATCTAGTCAGGAAGAAAGAGGTGTGAGCGTGAAGTTACTGCTACTAAATTAAATTGTGTGATCCCAGAGGCCATTCCCCCAGGCTGCACCTGCTCCATTGTCTAAATGGGACAGGACTGGGTTTATTGCCCAGTGCCTGAGGAATGCTGAAGGGAACATTCATTTTTGCACTGGCCACTGCATAAGATTCGGTTTATACATATCCCCCCATATTAAAATGTCCTTGCTTCAATTCAGCCTGGTGGAAGGTCAGAAAAATACTTACATACCCGGTACAGGAGCTCTCCTGTGCAGGATGATAAAAAAAGCTAATGGCTCGATCCCAGGGGTCTTTGCCTAAAAAGGGTAAGGGCTGGGTTTATTGCCCGCTGCTAAGAGAAGTTTGCTTCCTGTGGAGCACCCCACATTAAAAAAATAACCTTGTGTCTATTTCAGCTTGATGGGAGTGTGAAAAATATCTTACACACAAGGAATGAGATTAACTTTAAAAAAAAAAATATGGATACTCTGATATTTTTTTTTTTTTTTTTTTTTTTTTAACCTTGGAAATATTTATGACTTGTGAAATTGTTGAGTAAATGACCAGTTTATTTCTTTGTGAAATCTTCAAAGACTTAAACATGGAAAATTTTCCTTTTATTTTTAAAAAAAGATAATAAAAAAAGTTTTTTGTTGATGATTAATCATTTCCCCATACACTTATACAAAGTTAACAAATTTCACTCTCACTATTTCATTTTCAAATTTATTTTCTTTTTCAAAACATTTACCTATCAGTGTTAAAACTTTCTAGATAAATGCCAATCTCCAATGTGTCCCTTTTCATTGATTTTATGAAAAGAGACTTAGAAATACTCCCCCCTCCTTCTTTTTTTTTTTTTTTTTTGTTGCTTTAAGAAAGAAAGAAAGAAAAAAAAAACCTGGTCCAGGCATCATACAGACACTTGGCTTTTTTTTTTGAAAATTTTTATTATGTTTTTTTTTTTTTTCTATTTTTCATCATTATCTGATTTTTTTCTTTTAATAACCATGGGACACTAATCAGTTTTTCACGTATCATCCAAAACAATATGTGACTAATGTCAGTATTTATTATTACTGATTGAACTATTATCGACTTAGGTAAGCAATGAAGAGTTATTCAAACATCTTTTTTTTTTTCTTCTTTTTTTTCTTTTTTTTTTTTTTTCTTTTTTTTTTTTTTTTTTTTTCTTTTTTTTTTTTTCTTCTTTTTTTTTTTTTTTTTTTTCGTTTTTTTTTTTTCTTCATACACAGTTGAGACTAAAAATTAATACTTGTTTGATAAAAAATTGAATTCTACTAACTGCATAAAAATTCACAAATACTTTCCTGAACTCATACACTTTTTTAATCACCTGTTGATGAACGGAAAGCCTACCAGTCAAAATACCAATCATCAGAATCTTATAATTAAATTTTTTTGAATCAGCAAATTTTTTCCACTTTAATTTTGCTATGATCTTTGCATAAATACTTTCACCTCATGTGAGGATTTTTTCTTTCAAGAACTTTGTTGCCAATTCTACAGCAATCTCTTATGTAAAAGAGACAGAGACTGAGACCCTAATTCACTGACACACCCATTTCATTTGTCCCCAATCCTTTGTGATATTTCTAATTCTAAATCTTTGACAAGTACAAGTCAGAATGAAGACCACCAGATTTTTTTTTAAATATATATATATATATATAAATAAAAATTTGTTGCTGGCAATGTCCAAGTTTTTATTCTTTTTAACCCTATCTAGATAGATACTGGCAATGGGAGAAAAAAATGACTTGAATGTTCTCAGAACTTTTGATTAGGGTTCTAAACTTTACCAGCTAAAAAAAAATCTTTAACATTTAAAAAAGAAAAAAATTTAATTAAATAAATTTAGAAATTATCTCTTTATTCTCTTTAAATGATGTTTGCATATATTTTGAAAAAAAGAAAATTAAATCAACCCTGTAATTCAATGCACATTTCAATAAGGTTCCTCCTCAACATTTTTTTTTAAAGATCCACCCTCCACCCAAAGGATCTTAGGATTTACTGAGAGTTTATAATTTTTATGAAAAATATCAGTTTCTTTACCCCCACCCCCACCAGTCCTATTTCCCTTGACCCTCGTCCCCCCCCCCTTCTTTTTCTTCATTCTTCTCCTCTTTTGATTTTGGAATGACACTGACCTGTAGAGGATTTGGATTTTTTAAATAACTTATATCCAAAGTTAAGGTACAGGTTTTATAAGGACACTAAAATTGACCCCTTGATTTAGTTGATTTAATTGGTCACTTTAGTTAATTACTCCTCTTTAAACTGTACATATATATATATATATATATATATATATATATATATATTAATAAAAGGCACTTATCACAGATGAGCTGTGGTGATCCTGGGTTCACCAGAGATTTCAGGTTTCACAACATCAGATGCCTCTCATTTAGGATTAGCAGGGACAATCCATGGGTCTGCCCCCCTACTGTTCGACCAGTCCCTGATCATTGCTGAGTTTCTTCTCATGAGCTTCCTACAGATACCCCCCCCCCAAGGATCACCTGCAATAACATGAATATTGCAGTTGATTATTCCAAATCTTTTTGTATCATTCAAGACCTTATGCAAGAGCAGACTTACAATGAAATTAATGAAGCTTAATCTTGATGGCCCTTAATCTTAGAGGAATCTCAGGACATTTAATCTTAGAGACCTCAGGGCCTCTAATCTCAGAGGAGATTCAAAAATGGCTTTGACATCTGATACATATATATGATCATACAGCAATTTTTATCAAAATCTGAATTGTATTGGTTAATTTTATTTCATCATCATCGCGCTTTCAGTGTGGATATCCATGACAATCTCTCTCCATCCGTCCCTATCACTCATCATTCTCGGGAGGTCCTCTATGCAACATTCTGCATCCGCACAGAGCTGATCAACGTACGTTTTTGCTGGTCGGCCCACACTGGCTTGTCCATGTGCTGGCTTCCACAGGAGGACGTCGCTTATGAGTTCGTCCTTGCTTCTCCAGCAGTGTCCCGTGTGTCTTGTCCGTCTTACTCGGATGGTTTGGGTGATATGTGGTAGGTGGCCGTACAGCTGTTTTCTCGTAGGGTGCTGTTTCCACATCTTGTTCATGATCACCCACAGCATTCTTGTGCAGCTCCCATCTAATTTATTCTCTAGTCACTTAGTTAGGGTCCAGGTGGTAAAACAAAATCAAAAAAAAAAAACCATTGCAATTATTGAAGGCAACAGTTATTATTGCAGACCTTGTTGGTTTCAAAAGGACTATTACAACGGTTCAAGTTTCAGGGGTCCTAATATATAAGTCTTGTATTCCAACTGAAAAGTGGAGGACAACAAAAAATGATGATAATAAAGTACTTTACTTTTCATAATTAATACACATAAGCAAAAACTATTTGGTATTGCATATCAAATATGAACATTTATAAGAAAACCCAAACAAAACAATTTCAGATATTGCTGGATATTAATCCAGGAATAAAAAAAAATTGATTGCTTGGTTATATGAATGGCTAGAGAGTTGGACATAGGGGAACAGAAAATTAATCCATGAGGGTAACTACGGTTGAACATGGAATAAGGTGATGCTGACCGCAGAAGTCAAAGGTGAAGGTAGCCAAATGCCTCGTTATCTAATTAGTGATGCGGATGAATGGATCAACGAGATTCTCACTATTCCTACCTACTATCTAGCGAAACCACAGCCAAGGGAACAGGCTTGGAACAATCGGCGGGGAAAGAAGACCCTGTTGAGCTTGACTCTGTGAGGAAACACATGAGGTGTATCATAGGCAGGAGACCTGCCTTTCTCGGTGTCTGTTGCATGGCAGTCGGGGTGTGGGTCGGGCGGTTCGTTTCAGTTGGCAATTGGGTTTTCCAGCGTGGGTTAGGTGGTGTGGCTTTGGCTTCGTCGTTCAGTCGGGATCCCGCTCCGGTTTCTTCGCCACCCCTTCGCGGCAGGTCATTCACCTTTCTTGCGGTCATTTTTTTTTTCCATTCATCACTCACTCCATCGATGTTGGCCCTGAAATACCAGCACTTCTGTTGTTTCCTCACTCACCAGGTGAAAAGGGGAATTATTTCTGGCCAAATGGAAAGAGATGAGTTTCCTATGAAATTCCTTGTCCAAATGTACATTCTCAAAACTTTTTTAGAACACTGGGATTTGGGGGGGGGGCTGCTAATAATGTTTATCTAGAAGCATTATGAACACTAGTACAAAATAAAAAACACCCTCCAGGCGATGTAAAAGTAGATTTTTGAAACATATTGCCTGAGGGGTGGGAGTAAAAAATTCAATGTCAGAGAGTTTCTACGCTAAGTAAGTAAAATCATCAAATTCATTAAAGGATTAAAAAATAAAACAATTTGAAATGTAAACTTTAAATATGTATTAAAATAAAACAAACTATATATAGATATATAATACCAGTCATGTATTTATTAAAACTTGTTTTAAAAAACAATGAGGACTGTCTAATGTTGCATGTTCAAATTTTGAGTGTATATATTGAATAAATACACTCAAAATTTGAACATGCCAAAAATCGTAGAATAAATTTTATTCTATGTTATGACGATTTTGGGTAATGTGATGTAAGCAGTGACGTAATTTTTGTTACAGACAAAAACCGGAAGCGAATCTCCATTATTAATAGATGAAAGTAAAGTCATTGGGGTAACCTACAGTTAGTATTAGCAAGACAGAAAGGGAGTCTATACCCTTTTCACTAGCGTTAGACCAGGGATTCCCGACCAGGGGGTGCGAGAAGCATCCATTCAAATTTAGATTAAATCTTTTTCTTTTGTTATTAATATTATTTATATTTTCGTTTCTTTATTTCAGATTATTATTATTTAGAGAGTGAAATATATATGATCTTTTGATAAAACTGTCGTATGAATTCACATTCTATATTTTTGAACAAAAGTATAAATTGTAGGGGTGCGTGGTCAGAGCAAAACTCTTTTAAGGCTACAGGAATAGAAAAAGGTTGGGAACCACTGTATTAGACCAAGGTGACTGTTTTGGCGTCCGAAGCAGAGCGCCAGACCTACCTTCAGCTCCTCACTTTACCACACAGATCTCTGTGCTACTCATATGCTGAGTTGGCAAGGGCTGGTATTGAAAACGGAACCTTGTGGTTCCTAATCGAACACTCTACTGACTGAGATATATATATATATTTTTAACATTTTGTAAAACCAGCAAAATTATTCCCTTTAAGAGGAACATTATAAATGAAATCCGACGATATGAAAAGGAAAAGTTGGAAAATCAATTTGGTATGTTTCACTTGTGAACGATTGAAACATGTTTTCTTTTTTATATATATATATATTATATATATTTTACAGACGCTGCTGCTGTCAATAACAACAAAGATAAAAGATCTGTTGAACAGGAGCAACATTCATTTGAAAAAGGGTATCTAACGAACCCGAAAATTTTGATAACAAATAATAAAAAAATAAGTGAATCCAATACTCCATAACATCGAGTTCATTCATTTATTTTTAGATGCTTCGTAATAACGCCCAACTTAAAAAAAATTTTTTTTTAGATATATATGAGTTCAGTCCTTACTGGATGCTCCATTATTGCTGATTTATTCTTTACAAAGATTAGCTTAATAAAAATTTAAATGCAGACATGCATACACTTGACTGATATAGTTAATTTATAGAGTATAAATTATTCTTTTCAATAGACAGAAATCCTAAATCTTTTAGTTCACCATTAACATTGATAGTAACATAACATAAAAGTACTGTGAATAATTAATTATACACATACATTGGGTGGCCTAAAGTTGGTATCAGCCAGACAGTGAGGGAGTCTATACCCTTTTCACTTGCACTAGATCAGGGGTTTCACTCGTGAACTATTGAAAGATGGTTTCTTTATCATATAATTATATACACATACATTTAGTTCAATCCTTACTGGATGGTCTATTATTGCCGATTTATTCTTTACTATGTTATTGAGGAAATGCGGAATGAATAAATCGTTAATCAGATTCTGTCAGCAAAACTAATAACATCTTGTTTTTTCTAAAAACTTTCTATACACACACACACACACACACACACACACATTAATATATATATATATATGTATATATTATATAATGTGTGTGTGTCATGATTTGAGGACCTAATTTATTTTGAAAAAAAAATTGTAACATGAATATGGACATCCCCTGGTATAATGGCTTCAAGCTACACTGGAAGACTATTGTTAGTGAATATGATTTTCACTGAGTGGCCATTTATGTTATAGACTCAGCTTAGTATATCCCAACATATACATGAATAATAATTTTATACAAGTAAAACCAAAGCCTGATGAAAAAGACTAGGGTCAACTCGTAGCTTTTTGTGACCATAAATATATAACATAAAAAACTTAAATTTGAGTTTCATTTATTTATGCAGAGTTGTCTCCCTTGAATATTAGGAAATATTTTTTGATAGTATTTGTCTCTTATATTTTGGGGGAGCGGAGTTTCTTGTTTTATTTATTTTAAAATAAATAAAAACAAAAACTCCTATACACAAATTGCTTAATGTATTGACTTTCAATGAATTTAAATTCATTGAAAGTCAATACATTAAGCAGATTCTTTTATTTTCAAAAATTGACTCTAAATAGTTTGGATTGAGTTATGTTTTTTTAAATAAATGCATTTTAATTAGTCATAACTAGCAAAATAAAAAAAACGCTCTCTGGGCGACGTAAAATAAATATTGCCTGAGGGGATGGGAGTTGAAAATTTAATATCAGAGAGTTTGTATCATAAGTAAAAGTAAAATCATCAAATTTATTAAAGGAGTAAAAAAATATTTAAAAAATTGAAATGGAAACTTAGTTCTGATAACTTTAAATATATATCAAAATAAAATAAACTATATATAGATAGATAATACCAGGTATGTATTTATTAAATCTTGTTTAAAAAACCAATGATGACTGTCTAACATTGCATGCTCAAATTTTGAGTGTATTTATTCTACGTTGTGACGTTTTAGGTAGTGTGACGTAATCAGTGATGTCATTTTTGTTACAGACAAAAACCGGAAGTGAATCTCCATTATTAATAGATTTGCAATTAAGTAAAAAACTGATCTGTCACTTTCATCCTTTCTATATATATATATCATGATTACCTCCTCGTTATATATGTTAGTTTCTTTGTTAGTGTAAAGAGTGTGAAACATATCTGTATGTTAACTTTCAGAAGCAACTAGCCCATATCTTGAATTAGGTTAAACGTTCCCTTTCTTAGAAATCTTACAAAATGAATTTTATGTTTTTGGGGTTTTTTGTTTTGTTTTTTTTTTAATTTTCCAGATGTATTTTTTACAAATTTAATTCACTTTGCAAACTCGCTTTTCCCTAATCCCAGATCTACCCAGAGCTCAATGGGTGACCTAACAGGTCATGTTTTGTCTAGTATAGTTTATATATAGAATGTATGTTTGTGTACAAAAGTGTTAAGTAACAGCAGATTGGCCGTTCTGTACATCGATCGAGTGGTACCTGCCAAATGAAAGACAGATTTTGAAGTTAACATCTTTAAAAAAAATATTAAAAAAATAAAAAAGTTTTTGAATGGCAGTACTACCCACACTACCTTTGCAATCTACCGGTCAATCATGATCGTCATATTGGGCATTTCTGCATTAGATTATTCTGACCCCACTTTTGGTGCAATGGGAATAATATTACCACAAGATTGGAATCCCTGGTACCAGGCTCAGTCTTTTCTCGATTTTTGTTAGTGTTTTTTCTTTTCACCTTTTTTACTTTCTTACCCCCCCCCCCCCACTGCATTTTGCTCTAAAACCCAGTTGTGGAAATGATCAGGGACTACACTTTAACCCCAGCCTAAAAGTCAGGAAGTTTATTTTCTTTGTAGTCTAACAGAACTTATTTTACTGATACAGGTATTGGGTTGATTAAAAGATATTTAGCCAAGGACCAATATTAACATTGGTATATCCATGATATACTAACACTGAACACAACAACAAGATAAGTTATTTACACTTACAAGAATATTTAATTTTTAATATATACATTATACATACCAATGGTATTAAAAGTAAGGGTAATTTATGAGGAAGTGTGTCCTGGTCTCCTGCCTCAGAAATTGCTACCCGGTGACTATTAGAATAACGTCCCTAGCTATGTCGTCTCAGTGGTGTTACTTGAAAGAAAACAACCAACTTAGGGCATTAAATGTATTTTAGAGGGCTTCTCTTTTTTTGTCGTAATTCTTATTTATTTATCATAATTTGTTTAGAAATTTATTTATAGAAATTTGTCGTAATTCTTGTTTAGATAGGTAGATAGATATACATCTTCATATCTCAATTTGTTCATTTTTTACTTTGTTTATATATATCTATCCACCTATCTCCATTTGTTCATAAAGAGAAGCCCCCCCCCCTCTAAAATACATTTAACGCCTTAAGTTGGTTGTTTTCTTTCAAGTAACACCATCAAGACGACATAGCTGGGGACATTATTTTAATAGTCACCGGTAGCAATTTCTGGGGCAGGAGACCGGGACGCACTTCCTCATAAATTACCTAGTAAGAATACAGGAATGGGTCCTAACTGGTAAAGATAAGAGTTGGTAAAAGTTAGTCATATGACTTTACGGTAATTTATGAGGAAGTGCGTCCCGGGCTCCCGCCTCAAAAACCGCTACCCGGTGGCTATCAAAATAACAATTCCAGCTCGTCGTAATTCTTGTTTATCATAGTTTGTCATAATTCTTGTTTAGATATGAAGATAGATATATAGTTTTGAATAGACTGAGATAGATAGATAAACAAACAAAATAATATAGATAGATACGAACAAATAGAGATAGATATTTTCGACAAGTAAAATGTATTTGGGGGGGTCGCTTCTTTTTTTGTCGTAATTCTTGTTTATTTAAACTAAAAACAAGACATTAAACAAACATGAATAAAAAAAAAAATCTTAGTATTTAAAATAATATAGATAAATATGACCAAATTGAGATAGATAGATAGATGGATAGTTTTGAATAGACTGAGCTGGGTCGTTATTTTAATAGTCACCGGGCAGCAACTCTTGAGGCAGGAGACCGAGACGCACTTCCTCATAAATTACCGACTTTACCATTCCCTGGGAGAGTCAAGGACATTTCTACTCTTCAAATAACAAAGGCAAATAGGGGTTGACAATGGGTTTCTTAGCCTGTCATGTGATACCATATGTGACCTCCCAGTAGACATGCCTATTCTCTAAGAGATATTTATTGTCACCCTACACTGGAAATACTTTACAAACCAAATTACTTTCACATACCATCATGTCATACTGACAGCATGGATTCTTATGACTCTCCCTCATCACCCATCCCTATCAATCATCTCTCTTGGCAAGTCCTCCTCACAATATCAAGTATCCATACACAGCTGATGAATGTAAGTCCTTGCTGGTCGGCCTGCTCTGGTGTGTCCATATGTAGGTGTCCACAAGCGAACATCACTTATGAGTTTGTCCTTACTTCTCCAGCAGCGTCCAGCATGTCTTGTGTGAAATCTATAAAGAAGTGTATGAAAATTTGATTTATGATTATATTTATAATTAAGTTGGAGTTGAACCTATCAACTAGACATTGTGACAGACACCCCCCACCCCTCATTAGTTATCTTTATTTATTGTTGGTAGTGCAATATGTTGATGTGTTACAAGTCCTTGGGTAATGGTGTTTGTAGTGAGAGAGGAGACCTACCTCGTGCAACACGGTGTGACAGAGAGAGTGGCGGGCGTGAAGATTTGCCGTATTCTCGAAGGAAGCGGGCTAGGCTTTGCCTGGCCTAAAGTCGAACCCGCTTCCTTCAGAATGTGAGAGCTGTGGACGATCAGTGAAATAAAAAATAGCATAGTGGTCCGGATGTAGGTGGTCGCACCGTGCTGATGAGTGTCGCACGTGCTGCACGGACAATTATGAGTGAGGAGCCCGGATGTGGTGAAATGAGGTGTATTTAAAGGACTTATTCTCACAGACCAGAGAGAACGACTGCAGTAGTATTTTGTTTTTGAGCGGGACAAAGAAATGATTTTGGATTTTGATACAGTTGAGAGTGTTTAGACTGTCGATTGGAACCTTGCGTCAGACTTGACTGTGACCCCCCCCCCCCAAACACACTGATTAGAGTGTTCAATCTGTATTTTTTTTGTCTGTGCTTAGATATCCTTTACAATATATCCAGGTTCCTCCTTTATTAATTTGTCTAAATTATTTCATCCATTGGAGATTGGAGATCCGTTTGTTTCATTATCAGAGTGTATTGCTCTTCACAAACTGAAAATATTTTGGCACCAATAATGGTTTGCCGGAATGGCTGGATTTAGGCTTTAATTGGCTCATAGAATTTGGGGTTCCTTCATTACATATGCTCCCCAACCCCATGTCTATAAAAATACATATTTTTAGATGATGCTTTTGTTTTGCACTATATTGTTTAATTTGTTCAATATTGAATAATTTTGTATTGATTTAGGGCCAGGTTAGCTCAGTCGGTAGAGTGTTCGGCTAGAAACCACAAGGTTCCTAGTTCGATACTGGCCCTCGCCAACTCAGCGAATGAGTAGCACAGGGATCTGTGCGGTAAAGTGAGGAGCTGATGGTAGGTGTGGCGCTCCACCTCAGACGCCAAAACAATCTCCTTGGTCTAGTGCTATTGAAAAGGGGATAGACTCCCTGGCTGTCTGGCTGATACCGACATTAGGCCGCCCCGACGACTTACATATCCGCACTGAATGAAGTGTAAAATTGAGCAAAGTAGATAAAATTTTGTAAAACTAAAAGAACTACACCAACAACCCTAAGCTATATGAAATTTGAGTAACTTCTCTTAAAAAAAAAAAATGGGTGCTCTTCCAATATGTGATCTACCGAATGGTTTCTAATCCAATATGTGATCTACCGAGTTGTTTACATTCTAATATGTGATCTACCCATTAACTACCCATTATTTTCCCATTAAATGTTGCTCTTCGAATATGTGATCTACCGAGTTGTTTACATTCCAATATGTGATCTACCCATTAACTACCCATTATTTTCCCATTAAATGGTGCTCTTCCAATATGTGATCTACCGAGTTGTTTACATTCCAATATGGGATCTACCCATTAACTACCCATTATTTTCCCATTAAACTAATCCAAAAAACCCTAACCCTAACTTTGTCTTTTTTCCTAGTAGATCACAAACCTTCGGTAGAGCACCAAAAAATGGCAGTCAAGAGAATCCATACTTTCAGCAAAACTTCATGATGATGATATATATATATATATATATATATATATATATATTTATATATGATATATATATATATATATATGATATATATATATATATATATATATATATATATATATATATATAAGGATATGAAAACACCACAATATGCTGTTAAAGTGAAAACATTTTATAACATATTCATAGCTGATATTGAACAATATTTCGATTTTATAAAAATCATCTTAATCAAAATATTGTTCAATATCAGCTATAAATATGTTATAAAATGTTTTCACTTTAACAGCATATTGTGTTGTTTTCATATCCTTTTATCTATACTCATACCGTCGGATTCATTTCCTTTCTTTTAACATATATATAATTTTTGGTGAATTAGTGTTAAAGAATGAAATTTAATAATAGAATAAGAATTCATTTATTTTTTAAAAGAGGCCCCAAAGTATGTGGCCCAAAGTCAGTTTATTTAGCTTATAGGTAAGTCCAGCATTGTATTTTATAACTAAACTACTAATTCCCATCAATATAGAGTTCACTTTATTTTAAATGGGGCCGGGTTAGCTCAGTCGGTAGAGTGTTCGGCTAGAAACCACAAGGTTCCTAGTTCGATACCGGTCCCCGCCAACTCAGCATATGAGTAGCACAGGGATCTGTGCGGTAAAGTAAGGAGCTGATGGAAGGTGTGGTGCTCCACTTCAGATGCTAAAAACAATCTCCTTGGTCTAGCGCTATTGAAAAGGGGATAGACTCCCTCGCTGACTGGCTGATACCGACTTTAGGCCGCCCCGACGACTTTACTTTACTTATTTTAAACTAATTATTTGAATAAGAAATTTATATCATTCATCAGAATTTTTAAGGTGAGGCTTGATATGTATTATTTTGATTTTTCAGACTGTTGTCCTCATCTTTATTGTGACATATATAAAAGCATTTCAGCCATAAGTTCTTCAACATCTTGTTTGATCAGCAGACAAACTATCCAAAATGATTTCCCAGGTTGAATCATTGCTATGTTCAGACAGACGAGGTACACCTGAAGAAGGCAGGAGGGTACAACGACCGAAACATTGTCTTTATATAAAGATGAGGATAACAGTCCAAAAACTCAAAATAATTTTTTTTAAACTTATTCTCTTTGTCAGTTACTAAAAAAATTCATTTTTATTGTGTTGTGTATTTTTCTTTCATTTGATTCTATTTTCCCTGCTTTTCCAAACTTGTTGATATTCAGGCATTTTCTTAGGATTGGAAAAATTAGGGATTGATTATCTGCCCTTGGCACCAAGAAGCAAATCAGCCATTGCTGTAGATTGGCACCCAAATTGAATCCATTCCCTTACTTATAGTGTAGCCATTAAGTTTGCAAATTGTATTTTTTCAAATATGTTTTTATCTTCATTTGTTTGAGTCTTCTTCACACGAATTTAATTGTCTACCTGTTAATGTGGGAAAATATATGGTGCCCTGCAAAAAAAGACCATATTTTATGGGTCAAATAGATCTATTTAAAAAAAATGTTGTATTCAATAAGATAGTGTGCAAAAAAACAACTCTTAAACAGCTACACAAAAAATGTAATATTTAATAATAATAAATTTAATAATAATAATAATTAATAATATGGCGTTGATGCCAGACTTATCTGCTGAGTTCAATCTTGGTTTGGGAGAGACTGGATAATATGTCTTGCTGCTCTGATGGTCAACACTACAATTAAGGGAAGGGATTCAATTTGGGTGCCAATCTATGATATTGGTTGATTTGACCCCTGGTACTAAGGGCAGATAATTGAGCCCCAATTTTTTCAGTAAAAGCTGTTTATTCCTTGTGAGAACCCAGGCCCCCTCCTCACTAAGTCTGATATTGGCTACATATCGCATTAGACAATAGAAATGACATCACAGGTCAATCGGTGCAGCATCAGGGTGAGTATCTTTTTCAATAATTAAAATTTTAAGGGTTATTTCCTATAACTCCAACCTAAAAAAGGGGAATCTACCCATTATTTTCTCATTAAACTAACCCTAACCCCGTCTTCTTTTTTCCTAGTAGATCAATAAATAAATAATTTATTAGTCAGAGTAGTTCCCCTTTTTTTAGGTTGGAGTTATAGGAAATAACCATTTTAAGAATGCAAACACATCTTGAGGTTTTTACTGAATAAATTTTTGAATACTACATTTTTTATTAGTTGGATTGTTACAAGGTCGCTTCACATGCACGTATTTCTAAAAAGTTGGGTAGTCCTGAGTATTACACTAAACTGCATCTGATGGTAAAGCTCCAGTTCTGGAGCTCTGGGGACTGTGGAGTACCGCTTCATTGCCATTACTCCAGGCGCCTTGTCAAGGCACTGAATGGTGCAGCCATACAATAGCACTGATACCACCACAGACTGGAAGAATTGTCACTTAAACTTGTCGGTGAGGTCTGATTTCCATATAACTGATAATCTGTTTATAGCAGACCATGACTTCCCTATGCATGCATTAACATTGCTTTTTGTGGGTGAGAAGAGGAGGATACTGAAAGGTTCTCAGACCAACTAAGAAAACTTTTCTTTTCTTTTTTTATTTATAAGTATTTAATTAGCATTTAATAAGTGTTTAGCATTTAATTGTAAGGCTAACAGCAACAAATAAATGAATTAAAACTTAGTTCAATTCTAATAATTTATTAACGAGCAAATAAAACAATGAGTAACAATATAAAGTCCTTCCTGTGTATGAGGTTGAGTTTGAGGGACTTACCGGCATGCTGGAGAATATATCTGGTATCTTAGGGTGATTTCTTGGTGAGGTTTTATAGTCGCTGCCTCGTGGAACTGGTCTAGGGTCTGTCTGCGGGGATTTTGGTATTTTGCGCCAAAACTTCTGGGCTTGTCATGTGATTAGTATATCCAATCACAGAAAGCCTCTCCTTCACTTAATTCTATAAACACGAATTACCATTTTGGCCAATACTATGAATACAAATATTATCAATGGTAAATAAATTTCATTATCTTAACTAAAAGTCTTTGTTTAAACATTAGTTAGGCTATGCAGAAACATATTGGATTAGAATTCGGGAAAATAGTTAAATGCAATAAGAGATAGTGGGGGGGGGGCACTGTATTTAACACAAAACAATTAAAATTGAACTTGGTATAGCCAAAATTTAACTTTTTTTTTCTCTTTTTTTTTTTTTTACCCCACCTGAATTTAAAATTCCAATGACCCAACATAAACATAAACATGAAAAATGATATGCCGAGTATGTTGAACTGCCAATTCAGTATTCATAATAACATACAAACCTGTGCATATACAGTATTGGGTAATCTGAACATTAGCTACATAAATGAGAGTAACCTCCCCTTGTTTTGTTTTTTTCACTTTAAGGAAGTCATTTTGTTTTGTAAAAACATGGATTTTTCTACAAATTGGATATACCTATACTTTTCTAATATACAGGTACTCTCATAGAAATATTAACTTTTTTTTAATTTTTTTTTTTAATCAATTTAAGAATGTTAACACCCTTATAGGAATACCTTTTAGTATTTTCAAACAGTCCCCACATGTTCACCATCCCTGTCAATATATGCTTAGAATCTCCCACAGGTGATTTAAAAAAAGAAAAAAAGATATTGATATTTCTATGAGAGTACCTGTATATTAGAAAAGTATAGGTATACCCAATTTGTCAAAAAAATCCCTGTTTTTACAAAACAAAACACAATGACTTCCTCAAAGTGAAAGAAACAAGGGGGAGGGGGTTACTCTCATTTATGTTGCTAATGTTCAGATTACCCAGTAATTGGCCAGAATGGATGACTCATGATTTTTTTCCTATACTATTTTATTCATTTTGCACATAAGTTTTTCTGATCAAAGATTATTCATTTTTATTACATATGTTATATAGCGGCTTCAAATTCACGACGCTATTCGAATGTTAGTAGTCAGACTTAGAAAATCACGACACATGGGTATTGTAAAAACTTTGCGTTTATTTCTTTTCCTCGGCTGGTGGGTGGTAAGCTTGACAATAGGAATGCCTAAGGGTTGACGATGACTACTACTACTGTTGGGATGACTGGCGATATTGAGGTAAAGTGGTGGCTGGTGGCGTCTCACCGCCCTTGGCCGCGACGGACCGTGAGTGTCGGTCACTCACTGTTCTCTGTCCGCCGTCCACTGTCTGACTGCCTGTCGGCTCGAACCGTCTGACCTTTATAGCGATAGATACTCCTACACATCTTTATCTTTTGATCTGATAACGGACCTTTGTTATATATTTCTTTATCTTTTCCCTGCTTCTTTGATCGGAAAGCCTCGCTTCTGTTTTTTTAACTTCTTTGTTTGCTTTTACCGGGAAAAAGTCCTTTGTCATTTTTGTCGTCTTTTCTTTGTTTCGATCCAACCGGAAAATCCTACTTCCGCTCGTACAATATACAACACATATTCTCGTTTAGGTGGGATTTAGCTGTGAATTATAGTGACACAAATTGTGGTTATAGTGACTGTGCCTAGTAAGATAATTTCATCAGAGATTCATGTGCAGATCAAAATTCTTAGTAAAGAATACATTACTCATGAAATTGTTGCCAGATTGCAGTTAAAATAACCAACAGTTGCCAGGTTGATAAATAATTTTGAAAGTTTTAAAAAATTATGGCTATCATGTGAAAAATGAATGAACATTGCATGATGGGAAAAAATCGTGCGAGTCATCCATTTTGGACAATGAATACAAATATTATCAATGGTAAATAAATTACATAAAAATTTCATTATCTTAACTAAAAGTCTTTGTTTAAACATTAGTTAGGCTATGCAGAGACATATTGGATTGGACTTCGGGAAAATAGTTAAATGCAATAAGAGATAGTGGGGGGGGGCACTATATTTAACACAAACAATTAATATTGAACTTGGTATAGCCAAAATTTAACTTTTTTTTTTTTTCTTTCTTTTTTTACCCCACCTGAATTAAAATTCCACAAAACTTTAGAAAAAAGGAATTAAACTTAATGTAATTTTTATGACATTATGCAAAGGAAGGATTTGAAAAATTTTTTTTTTTTTAAATATCACATGTAAAAAATTTATTAGAGTCTTTAAAACTGGAGAATTTTAGAAAATAAAATCTCTATCTGTCAAAATGGCACATTTTTGCTGTTTTTTTTCCTCTCTCGAAGATGTGCTCTTAATGTGATTTAATTCATTATTATAAATAAGAAATTCATATAAAGAAATTTTTATATGTAAGTTTAGGCTCTGTTCTTAAGAAAAAAATTAAAAATAAGTGACAATTTATAATTTTAATTTTGCCATATTTATATGAAACATAATCATTTTATAAGTTAGCCCCGTGATTTATGATTATAGAGTCATTAATTGATAGAATCATTTTTTGAAAGTTAAGATTTTCTCTTGGTCTTTTCTATTCTGTTTAAATTCCAATCATATAAAATTCTTACTCAATGTGTGAATTCTGAAATTAAGTTTTGCATAAAAAGTTTAGTGATTATCTCCCTTGACAGGCTTTTTATTACTACCATTATGTTTTGGGTTTCATTTAAAAAAGAAAAACACTTATATTTGTATTTATTAGTAAGTGTCAAGTTATTTACTCAAGTGTAAAACATTTGTCTAATTACACTGGTTTACAAAAAATATTTTTTGTCTGAGGCAAGAATGTGAATAGGTATTTTTTACTAATTACTTTCTTTTTCTTTCTCATCTTTTTTTTTCTTTTTAAAATCTTTCTTTTATTCTCTTACATTAATTATTGCTTCTTTATACTTTTTTAAACTTTCAAAATTCTGTCACGTTTTTTCATCACAATTTTTTCATCTCTACAGAATATTCTTCTCTTCTCTTCCAAACTCTTTAACGTTCCTTCCTTTATTCCATGTCTTCCTTCTTTTTACTTGCAATCTCTGTTTTCTAGTTTTCGTCGTTAAGTCTCATTTCTATAACATTTTGTTAGTTTCTTTCTTTCTTTCTTTTTTTCAATGTATTCTTATCTAAATCAGTCATTCACTTTTTGATTTCCATTTCATTTCTATCAGTTTTTCTCTTTCATCCATTTTCAGCTGTTTCTTCTTCTACTTCTTCTTCTTCTTCTTAAACTGGTTTACAAAAAAATATTTTTTGTCTGAGGCAAGAATGTGAATAGGTGTTTTTTTTTTTTTTTTTTTACTAATTTGGGTGTGCTGAATTCAAATTTATAAACAGTTTTGCTCTATCACCTCTAGTTTTCTGTCTTTTAAATAGTCTCATTTTAGTATATACAGAGTATATACGCGCTTATTTCAACAGTTGCAGCAGCTTATTACAGATAAAACTGGATAGATAAAGAACATTGATGGAATAATTATACTTGGATGACACAATGTACACAATTCAGAAAGAATCGGCCTTGTTGAGGCATCCTCGATGTTTTGACGAGCTTGAAGCCATTGGAGAATATGAAAAAAAAAAAAAACAAAGTAAAATTAAATCATATGTAAGTAAAGTGTCGGGGCAGCCTAATGTCGGTATCAGCCAATCAGCAAGAGAGTCTATCCCCTTTTCACTAGCGCTAGACCAAGGAGATTATTTTAGTGTCTGAGGTGGAGCGCCATACCTACCATCAGCTCCTTACTTTACCGCACAGATCCCTGTGCTACTCATATGCTGAGTTGGCGAGGGCGGGTATCGAACTAGGAACCTTGTGGTTTCTAGCCGAATGCTCTACCGACTGAGCTAACACTCTGATGAAGGTCGAATCTTCTCTGTGTGCGAAATATTTTCACACAGATGAACTGACCGAAACACATGTGTAAGTGATATTGATTAAATTCTTCTTTCATTATCCATTCTATTCTTTCTTTTCTTTATTCATTCTTCCTCATATTGTCGGATTCATTTCCATTTTTACATGTATGTGTGTATACGTCTGGAGGAAACTATGAAAATAAGACAATTAACAACAATGTAAATATATATACACATTCACTATCATCAGAGCTTTCTTTTTGTGCAAAACTAATGAAGATTTTATTTATATCTGGGAAGATAGTTAAAAATCAGGATTTGAATAGTAAAAAAAAGGTGAAGTCATTGGTGGCGTATGTGATTAAAACATAAACAAATCAATTATGTAAGACCAAAACAATCAATAGATCTGCGAGACTAACTTTTTATTATCCCTCCTCTACCCAGGCAACGATGGGTAGCTGATTCTTGTCTGAAATAAATCATGGCCAATATTTTTTTCTACCCAATCATAATTTTTTCTTTTCCTTTATTTCTTATTTGTTCTTCAATTATAAAAGGTGTTTTCATGTTATACACAGAATTTGACATTATGATTTTTTTTTTTAATCTTTATTATCTAAAAGACTTTTCTTAGTGATATATTTTTAAATCTTAAGATTTAAAAAAAATTTTTTTTTTTTTTTTTTACTGACAACTCTATAAATTTGAGGTAATATGTTATAATTTCCCAGAATCTTTTGTCTCATTTATTCCTAATTTAGGACATAGTTAATTGCTCATCTAAAAATGTTACTTGGTTGATAGAAACAAGATCAGCAAATGATCAAAGATTTTGAGCCGACACAAATCCCCACCCCCACCCGTAATGGTGTAAACATCTATTAAATGATCCTCAAGGTCATTCTGCCTGTCCATCATTTCCTCGATCTTAAATCCCCACCCTCACCCCTGACCTTTTTTCTCCTCACAGCACAATTAAATCTCTAAATAAGTTTTCAAATTTTTTTTTTTTTTTGATATTTTTTTTATGAACATCTGATATCGAATTCATTCACTCGTCATATTCGGTGGTTTTTGACCATTTTGAAAATTTAAAACAAAAAAAAAAGTATTTTTTCTGTTTAAAAAAAAAAATTTATAAAAAAATAAAAAAAATGTTTCAATTCTAAAAATCTGATGAATCTTCAAATAATAAATTCAGTTTCCACTGCCTTTTCTTTGTTTTTGATTTTTGATATTTTATCTTTTTTTACCTTCAAATAATAACTTGAATTTCAGGGCTTGCAAAACCACCCCCACTCCAAATTGGGGTGGAACTACAATTCATCAAACAATAGATCTTTTCTTTCATGAACTTAGGATTACCCACTTCACATTTTTTTTTTTTTTTTTTTTTTAGACCAATCCAGAGAGAAGATGCAACATCAATAATAAAGTGAGTGGTATTTACTGTGACCACAAGTCTGACTTTTTTTCCTTTTTGATAATGTGAACTTTCTGTTATCTCATCTGTCTCTACCAAATTTCTTTGAAACCCCACAATATGCAAATAATACGTGTAATACCTTCTGTGCCATTTCAAGCCAGAGACCAGATTAGGCCACTTTTTTTCGAGAAGTGGGCGACACGAGAAATGGTTAATGTATAAGAAGTAGAGAATATGTATTTGGATTTTTCAGACTATTGTCCTCATCAAACTTGGGAACCTTCTCGAACTCTGGAACTTTCTTATCGAACTCCAAATACAAATTATCAAATCTCATCTCAAAATTTCAGAGAAATAGATAATAGTATAATTTTTTTTTTTTTTAAAAGAAAAAAAAAAAAAAAGATCAGTAATCTGAACATTAGCTACATAAATGAAAGTAACCCCCCTTGTTTATTTCACTTTGAGAAAGCCATATGTTTTGGTCGACCATTTTCATTTTACCATAAATCTACACTGAAAATATGAATTTGTTTCGAATCAATACAACTGCATGTTTTAACACAAAAATATCATAAAATGTGTTCTTAATTGTGCTTGTGCATCATTGGAAATGAACTTAATTGTTATTAAGAACACATTTTATGATATTTTCATGCTAAAACATGCAGTTGTTTTGATTACAGTGAAATGTAAATGGCCGACCAAAACATATGGCTTCCTCAAAGTGAAATAAACTAAGGGAGGTTACTCTCATTTATGTAGCTAATGTTCAGATTACCAAAAGATTTTTCCTATTAAAAAATTGAAGTCTTACACAGGCAATTCTGAAAGGACCACAGTTTTCCCGTGACTGGATTAGATTAATTCTGGCCCAATGAGACCATGGAAGATCTTTAGTTTTGATAATAACTTCATCTTCATTCTATGAACAATCAGTTGGCCGTAGCCTAAGAATATTATTTTTGTTGTATATATTTGGCATAGAGGCCGGGTTAGCTCAGTCGGTAGAGCGTTCGGCTAGAAACCACAAGGTTCCTAGTTCGATACCGGTCCCTGCCAACTCAGCGTATGAGTAGCACAGGGATCTGTGCGGTAAAGTAAGGAGCTGATGGTAGGTGTGGCGCTCCACCTCAGATGCTAAAACAATCTCCTCGATCTAGCGCTATTGAAAAGGGATAGACTCCCTCGCTGACTGGCTGATACCGACATTAGATGACTTTACTTTACTTACAGTAATTCAAGTTTCTTTTTTTTTTTTTTTTTTTTTTTTTTTTTTTTTTAGGTTCACTTGTGACTATCATCTTCAATTTTTTAAATGCCTCTTTTGATTAGAACCCTTAAATTCTAACAGGTATGTATTTACCAACACCTCCACACAAGCAGGATGCGACACAAGGTCAATTTTCAAGCGGGGTTTAACAGATTTGATTTCAGAGTCTTCCTTCTAGACTGGTTGCCATAAGAAAGTTAAAGAACCCAGTCTGCCCTACTATTTACCCATATCTGGAAGGAGAATTGTTGGATCCATACCTTTCCCAAGGTGCTATGTGAAATGCAAGAGGCATCGTCCAGGTAAGAAGTTTTTTTTTCTTTTTAACAGACAGCAAAATTTTCTCACTTTTCACATAAAAACGTTTCCAATATTTAACTGTTAGAATCTGTGAAGCCATTATAGGGGTTATGTTGTTGTTGAAACATTTCCTGGTGTTAATCCAAGGAGTCTTTAGTTAAACCTCAAGTGATATATAAGTCCAACATCCGCAGTAAGCGTCTGGTATTATTCCAATTCTGTAGTCTTTCTAGTGAGTGAGCTTGCCAGGATAGTGCAACGATCTTAAATACTTTTGTCCTTTCATCCCATTGGCCAATTTCCACCGCAAGCTGCTGCTGCTGCTGCTTGGTAAAGTCCATAAATAGAAGTGATTTTTTTATTTTTTTTAAACATCTTATACCGAGATAATTTGGGCACCTCATGTGGTGTAATGATTAGCAAGCCTAAGACTCACAAATCATTGTTAGTGAGTTCAATTCTCACTGGGTGCCCTGTACTTCTGGCCTTGTGCCACATGGTTTAATGGTTAGCAAGTTAGATTAGCAGAGCATTATTAGATTTAGATTTTTCAGACTGTTATCCCCATCTTTATTGTTAATATATGTTGGCGTTTTGTAATATAAGGTGTGTGCTAGATGTCCACTTCTACTTATAGACTCGCCGATAACCATGTGACCAACCTATTGGCCAACCACTGGCAGTACTCTGCTGCTGATATTGTTATTTATATCGGCTGTTCTAATCTTAGCTACTTACAACTGCTTTGAACCTTCGTGGACGACGGAACATAGGATTATATCACTGGACCTTTGTAGGATTCCATAACTCAGGACTTATTCACTTACCAAAGGATTCTATAGCTCAGGACTTACTTACTTTAAGTCCTTTTCAACTGACCAATGATGGCGGTCAGAAACTTAACAATATACACAAGATTTTGGATAATGTGCTTCTGACCTTCTTTAGGCATTTCGCGTCAAACTTGAAAGCCTTCTCATTAAACTCAGGAACCTTCATGGAACTTCAAACTGAACCCTTTAATTAATCCATTGGAGTAGTTAGTTCTCATTCTGTTAACACTTGTACCCAGTCATGGTTAAGCAATCTTAAGTAATCGGACCAAGTAACCAATAAGCACACCAGCTGGGATCTGTTTTGAAAAGAACACCTTTTGCTTTTCACCGTAATCTTCTGGTTGTTTGTTTACAAACAACAGACACATTTTTTTTTTCATTAGAATTTCACTAAGATTTTTTTGTTGGTTCATATATATATTTACAATCAAAAGGCACGTTTTTATACTAAAATAGTTTTTGATTTTAATAAAAAATAGTTATTTCATGTTGTTATTGTTAATTCAATAGAAATTTTTTTTAAAGTTTTAAAAACTTTAAACGAAAGACACGTTTTTATATTAAAATAGTTTTTATTTAATCAGAAGAGAAATGCAGATAAGTTTATTTAAATGAAAATAGTTTTTATTTACAAAATATTTTTTATGTTTATTTAAATAAAAGGATGCTGGGACCAAGTAACCAATAAATAAATAACTTCTTTCTTTTTCTTTTTTAAATCGAAAACTATTTTAGTATAAAAACATGCCTTTGGGTTGTAAATATACATGAATAAACTTTTAAAAAATACAGTGAAATTCTTATGCAAAAAAAATCGTCTGTTGTTTGTAAACAAACAACCAGGTATACAGTGAAAAAACAAAAAGTGTTCCTTTCAAAACAGCTCCCAGCTGGGGTGCTTATTGGTTACTTGGTCCAAGTAATCTATGCTATTATGAAGTGTTACATTGTGTTATGAAATTGGCTGCTTTTTAATAAAATGACTGGATAGATTTAAACAAAGATGTCTGCACCCAAGAACAATGTTTAAAATTGTTTTTTTGGTTGGTTAACGGTATATCAACCCATCTGGGGTTATGTCATGTCTAACAGTTAAGAAGTAATATATGTTGTGTATTTATATTTATACTTTTGTAGTAATTGGTTTTAACAATGTGTTAGCACCATTGGAGATCATGTTGTATAGTATTGTTTAAGTTTGTGTCTATATTCCATGGTATAATTTTATTTCCCTAAAAAAGGACAGGATGTCCTCCATGTTGACATTTTCAAATAGATCTTTCATATTGTTTGCATTAAAATAATGGTTTCTGATGTGAGCAAAAACCTGCATTCCATGAATAAGTATTTAATAGTCAAAGGTGTTTGACATGTTTCACACTGTGGTTGTTGTTCTTATTTGAGTATATAGGAGTGCGTTAGTCTTGTGTGACCAATTATTTTTTTGTTTTTGTGAAATGTAAATAGAATAGAATTTATCTGAGAGGCTGAAGTTTTCAAACTGACCTTGCTTAGATAATAGATAAAAGATCTGTTATATTTTCCCTATTTTTGAAAAGAATAATTTGCTTAATTTGGACTATTGTCCTCATCTTTATTGTTATCTGCACAACAGTTTGGCCAATGTGCCCTTTGGCCTTCTTCAGGTATTTCTTGTCGGACTCGGGAATCTTCTTTTCAAACTTGGGAACATTCTTTCACGGACCTCTGAACTCAACCCTTTATTCAATCCACAGGGGTATCCTGTTCTCATTCCGCTAACCATGACTGGGTACAAGTGTTAAGCTGTGTTAATTATTATTCTAGGTTACTGTCGCCCTTGACCAGGATTGAACCTGCAGTCTAGAGATAACTGGCACCGTAATCAATACAACTGAATGTTTTAGCATGAAAATATCATAAAATGTGTTCTTAATAACAATTAAGTTCATTTCAAATAATACGCAAGCACAATTAAGAACACATTTTATGATATTTTTGTGTTAAAACATTCAGTTGTATTGATTCGAACAAATTTGTATTTTCAGTGTAGATTTACGTTGAAATGAAAACGGACGACCAAAACATATGGCTTCCTCAAAGTGAAATAAACAAGGGGAGGTTACTCTCATTTATGTAGCTAATGTTCAGATTACCTACCAGCCAAGTTACTGTTGAATATAAATCTATAACACTTGTTGTCTGAGTCACAGATTAGACTTTCTCCCACTTTGAATTGTCATCTTGTAAGTTTTTTTTTCTTTTTTCTTTTCTGAAAAGTGGATGATGATTAATGTCCACTCCATTGGTCCCCCACCCCACCCCTACCAACCTCGGCAACATTATCCAAAGTGATAAAGTCAGGGTCAGTTTGTGAGGTGTGTAGGAGTTCATAGTTAATCAGTTAGTCTCTGCTTATCCAGAAGTCTCCAATATGCCTTCTTCATCTTACTTGTGTGGTTTGTGCAAGTGGAGGCAAGTAATTGTACATTTGTAGAGTGCTGTTTCAAGGATTTGTGAGGTGTGTCCATGTGTAGGAGTTCATAGGAGAATGTCACTTATGAGTTCTTCCTTACTTCTCCAGTAGTGCCCAGCATGTCTTGCTCAACTTATTGGGATGGTAAGTGGTCAGTACAGCTGCTGTTTTGGAGAATTCTGCTTCCAGGATTTGTTAAAAAAAACAAAAAACATGCAGCATTCTGGTGTAAAGACTTATCACAAAAATTTGAAAAATCTTAATACGAAATTATCAAGCCTTATCTCAAAAATTCAGACAAATATTTCCTCCATCTTTGTAAGGAGACAAATGCCTTTGATCAAACTTACCAGTTAGTAATAATAATAATAATTTTATTATAATGGTAATTGTTTGTCTTTAACCGAAACTATATCAGTACCCAAGTCACAATTTCCTTAGTTATTTACGTCACCATGTTATTTAAATTTCAATTATTAATGAAATTGTTTTTCATTATTAATACTGTTGGCCACATTTGCATATTGATATTAAAAATCGATTTAATAAATATGTGCTTGGTATTATTGGTTTCTAATTGTTTGGTTTAACCTTAATGCATGAGCAAAAATCTTGGGGATAAATCTTAAAAGAAATCTATTAACAAGAAGAAATAACTAATTTTATTCTTAACTTCCTATTTTAACTAAAGAGTTAAATTAGGAAAATTTAGCAACGAAAGACAGGAGTGATGGTTTTCAATTATACTCGCCTGTTTCAAATCTTTTTATCTGCATTCTTATTTATTTTCATTAGCTTTTCTAATTTAATATAATATTTTGTTACATAAGAACTTAAATACTTGAACCCTACAGAGGGTGCATATCTTTGGTAATAAGTTGGTATCTCATACCATTATTACTAACTACTAGCAAAGTTTGTTGTATACCCTTTATTACTTCTTACTTGCTTCTATATCTTGGACATCAATTCTTCTGGCCAGCTTTGGTTCTTCTATCATCTTGACTGGGTATATCTTCTAAGGTCTGGACTTTCTTGGGGACTTCGGGTCTGGTCTTCTATTGGGGATTTCTCTTTATCAGAAGCCCTGTGTCATTGTTAGTTTTTAGGTAATAAACACAAGACTTCGATTTACTTTTGATCTTATTTTATTGTTAATCCCCAAACCAGACGTCTGCGCAGACCCTTACATCCTACGAGCTCAGCTTCTAACTGACTGAGTTACTTCTATCCTTAAACCGGAAGACAGGGTCTTCCATGCCTTCCGGTTCTCATGATTTATCCCCGGAAGGCAAGGTGAGAGTGAGGTCAAGCGCCGTCACTCACTCTCAAAGCCATCAGCTGCACTAATCGCCATTATGTTTCTACACTACCTTATATAAGTATTAGGAATTCAATAATTATGTAACAAGTTGCCCAAAATATGATGAGACAAAAACTAAACCTACAAAAACAAAGGAAGAAAAAAAATAATCAAAACCCCCCAAAAAACAAAGCCAACACGATTTTTGAGGAAATAAGTAGAAATGTCAATATTTTTTTTCTTTTTATTTTCATCTGATATTTCCAAAAGAAAAAAATTATTTTTCTCTCTTTTTGAATGTTTTAAATTTTGGATGAAAGTGAGATAAATGAAGATGATAAAGACAAAAAAAAAAAAAAATTTCTTTTGAAGAGTGTTGATCACATTTTGTTTGCTTTTTTGAGTGTATAGATAAATAAATGCTTCACAAAAAATTTGGAGGAGTTTTTCTTTTTTATCTTTTTTTTTTTTTTTAATCTCATATCTTAAACATTTTTTGTTGTTAATCACAGAAAACGATAGACAAGCTTGATAATAAAAATAAGCAATGTTGTTAGAGATTTGAATAATTGTCATTATTCCATGAATTATTTGAACTAGCATCAAAATAGGGATAATTTTTAAACGAGGGTGAATAAATCATGAATTAGCTTTTAGTGGAGGGAAAATAGACAAGAGTTTTTTTTAAATTTTAACAGAATCCACCGAGGCAGAGAGTAGGATTAGCTAAACAAATCAATGATTGGATCTCCATTTGAAATGTTATCTACAACTAGATACATTCTATTTAAAAAAAATAAAATTCATTATTATTTAATAGACTATGTATTTAACAACCCCACTCATTTTTAGGAGTGTATTTAGTAATATCTTAATCAATGAGTGTATTTTAAGATTATATTAAAGATATTCCTTTTTCTTCTTTTTAGATAAAATATTGTTATCTATTATTATTAATTCTATTATTTTTTTCTTTCAGCTTTTTAATGTTGATTCCTTTTTATCCCAAAATATTCAGGTTGTCATTCTATAAAAGCAACAGTGAGACAAACTCTCCTTTAGAGGAATGTTTGGTAGAAGAACTATTGCATTTGACTTGGCTTTAATAAAGCAAAGATGAATTCAAGGTAATCTCACCAAAAATTGATCCTTTATCATTTCTAGAGAATTCACTGCATTAAGTTTGGTTGCTTTGTGATAGGCGTACAACCCCTAACTATTACAGATTCCCATCATATATTGCTTAATACATATTAACTAATAAAACCCATATCTCTTATCTTTTACCAGCTATCTAAACCTTTTTACTGGACCATTAAGAGAAAAATTATTCTCCTTTGGGAAGGTCTGGTGGCTTCGGCCCTGTACTGTGTAAGCTAACATCGTTGATCCCAGGACAACACTTACCCACCTCGATTTAAAGGGGTAGGGCTGGGTTTATTGCCAGTGCCTGAGGCGCCCATCCTTGAGGGGGGAATGCGACGGGATCAACATATTTTTTTGCACCCGCCTCCCATGAGCTTCGGTTTGTGAGTAGTCCCACATTAATAGGACCTTGTGCCTAACCTGTACACATGGGGTACGTGGTAAATATTCATTAAGAGAAAAATTATAAAATTTGCCCTGACAGATTAAGCTACTTTATATATAGATTATTATTTCTGATCTGAGCAATAAAATGATAACTTGAGTGAATTTTGATTTTAATGAATAAAAACTCAAAATCAAGAAGGAAGAAAAAATCCTTAATAAAAATCATAATCTAGCAGTGGTTGTGAACCTTTTTTTTCTTCTTTTTTTTTTCTTTCTTTTTAACCTATAGACCCCCATAGCCATTTTATATTTAAAAGTCCTACTTTTAGCTTGCCTGGAATAACAGAACTATTATATGGTCCCCAGTTGAAACCACTAATTTAGATTATTAGATTACCAAGTACAAAAAATATATTTTTTAGTCGTATAATTATTTATAATAATAAAATTCATCAACATTTAATTTTTTCTTTTTTAAAACTCTATATCAAGGAAATATTTTAAGATCCAAACATGACTTGAAGCTGCTTTTTGAGCATTTTTCTTTATTTTTTTCTTGCCTTTCCCCAAATCAATTCTTTCCAATTGATTTTTGTTCTCCTTTAGTTTAAGTTATGAGATTAAAAAAAAAAAAAAAACCCAAACTTGTGCCCTAGTCGAGGGTCGATTTCTTATCCGGGTGAATCAAGCAGCCATTCCCTGCTTTCACGATGATTTATACTTGAATTTGATAATCGCCTTGAGCTACCAGAATTTGGGGTTAACATTGCTGTGGGTGAACTTGTGTTGATCTCATCGTCATCCATTAGTAACATGTCGGCTTCAAAGTCCTGACTCTTTTCAATATGGTTGTAATATTTGAGTCTGTCATTGTGACGGAAATATTTGACGGACACATCATCACTGGTGATGGACAAGGATTTTGTCTGGCGAATTTGGCGTTTCAAAAAATTATCCACCACCCAAAATATAAAAGCCTGGTAGAAAAAGAAAAAAAAAAAAAAAAAAAAAATGATTAAAATTGGAACCATTCAAAAATATAAAACTGGGGAAAAGACGAGAGAGAGACAAAAATTATCCACACTTTTACCATACCATAAGATCAGCCATATAGCGAGTGAGTCTATATCAATTTCACTAGCACTTGACCAAGGAGATTATGTTAGCGTCTGAGGTGGAGCACCGCACCTACTATCAGCTCCTCCCTTTACCGCACAGATCACTGTGCTATCATACACTAAGTTCATGGGGGCTAGTATCGAACCAGGAACCTTGTGATTCCTAGATGAACACTCGACCAATTGAGCTAAACCAGCTGAGTTCTGCGCATTCATGCTTATAATTGTGCCATTTTCCCTTTCTGTCTTTATAGTATAAACATAGCTGCTCCACAACCAGTATGCACCAAGGAAGTGTTCTGATTTCTCTGGTTGGAAGAAATTCATCAGAAGCTCTTTTAGCACAATATGGGGAAATTATACTACCATGTAAAAGTGTGTATGAGTAGATAGAGAAGTTTAAAAGAACAACCAAAAGGTTCTCTACTAAGGACAGCGCTCTGCTTAACACAAAGGTTCTCCGCTGGACAGCGCTATTGCTAGAAGCCTAAAGGATGGCAAAATATCGTAACACTTTTGTCATGTCAACCATTGTTGGGTTATTTTATGCCAAAGACATTTTGTTTTATTCATTCTTGTTGGGTATTCAAATTTTTTTCAAACTTAATTTTTCAACACATTTATAATTCTCATCTTTTCTATTTAATCCATACATGGACGCTATCACACCCGGTCATTGTGGACCTGGGAGTAATGGCGATAAAGGAGTACTACATATTCCCTAGAGTTGGAGCTTTTTTTACTAGATGCAGTTTAACATCATACCCAGGACACTAAGACCCTCAGCTACCGCCTTCTATCACATATATGACAAGTAGTTGGTGTTTCCCATAAGGGCAATAGGATTCAGAAATTAATAGGTGGTAGGACTTGATGTAACCAACCGATTAATCAGAGGGGGCCTCTCCGAACTCCTCTCCAGCCAAAGTGAAGGACAAAGATGAGTGTTGTATGTCATGAAGTGCCCAGCCACCAAGTTCTGTCCTTAAACAACACAGGTCAACACCCACTACCAAGAGTTACTTCTTTACTTCTTACTATTAGTCTGCTGTCGTCTTTGACATCTTATAACATCTTGTCTTGGTCTGGAATTTTCTAAGGTCTGGACTTTCTTGGGGACTTCGGGTCTGGTCTTCTGTTGGGGATTTCTCTTTATCAGAAGCCCTGTGTCATTGTTAGTTTTTAGAGGTAATAACACAAGACTCCGATTTGCTTTGATCTTACTTTATTTTTAAATCCCCAACCAGACAATCTGCGCAAATGAAAGGATGCGCATATAACGCAACTTACCCCTTCGAGCTCGCTGCTACCTTCTAACTGACTGAAACAACCAGAAGAGAGGGTTCTCTCTACCGGTTCTCACGGCTATCCCCGGAAGATAGGGTTAGGACTAAGGTCAAGCTTGTCACTCAATCTTTAAGGCTGTCAGCTGCACTTAAAACGCCATCTTGTTTCTACACTATTGCACATAAATATTAGGTATCTAATAATTATGTAACAGGAAGAAATTCATCAGAAGCTTTTAGCACAATATGGGGAAATTACACTACCATGTAAAAGTGTGTATGAGTAGATAAAGAAGTTTAAAAGTGGTTGGACAACGGTGATGCACAAAGAGGGGATAGGACACCCATCAACCTCCACTACTGATGAGAAGATTCAGCAAACAAGCAAATTATCATTGATAAGATTGGTTGTTCTCTGCAGTTTGGTTATGGATCTGTTTATCATCCATGATTAGTTCGGCTTCCATAAAACAAGAGTGAAGATAATTTTTAAAAATCTTGCTCATAGTTTTCTTTTCAAAACTTTTTGTTTACTGTAATTTCATAATTGAAAAATACAAGTCAAACATCATCATCATCATCATCATCAGGCAAAGTTTTTTTTTTTTTTAAATTTCTTCAATTATAATATCTTTGCTTTAAAATTATTTCATTTGTTTTTATCTTTTCAATCTCATCATTTTATTTTCACAGTTAATTGCAGGATGCAGACAGTCACCAAAGTTGGGTAAGATATGGAGCTAAGTTCAGTGCTACCCTACATGGATATTACGAGCTCTCTCTCTTTATCTATCTATCTATATATATAATATATATGGCAACATACTCTCTATCTATCTATCTATATATATAATATATATGGCAACATACTCTCTATCTATCTATCTATATATATAATATATATGGCAACATACTCTCTATCTATCTATATATATAATATATATGGCAACATACTCTCTATCTATCTATATATATGGCAACATAGCTAGCTATTTATTTTCTATGTTTAAGTGTACACACAAGTTACGTACATGTGTGTTCATAAGCATAGCTAGGTATATATATTTTCTATGTTCCCGTACATATATAGATAGTAATGTACACTGAATTTGAATAGTAATGGGCTTTACATCAGCTTCTCTTTCTCTTCTTCTTCCGCTCTCTCGACACTGTTACTGAAGAACAAAAATGCAGTGCACCGTTCAGGCCAAAATGGGTCGCTTTTTATAGCCAAATAAAAGTTGCAATGCATCATGGGTAGACACCCATAATTCCTCGCAACCTCTATAAAAAGTCCATTCTGCCCCCTCCAACTTCTTGACACTTTTTACTCAGGGTGGGCATAATGGCGTACCACATTCCTTCTTTCCCCGACCACATTCCTTTTTCTGCCATGGATAGTTTTGCAGGCCAGGCATTGAGGACGCTTTGAGTCAGGTAAGTTCGACTTGTTACTACACATACGTGTGCACGCCTAGCTCGCTATGGCCACAAAGGGGTGACTCTAGAACTGAAGCCTCACCCCTGAATGCAGTTTGGTGTCATATCCCAGACCCTTGTGATTGATTTTATTTCTGAAATACTTACATTCACAAACAAAGGGACCATAAACATCACAATGACAATTTCAAGGCTGGCATCTTTGACTGGGGCTAAAATAAATTTGCGGACCTGAAAAAAAAAAAAAAAACAATAATAAAAAATTATAATAAAACAAATCAATATAACTTTGAAAAAATAATGATCAATTATATTACAGATTTGAAATGTAAAATCGTCCAAACTACCTTATATATATTTTGCTGTGCTTAATTTAAGTCGTACCTAATTTTGAAAATTAATTGATTAATAATTAATTAGGCGGGAATGCCTATTTAAATGTAAGGCTAAACAAATTGAGAAAAATCAATCTCTGTATGTACATTTTGGCCTATTGGGCCTCATCAGCATATATATGACAATGTGGTTTTAAAGGGCAGATTTTGAAAAACCTACATTTCATATTCTTCCAAATAGGGTGATTAAGATTATACAAAGGTGAGTTAAGTGTTTTGCAATCATAGATTCTTTTTTTGTCAAAATTGTGAAGCTTATTTGCCGCTACGGCTTCAATTGACAATTTCAGGCCTGACCTTGGCTGATCATTGAGGTTCTTGCCACCTGAGCAAACCTTCACCTTTTTCACAGCCTTATGGTCTAGTCTGAACTCTTACACATGAAGTGAAGCAGAGCAGTTTGTAAGGTGATATACACAATGCAAACAAGCCCATACCAAAATATTGGAAAACTTTTGACTCACCCTAGCAGAAATAAATCAAGTTGTGTCCGTAAGAAATGGATTAACTAAGTATTCTACTAGTGCATAAACCAGTGTCACCATTTTAAACTATTAATTTTGCAATTTGTTTCAGGTTTTATCTACTGTGCAGCAAATTAAAGTCAGTTGGGAACTATCTGCAAAAAAAGCAGCACCATGACACAATTCATTCCTTCAGAAATTTCAAAACTGCATGGCATTCCCACTGGAAGCTCCAATCAGAATGTTTGGGGGACAGTTGGATGAGTCCATGGTGATTTGGAAGGTACAGCAGTTCAAGGGAGATCCAGGCCATAATTGACAACAATCCCAGCAAGTCAATCAGGTCGAGACATGGAAGTATCCGAGTTTCTTATCAGGCAGGTAATGCATTAAGACATTAGCTATTTCTCATACAAGATCACAAAGGGACAATTTTTATCATCAGGCTATGTATATATTTACCAACCCCTCCACATAAGTAGGATGTGACACAGTCAATTTTTTTAATTGGAGTTTAACAGGGTTGAATTCAGTTTTCCTTCTCCTAGACAAGGTTAAATAGCCCAGTCTGCCCTACTATTTACCCATAGCTGGAAGGAGTGTAGTTGGATGCATACCTTCCCCAAGGGTATTAACGCTATGTGAAATGCAAACAGCCTCATCCAGGATTTGAACTTGGCTCGACAAGTCGATTTCCTACACCAGGCTATGTAGGACAAGAGGAAAGACCAAAGACCACACTGCAAACCTTTTGATTTTCTTAGATAATGAACAAACAATGGCTTACTTTCTCCGCACAATATGTACCAATAGTGATGAAAAGCTAACACCCAGTGGGGGTGGTCACTAGCGATACTGATGTTATGCCTCCATTCATCTTCCTACATCAAGTGGCTGGAGGAAGGGTAGCTGCTGAAAGACCCAATACAGAACTCTGTGCCATGCAACCCAAGCAGGAGAACCCAGTGTTGGCCATCATAAAATGATACGACTCTTCATCACACCTAACTCCCAGATTGGCAATCCCTTTTATTATTATTGTGTGTCGTGCAGTTGTGCAACAGATTAACAAAAGAAGGCAAGGATTGCATGGAACATTGTACCATATAAACAAAAAAAAATAAAGCAAAGTCGTCGGGGTGGCCTAATGTCGGTATCAGCCATACATACAGTGAGGGTGTCTATCCCATTTCCACTAGAACTAGATTATTTTAGTGTCTGAGGTGGAGTGCCACACCTACCATCAGCTCCTCACTTTACTACACAGATCCCTGTGCTACTCATATGCTGAGTTGGCGAGGGCTGGTATTGAACCAGGAACCTTGGGCAGACTTTGACAGCTAAACTGGATATATATAATCACACACACACACTTTTTGAAAGGAAGTATCTGCATACGTACCTTCACCCAGAAGTGAAACTGCACCAATAAAGTCATCAAGATTTTTTCGACAATCATTACAAGAATATAAATGGCACACTGACCGACCCATGCGTTACACTGGGGTGGGCTACCTGAAAAGTACAAAAAAAGGAGAATAATAGAATTAAAAACCTGATATTTCTTATTGCTGCTTATGAACTCAAACATTTGACACAAAAGGGTCTGAGAAGTGTTACATTTTATGTGGTGACATAAATTGTTGACAAGACCCTGTAGTTAGTTTGAAATAGATTTCTTTTGGATGACACAAACTGACGCCATCAGAAAAGCGTAACTAGTTAGATTTAGTTTCAACCCTAGATTGAAGCAGAGAGCACATCAACCTCTCTGCTGGAATAATATTATCATTATTAATAATATTATTAAGAAAAAAAATTCTCAAAAACAGCAATAGTATCTAAAAAAAAAAAAAAAAAAAAAAGATTGAATTGAATGATTGTCAGAAATAATGGTAAAAAAAAGTAAATAAAGAGAGAATTTTTGGGAACTATTTGATCTGATTAGTCAATTTGTTAGTTAATTGAATAATATATTTTTGTAACAAATTGGATTTTTAAAAAATCTGCCTTGACAGTAAATTTCCAGTTTGAGGAGAAATATAAAAACAATGTTTACCATAATTATAAATCCCATTAATTATTTTGAATTTTTGAATTATATAGACCCAAACTTTTTAAGCATTATGGCATAACATCTGAGGCCCCAAAACTTAAGCTTCATTTGTTCATAATACATCCACCCCTGTAGAGAATAAAAGATTGTGTGTGTAGAGAGAGAGAGATATGATTTTTTAATCATTAAACTACAGTAAACAATTTTTTTCAAAACAATCAAATAGATTGAAATCAAAGTTTGGTTTATGAGTCACATACAAATTTAATATAAAATTCCCTAAAGACAGTTTATTGTAATATTTAATTGATTTTATTTAAATGAAATTTTTTTCAAGTGATATTTATGACAGATTGTTTCTGATTAATTTTGCAATCAGATTTTAATTGGATTAGTCCATCTTTTTTATAATAATAATAATGATAATTTAAAAAATGCTGAATCTAACAGATCCACAGATATTTTCAAAGAATCAACACTAAATGTTTGAAATTAAGAACAAACTTAGATTAAATTTTGCTCTGTGTGTGAGAGTGGAAGGGGGTTAATATAATTGTGTATCATTAAATAACAGTTAACACGGAATTCAAATGTTGGAAGAGGGGGAAAAAATCAGGGCTCAGCTTAGGAGTCACACAAATTCCCTAAAGATAATTTATTGTAAAAATTGAATTTTATTATCTTAATTTTTTTTTCTTTTTCAAATCAACCAACCGAAACCATCAGATTAATTCTGTATTATTATGAAACAATTCATTATTCCAATCAATTTATTTTAAAAATTCTGACTAAATATTTTAAAGAATCAATAAATAGTCAATGTTTAAAATGCAGTGTGTCTTTATCAAAAACCTCTGCAAAGAGAAAGATGTGACATAAGATCAATTTTTAGTGGGAGTACAGCTGGTTTCAATTCAGAGTTTTTCTCAATATAAAGTGTTAGTCTGCTATTTCAAATTGAACACTTTTACAATATTTCAAAGGGAGATAATCCCATCATACAATAATTAAAGCCTTATGTATGGATATAAAATAATGAAAATGCAGATTTTTAAACAAAGAAATTACTTCTACCACAAAAACTCAATTGCTATTCTGAGTTCATAACTTTAATGAACCACAATTTTTTCCCCAATAAATTGGATTATTTCTATTTTATTTTTTGCATTAACATTAAATATTTTTTTTGTAATATTTAGATTAGCATGCCGACAAAAAAAAGAGACAAAAATAATAAGAATAAAAGATTACAGTTACAGGAAGATATTGAAGAAATTAGGATTAACTACTTCACTAAAAAGAAGAATGAGAGGTGATCTAATTGAAACTTTCAAAATAATTAATGGAATTTCAAATTATGGTGGATATATATATATATTTTTTTTAAATATTTCTCTTCAAATGGAAATTTCAAAAAGTCTATGACAGATTGGTCGCCCCCAGCAGTGATTCAAGGATGTCTGTAAGAATGATCTCAGATATTTTGGCATTGCCCCTTCCAGTTGGGAAAATTTGGTGACAGACTCTCCGTAGAGGATTGCTCATGTCAGAAGTCACCCTAACGCAACACCATGAATCTCTTCAGATGGAAATTTACTGTCAAGGCAGATTTCAAAAAGTCTATTAACCAATATATTATTGGAACAAATTGCTTAATAGGATCAAAAACAGAAATGGCATTTGAAAAAATCAAAAATTAATTTGGATGATTTCAGAAAAAATGGTAAAAAAAAGAATTTCAGACAGCATTTTTGGGAACTAAGTTGATTGTAACAGAGAACACGAGGTGAGTGGCGAACGTCAAGGCCTGCCGTATTCTCGAAGGAAGCAGGTTAGGCTTTGCCTGACATGTAGGGCTGTAGAATTGAACCCGCTTCCTTCAGAATGCAAACACTGTCACCAAAGTCGAGAAGCTACAGTCCTGGATGTAAGCGCCAGATTCCAGCAGCCGGGTTTGGCTTGAGAATCTTGTGTGTGGGGTGCAGACACCTGGATGTTGAGGAGAAACTAGTATAAACAGAAGTGGGGTGACGACAGGAGTCGAGCCGCGATTTTGAGTTGCTGAAGATTTTACGACGACGGATTTTTCAGCTGCTGAAGATTTTTGAGTTGATAAAGATTTTTTGACGGCGACAACATTGTCAACAAGTCGAATATTTATTATTTCATTCTAGATTGATGTAAGAAGATAGTAAAAAGGTGAGATGCCCAAGCTTCAGTATAACAAGTTAGCATCACAAATTAACTCTACCTCTAGCCAATATGCATTATTCAATTCTTTATACTTCCTTAGACTGCATAATTTTTGTTAGAAATTAAGCATTTTTAAAATATGAGTGTAGTAAAAAAAACAAAAAAAAAACAAAAAAAAAAAAAAAACTCAAGTGTAGAAGAGTGTATACATACCATATTCCCCAAAACGTAAACTTTCCCAACCTTTTTGGAGGGCCAAGTATTGGGCTGATTTGAGGCCAATGTAAATTATTAACAAACCGACCGTGGAGTCAAGTAGGAAACTAACAAAATACCTGAAAAGAGAAAAGGAAAAATATTCATCTCAAAATTAATCTCATCAGAAGAAAATAACTAAAATATTCTAATATACTTTTTTGTGACTGTATTATATATATATATCTACCAACCCAAACAATTATAAAAATATGCAAATTATGTACCCAAAATTGTTTTTTCCAATACAACGGCTCATTTTATAGATAGAAATTTGGTTTACCTATGGGATCGCCCCTCAGCGGCGTCCTTGCATGTCTTTTTCTTGAATTCCTAGAATCCGGACCTTTCACATACATTTTACCTACAGACTCATTACTTCCGTTAAATCGACGACATTCTATTTATATACCCACTTAATCATAACATATCACAAATAATAGACCGTCTAAATAATGTGTATATATATATATATATATATATATATATATATATATATATGGAAAAAAACATTTTTCTAGCTTGATCAAGATATATTTAATGTCTTGAACACAGAATTATATTTCTAGGATAGAAATATATTTTTAACCTTTGTACCTAAAATAATAATAATGGAATTGTCTGCTTTTCCTATAAATGTCTGATGGAATGTTCACCTACTATCTTTTCTTAGTAAACCCTTTTCCCTATTTATAATACTTGTCATGTTTCTTCCTATTATTTCTCTATTAACTGATACTTGAATTACAACACTCTTGGAACCTATAATTCCAATATTATGAGATCATTACTATCTATACACTGTCAGCCTTTTTGTATTCTAAGCTCAAGTAGATTAAATCTAATATTATTCATAAAAGGATTAAAAAAGCAATCACTAACATCCTTCTTTTTTTTTTTTTAATGGAATAGCTTTAAACAAAGATGGCTGCCTCCTGGAAAAAGGTTTCAATAGGTTTTAGATTTTTTTTTAGCAAAGTTAAAAACATGCCATATTTTTCCTATGATTATCAACCAATTTTTTTTTTTTTAAATTATTCAATTTTTTTTTTTCCCTCTAATCTTTCATTGATGAAAGATTAGAGGAAAAAAAAAAAACAAACAAAAAAAACTAAATTTAAAAACTTCCCCAGAATACAACTAGAGGATCAACCAGCCCAAACACTGAGACTAAAAAAGGAGGATACCTATATTTATAAGTAACTACTAATTTTGCTTCAATATTTTTTTTATTCTATTCTCAAAATATCCTTAAAAAAAAGTAATTCATATATTCTAAAAATGATGTGCATAAAAGTTCAAATATTAGATTTTTTTAAAGTTAGTTGGTTGGTTTTGACTTGTCAGTCCTTGTTGGGTTATAAAATACCAAAGTCAATTCACTTGTTGATAGAAGATTGTTATCAAACAAACTGAACAGAAATAACAAGAATGAAAGAGAGAAAGAAATGAGAAAATAACAATGTTTGTACAGATAAAAATAAAGATGAGGATAGTAATTCAACTAATACTATGTTTTCTTGAGGTATTTCTTGTTGGACGGGGGGGGGGGAGAGCATTACTTTATTCAATCCATGGGGACATCCTGTTCTCATTCCATTAACCATAGCTGAGTACAAGTGTTAAGCTGTGTTAATTATTATTCTATGTTACTGTCACCCTTGACCAGGATTAAACCTGCAGCCTAGAGATAACTGTCTTAACCTGACACCTTTATCCACTATGCTATGTGTCCAATTGGACAATTCAGTGTGGATTTTAGGAAGTTATAAACCTAATGTCTTGTTTTACCTATGTTACATAATCTATGCATAGATTATTGTCAACCCCCTGTATTTCTGAAGGGATGGCCCCTTTTCATATCACGGGCAAGACTTTCCATGGAATATTACAGAAAACCCGCGAAGTATGTGAAGTCACGTGGGACCAGGTTAACCCGTTAGTACCTGCTTGGATGTCCGATGAGAAGCATGGGCTCATTATGCACACGCGCGTTATGTTAGTTAGAAGAAGAATTTTAGTTAAGTAAATAAAAGTTTAAATAAATAATATGGTGTTCTTGCTTGATGAATGTCTTGGCAACAAGACTGACTAAGAAGAAGGAACGCAAAGACGAACAGCCAACAAGAATCTAGAAATAGAATTTAACATAGAGAGAAAGAGTAGAAACGACAAGAGATCACCAATGGCCTAAGAATTAAGTAATGCATATGAATCTCTCTGTCTACCTGTGTCTATCTCCCTCCTCTCTCCAGTAAAAGAACATTTGTGTATATATCCAACATGGGTATAGGTGTATGAGTATGATTTTTTTATTTTTTTTATTTATTTTTAACCTTGACACATTTGTTTTTTTTTTTTAAAAGGTTCCCGAGTTCAGCAAGAAATAACCTGAAGAAGGCCGGAGGGTACAACGGCTGAAAATGTGTACAGATAACAATAAAGATGAGGACTATAGTCCGAATAATCCAAATCAAAAAATAATTGAATATACTAGCAAATATATGCACCCTTCGGGTGCAAGTATTTAGGTTTTGATGTAATAGAATATTGTATCAAATTAGAAACTATTTAGAAAATGATAAGCTGAGGGGGTATAATCGAAAAATAGAACAGCTTTAAATCTAACTCTTCCATCATTTTACATCACTCCCGACTTTCTTTTTTCATAATTTATCTATTTAGTTAGATTATGAAGTATTTAATAAAATTACAGTTCTTTCGTCTTGTTTATGGGTTTCTTTTAAAATTTATCCCAGAGATTTTTGCTCAGATTCGTTAAGAGAAAACCAAACAATTAGAAATCAATAATACTAAGCATATATTTATTAAAATCAAATTCTTAAATATCAATATGCAAATTAGCCTTCTCGTTCACAGTGTAAACCGCTATTTTGTTGAATATATAAATACACTTGCATGTTATTAGTATGTAGATTAATCCAACAGTATTAATAAGGTATAACAATTTTATCAATAATTAAGGTTTAAATAAAAATAAATTCATGGTGAATGTGATGTCAATAACTAAGGGAATTGTGACTTGAGTAGTAATATAGTTTCGGTTACAGACAAACACACAATCTCCATTATAATAAGATTTTACCATGTACAAGGATCCCCTTGGAACATTCCAGCCAGGAAGACATTTGCAAAATGGATGACTGCTGCACCAATTGCTTGTTTGGACGTATCATAGAACCTGCAAAAAACAAGGGAGAAAAAAAATTCAATCCTTTCAAAAGGGAAGGGAAAAAAATGATAATCAGGAAAACAATTTCATGAAGGTGCAGTTTTTTTTGGGTTTTTTTTTTTTGAAGGTTTCTTTGCTTAATAGCATATTAACCCTTTGTGAAGCAGTCATTTTTAGAAGCGTCAGTAAATAAAATGAAAAAAAAAAAAAAAAAAAAAAAAAAAAGAAAAAGTTAAATCGAACTTAATGCAAAAAAAAAAAAAAAATGCAAGAATAGGTACCATATTACCCACCCCCCCCGCAAAAAAATAGAGGCAATATTCATAGTATGAAATAAAAATGCTTTTACTTGCAGTATTATTAATGAACTCGCATAGAATTTACTAAACTTAGCTTAGTCTGACAAACTTCAGATTGCTCACAATATATGTTGTTGTTAAGTGGTCACTAGATGTCGCTACTATTACTACCTAAGTTCACTTGCACCTCACAGGTGACAGTTTAACACCTGCAAGGTATTTCCACTGCATCCTCTATAATAAGTATATTATATTTATCACTTTGGCTTAGTCTGTTTCAAATAAGACTTAATTAGCAAATGGGATGAAACCAGCAGATAAGTCAAACCAAACTACTAAATATGATATTATGTGACACAATATAATAACAGCCTAATACCATATTGAGCACTCTAAAAAAACGTTATAAAAATAAAAAATGTATATATATAATGGATGTGAGCTCTCTAGCGGCTGTAACATATATACCTATGTATGTATTTCTCAGATAAATTCTAACCCTTGTCTGCAGGTGACTGATGGCCTAGTAGTTAAGAACCCTGACTGATGAAAAATCAGTCGGGGTTTCTATCCCAGAGGTAGCCTGCTAAGTCTAGCCACTCTGAGGAGACATGATACATTGAAAGATGGTGTCTGTGGATGACATTATATATATATATATATATATATATATATATATATATAATTTTTTTTTTTTTTGCAACATCAAGGATTTCGTTTGGAATTCATATCACAGGACTATAAAAAAAATAAAAATAAAAATCTGTTTTCAAATGCCTTTAAAGTAATAAAGAATTCATCATTCGCATCTGATGAATCGGGAGAGTTAGACTATTTGTCTAAACTCCCTGAAATAGACTATAATGCAAAATCTCTAAGTCTTTTGTTATTTCTTTACTTATATATTTGCTCTGTGACTCTAACATTAAGAGCACACATTGAGCTCTCAAACTGCGACAGGTTTTTAAAATAAAACTCTTGTGTCGTAAGGAAGATTTCTTCTCTGGACTTTTGGATTATATATATATATATATATATACACACACACACAATTTCATAATGGTAATCATACTTTATTAAGAATGAAAAAAAAAAAAAAAAAAGGAATAAAAAACCCTTAGGACCCTTTCAACCAAATCTTTGTCAAAAAGAAAACTTCAGGTACATAAAAAGTCATAGGGTTAAATTACATTAACTAAAATCAGGGTGAAACATTGAAGAACTAGAGAGAAGAAAAAAATTATTTAAGTCTCTCAAATGATTTAATGATTATGCAAATAGGTTGAATTGATGTTTGAATCTCCTCTGTCTACACCAGACTTCCTCAAAGGGTCTACATAAACCACCTGGCGTCTATATAACAACTCAAGGGGTCTATGGAAACTACAAAGCCTTCTTAATAATTAAAAGAAATTAATTCCACAAGAATCCTAGAGAACATGCTCATGTTGATATATTTTCAAAAGTTTAATATCTGGTTTTAAAGAACTCAAAAGTTATTGCTCCGATTCCTGAAATTAATTCCTACATTACAATTAAATTTTAGGCAAAATATATTGTGGAGTGTTGCTTCTTTTAGCTAGATTTTTTATAGAACTTCCACATAGCATTCATAAATATCAATGTTTCTCTTTACTTTTTCTCTGAATGTTTGAGATGAGGCTTGAAGATTAGTATTATCTGCGTTACTCGGACTATTGTCCCCATCTTCATTGTTATTTGTACAACGTTTCGGCCGATATGCTGTCCGGCCTTCTTGTCGGACTCGGGAACCTTCTTTTTGAACTCGGGAACCTTCTTTTTGAACTCGGGAACTTTCTTGTCGTATTTGGGAGCCCTCACGGAACTTTGAACCTAACCCTTTATTTAGTCCACGGGGGTATCCTGTTCTCATTCCGCTAACCATAGCTGGGGTAGGAGTTGTGTTAATTAATTATTTTTCTAACTGCTTTCACTCAGGATTGAACTCGGGTTCCAGAGATAACTGTCACTAACCTAACTGAATTTTGGGAACTTATAAACCTAAAGAAATACCTGAAGAAGGCCGGAGGGTATATCCGAAACGTTGTACAAATAACAATGAAGATGGGGACAATAGTCCGAATAACGCAGATAATACTTCTCTTTACTTATCGCAGTATCTACTTAACTCTTAACATCCTGTTGAGAATTTTCCAAGTCCAGAGCCCCATTCCTATAAAGATTTATCAAAAAATGGCTAAAAACGGCCTTGTCATTTAAAGTTACCTGTTATTTCTCTCAGATCAAAGATTTCTAAATATGTTTAATATTACATTTAAACAAAAGCTATCATTTGGGGTAGATTAGGAAAATGAATGTGACTTTCGTCCAAGTGGAATAGGAAGTTAAGAGTTAAGTAGATTTTACTATCAGTAATTTCTACTTCTACTTTTTAGGTTACACTATGCAGTGAATTAAACAACAATATTTGAACTCTAGTAGACTACACAAGCTAGGGCTGTATGCAGTAATTGCAACCGCTTCCAAGATAGATGTTGTTTTGACCTAGCCTTGTGTAAGACAGAAGACATTCAAGTAACTAGCCCATCAATTATAAAGGTCACACAGATGCTCACCAATTGCCGAGTCATGTGCATGTGAGAGCCTGGATCTTGGTGTTTAGCCGACAACATGTGCTGTTTTAGTTAGGGTAAATTACATTATGACTTTTAATTTACTGGAAACTTTCTTTTGACAAAGATCTAGTTGAAATGGTCCTAAAGTTCATAGAATTTTTTTTTTCATTCCTAATAAAGTATGATTCTCCGTATAAAAATTATTGTAGATATTTGTTGTACTCATATATATATTATATATATATATATATATATATATAGGGGCCGGTTAGCTCAGTCGGTAGAGCGTTCGGCTAGAAACCACAAGGTTTCTAGTTCGATACGGTCCCGCCAACTCAGCGTATGAGTAGTACAGGGATCTGTGCGGTAAAGTAAGGAGCTGATGGTAGGTGTGGCACTCCACCTCAGATGCTAAAACAGTCTCCTTGGTCTAGCGCTATTGAAAAGGGGATAGACTCCCTCGCTGACTGGTTGATACCGACTTTAGGCCGCCCCATTGACTTTACTTACTATATATATATATATATATATTTGGTAAAGAAAAAGGCTTAAAATCAGCGATTTTGCAGTTCTAGATCTATTTCTACCCACCGGTATCTGTGTATACCTATAGGTTTCATCAGACCACCCAGATTAACCACCACCACCTACTTAATTAATCCCTGATCATAAACACCACCCCCTAAAACAGTCTGATGAAATTTATAGGTATACACAGATACCTGTGGGTAGAAATAGATCTATAACTGCAAAATTTATAAGCTTTTTTCTTTACCAATAATATTGAACATCGAGCTCTCAACTTGAACCTGAACTACTCTAACATTCTATTGTCAGAAAAAGCTCTAACTTAGAATCATTCTAATACCAACTAACCTGGTAATCCACCTACGGATATATATATATATATATATATATATATATTAAACAGACTGATAAACAAGGACTATCACTCGCTTTTCTCGTTATTCTGTGATAAAAAATTTCTTATTACCTTCCATATACCAACAAATGCCCTGAAGATGATCTAATTAATACATCAAAACACTACAGCGTCAGCCAATAAACTCACCACTTAACTCATTTAAACTCTTTTTTCAATCATTTTTTCCCCAGATTTTTCGTTTGTTTTGAAGTAGGTTATATTCCACTTATGGTGACTCTACTACACAACAGTATGAGAAGTAAACAAAACAGCTGGTGTAATGGTTAGCGTCCCCACCTGTCAGCTTGACAGTCAGTGTTCGAATCACACACAAAGCAGTCTTCCTGTCTATAGCTCTGCTGATGAGGCCTAATAGGCTGAAATGTACATACAGAGATTGATTTTTCTCGATTTGTTTAGCCTTACATTTGAATAGGTATGCCCGCCTAATTCATTAATTATTAATTAATTAATTTTCAAAATTCGGTACGACTTCAATTAAGCACATATTCTCCCAAAAATATATATAAGACATACACACCCAAGTATAGTTACATACAGGTCTAAGTTTATTTGCACATTTAAAATCCTAACTGTGATAACTTTGTTATTTCCAGGCCCAAGGGCAATTTGGGTGTTCCCAACTAAGTTTAAATCCTAATATCAACATTCATAAAAATAAAAGACAAATAATTTCATTTGTATATTTTTAAGGCAATGTTAGCCTCCTTGGTTTTTAAAAAATATAAAAATCCAAAACATTTTAGAAGAAAAATGTAAAAATCCAGAAAAAATTTAAATTTTTTTTTTTTTTTTAAATCATTTCTCTGCTTTTCATTTATCGTTGCTATGAGAATGTTAAATATTTCTGATAACTCCCCCCCCCACACACCATTTTTTCCCTCTTCTTTCTCTGAAATATTCTATTGATTAAACCGAAATTTATCAAAATGTTTTTAAAATCATTTTCTTCAAGAATTTCTTAACAAGTGAATCTGTGTTCATTAGCTTCACACAACAAAATTCAAAAAATTAATTTTATCAGTTTTACAAATAAAACATCAATCATAGAAATTTAAAAAAAATAATTTTACACAATCAAATGATGAATCCATGGACACTGATCTTTTCCCCAAAAATCTCACAAGATCCCTCACCAAATTTAGCAGCATAATGTCCGCGGATAATATTCTCAAATATATATATTCTTTAAAAGATTTGTTTAAATGCTGCCTTTGTTGGCCATCAAGATTGATTGATTTTAATGGCATTTTTTGTTTTTTTTGTTTTACGGCATATCAACCTTAGTGGGTTATTTAATGCCGATAAAGTTTTGAAATAAATCAATTCTTAATGGATAATACAATTTTTTTTATAAATACATTTTTCTATTTAACCCATAGATGGGACCCTAACAGGTACTACCACTCCGGGTCAGAGTGGACCAGGGAGCAATGGTGATGAATGGGGTGCTCCACATTCCCTAAACCTCCAAAACTGGAACCTCACCATCAGATAGAGTTTAACGTCATTCCCAGGACATTTAGACCCTCAGTCACCGCCTTCTAGCACCCATATGATAAAGAGGGGTTGGGGCTTGCCATAAGGGCAATGGGGTTGGGGCAATCATATAGGTGCTAGGGCTTGACATGACCAGCCGATTGATCGGAGGGAGCCTCTCCGACCGCCCGTCTAGCCCAAGACAGGGCCAAAGTGGAGTATTGCAAGTCATGGACTGCTCATCCACCTGGGTTCTATCCTTAAGCATCCCGGATCGCCACCCACGGCCAACAGGTGGCCCCATTGGGGGAGTCTTACCCCTCTGCAGAGGTGCAGTCGGTGCATTCTAACGCCCCACCGACAGGGTGGTTTAATGGCATGTCAACCATTTTATTTTATGCTTAGAGGTTAGGGAATCATATACATTGTTATGTTCACATATGTACCTTTTTTATGTAATTGTTTAAAAGAGTTTTTTTGGATTTTTTTTTTCTTTGTTTTTTTTACACGCAAATAATTTTAAACAGATCTACATTGTATTTATAGAATTTATATTACTATTGCAGAAAATGTAAAAGTGAAAATAGAAATACAAAATTTTGAATTAATATGTGAAGATAGGAAAAATAATACAAATTTGGTGTGTGTGTGTGGTGGGGGGTTGCTATTTATGTAGATAAAACTTTTAAAATAGCAAAATTGAATTTGTTCAAAATAACTAAGCCTATGGCTTTAAGAATAATGGATTCTAATTTTTGAGATATATATATATATATATATATATATATATATATATATATATATATATATATATAGATCACCAAACTTGAGTAAAGAAGATGATTATAAACTGCAAGAACAATTGAATGAGGTACCTTTTTACATCAGATAAATCTCAAAAGAACAATTGAATGAGGTACCTTTTTACATCAGAAATCTCAAAAGAACAATTGAATGAGGTACCTTTTTACATCAGATAAATCTCAAAAGAACAATTGAATGAGGTACCTTTTTACATCAGATAAATCTCAAAAGAACAATTGAATGAGGTACCTTTTACATCAGATAAATCTCAAAAAACAATTGAATGAGGTACCTTTTTACATCAGATAAATCTCAAAAGAACAATTGAATGAGGTACCTTTTTACATCAGATAAATCTCAAAAGAACAATTGAATGAGGTACCTTTTTACATCAGATAAATCTCAAAGAACAATTGAATGAGGTACCTTTTTACATCATCTCAGAATCTCAAAAGAACAATTGAATGAGGTAACTTTTTACATCAGATGAATCTCAAAAGAACAATTGAATGAGGTACCTTTTTACATCAGATAAATCTCAAAAGAACAATTGAATGAGGTACCTTTTTACATCAGATAAATCTCAAAAGAATAATTGAATGAGGTACCTTTTTACATCAGATAAATCTCAAAAGAATAATTGAATGAGGTACCTTTTTACATCAGATAAATCTCAAAAGAATAATTGAATGAGGTACCTTTTTACATCAGATAAATCTCAAAAGAATAATTGAATGAGGTACCTTTTTACATCAGATAAATCTCAAAAGAATAATTGAATGAGGTACCTTTTTACATCAGATAAATCTCAAAAGAATAATTGAATGAGGTACCTTTTTACATCAGATAAATCTCAAAAGAATAATTGAATGAGGTACCTTTTTACATCAGATAAATCTCAAAAGAACAATTGAATGAGGTACCTTTTTACATCAGATAAATCTCAAAAGAACAATTGAATGAGGTACCTTTTACATCAGATAAATCTCAAAAGAACAATTGAATGAGGTACCTTTTTACATCAGATAAATCTCAAAAGAACAATTGAATGAGGTACCTTTTTACATCAGATAAATCTCAAAAGAACAATTGAATGAGGTAACTTTTTACATCAGATGAATCTCAAAAGAACAATTGAATGAGGTACCTTTTTACATCAGATAAATCTCAAAAGAACAATTGAATGAGGTACCTTTTTACATCAGATAAATCTCAAAAAATAATTGAATGAGGTAACTTTTTACATCAGATGAATCTCAAAAGAACAATTGAATGAGGTACCTTTTTACATCAGATAAATCTCAAAAGAACAATTGAATGAGGTACCTTTTTACATCAGATAAATCTCAAAAGAATAATTGAATGAGGTACCTTTTACATCAGATAAATCTCAAAAAGAATAATTGAATGAGGTACCTTTTTACATCAGATAAATCTCAAAAGAATGAGAGTACCTTTTTACATCAATGAATCTCAAAAGAATTGAATGAGGTACCTTTTACATCAGATAAAATCTCAAAAGAATAATGAATGAGGTACCTTTTTACATCAGATAAATCTCAAAAGAATAATTGAATGAGTAAATCTTTGAATACATCAGATAAATCTCAAAAGAATAATTGAATGAACCTTTTTACATCAGATAAATCTCAAAAACATATAATAGTTAGAGATTTTAATTTAATTGATATCATCATCATCATGTCACGCAAGTAGCATGGACATCCATGACAATCTCACGCCAACCCTCCCTATCATTCATTGCCCTCGGGAGCTCCTCTGCGCAGCATCCAGTATCCTCACATAGTTGGTCAATATAGGTCCTGGCTGGGCGGCCCACACTAGCATGCCCATGTTTTGGCTTCCACAGGAGTATGTCGCTTATGAGCTCGCCCTTGCTTCTCCAGCAGTGTCCCGCATGCATAGTCCGTCTTACTCATATGGTTTGGGAGATGGGGGGCAGGTGGCCATACAGCTGCCTCCGTGTGGGGTGCTGTTTCCACGACTTGTTTAAGACTGCACGCAGCATTCTTGTGCAGAAATTGATTAGTAATGTCTCTGTTGACTCAATTAGTCAACATTTTAGATTATAAAAACACAATATTTTAATCTGTTTTTACAAAACAAAAAAAGATTGTATTGGTTTTCAAAAGAATAATTGAATGAGGTACCTTTTTACATCAGATAAATCTAAAGAACAATGAATGAGGTACCTTTTACATCAGATAAATCTCAAAAGAACAATTGAATGAGGTACCTTTTTCATCAGATGAATCTCAAAAGAACAATTGAATGAGGACCTTTTTACATCTGATAATCTCAAAAGAACAATTGAATGAGGTAACTTTTTACATTCAGATAAATCTTAAAAGAACAATTGATAGGTACCTTTTTACATCAGATAAATCTCAAAAGAATAATTGAATGAGGTACCTTTTTACATCAGATAATCTTTCAAAAGAATAATTTTGAATGAGTCTAGCCCAAGATAGGGCCAAAGTAGAGTATTGCAAGTCATGGACTGCTCATCCACCTGGGTTCTATCCTTAAGCATCACAGGTGGCCCCATTGGGGGAGTCTTACCCCTCTGCAGAAGTGCAGTCAGTGCATTCTAACGCCCCACCGACAGGGCGGTTTAATGGCATGTCAATCAATTTTATTTTATACTTAGAGGTTAGGGAATCATATACATTGTTATGTTCACATATGTACTTTTTTTATGTAATTGTTTAAAAAGAGTTTTTTTGGATTTTTTTTCTTTGTTTTTTTTTTGGGGGGGGGGGTTACACCCAAATAATTTTGAACAGATCAACATTGTATTTATAGAATTTATATTACTATTGCAGAAAATGTAAAAGTGAAAATAGAAATACAAAATTTTGAATTAATATGTGAAGATAGGAAAAATAATACAAATTTGGTGTATGTGTGTGTGTGTGGGGGGGTGCTATTTATGTAGATAAAACTTTTAAAATAGCAAAATTGAATTTGTTCAAAATAACTAAGACTCTGGCTTTAAGAATAATGGATTCTAATTTTTATCTATATCTATATATATATATATATATATATATATATATATATATAATATATCACCAAACTTGAGTAAAGAAGATGATTATAAACTGCAAAACAATTGAATGAGGTACCTTTTTACATCAGATGAATCTCAAAAGAACAATTGAATGAAACATCAGATAAATCTCAAAAGAATAATTGAATGAGGTACCTTTTTACATCAGATAAATCTCAAAAGAATAATTGAATGAGGTACCTTTTACATCAGATAAATCTCAAAAGAATAATTGAATGAGAGAATGAATGAGGTACCTTTTTTACATCAGATAAAATCTCAAAGAGAATAATTGAATGAGGTACCTTTTTACATCAGATAAATCAAAAGAATAAATTGAAAGAACAATTGAATGAGGTACCTTTTACATCAGATAAATCTCAAAAGAACAATTGACTTTTTTTACATCATAAACTCAAATTAGAAACAATTGAATGAGGTACCTTTTTACATCAGATAAATCTCAAAAGAATAATTGAATGAGGTACCTTTTTACATCAGATAAATCTCAAAAGAATAATTGAATGAGGTACCTTTTTACATCAGATAAATCTCAAAAGAATAATTGAATGAGGTACCTTTTACATCAGATGAATCTCAAAAGAACAATTGAATGAGGTACCTTTTTACATCTGATAAATCTCAAAAGAACAATTGAATGAGGTAACTTTTTACATCAGATAAATCTTAAAAACAATTGAATGAGGTACCTTTTTACATCAGATAAATCTCAAAAGAATAATTGAATGAGGTACCTTTTTACATCAGATAAATCTTTTTACATCAGATAAATCTCAAAAGAATAATTGAATGAGGTACCTTTTTACATCAGATAAATCTCAAAAGAATAATTGAATGAGGTACCTTTTACATCAGATAAATCTCAAAAGAATAATTGAATGAGGTACCTTTTTACATCAGATAAATCTTAAAAGAACAATTGAATGAGGTACCTTTTTACATCAGATAAATCTCAAAAGAACAATTGAATGAGGTACCTTTTTACATCAGATGAATCTCAAAAGAACAATTGAATGAGGTACCTTTTTACATCTGATAAATCTCAAAAGAACAATTGAATGAGGTAACTTTTTACATCAGATAAATCTTAAAAGAACAATTGAATGAGGTACCTTTTTACATCAGATAAATCTCAAAAGAATAATTGAATGAGGTACCTTTTTACATCAGATAAATCTCAAAAGAATAATTGAATGAGGTACCTTTTTACATCAGATAAATCTTAAAAGAATAATTGAATGAGGTACCTTTTTACATCAGATAAATCTTAAAAGAACAAATTGAATGAGGTACCTTTTACATCAGATAAATTCAAAAGAACAATTGAATGAGGTACCTTTTTACATCAGATGAATCTCAAAAGAACAATTGAATGAGGTACCTTTTTACATCTGATAAATCTCAAAAGAACAATTGAATGAGGTAACTTTTTACATCAGATAAATCTTAAAAGAACAATTGAATGAGGTACCTTTTTACATCAGATAAATCTCAAAAGAATAATTGAATGAGGTACCTTTTTACATCAGATAAATCTCAAAAGAATAATTGAATGAGGTACCTTTTTACATCAGATAAATCTTAAAAGAACAATTGAATGAGGTACCTTTTTACATCAGATAATCTCAAAAGAACAATTGAATGAGGTACCTTTTTACATCAGATGAATCTCAAAAGAACAATTGAATGAGGTACCTTTTTACATCTGATAAATCTCAAAAGAACACATCAGATAAGAACAATTGAATGAGGGTACTTTTTTACATCAGATAAATCTCAAAAAGAATAATTGAATGAGGTACCTTTTTACATCAGATAAATCTCAAAAGAATAATTGAATGAGGTACCTTTTTACATCAGATAAATCTCAAAAGAATAATTGAATGAGGTACCTTTTTACATCAGATAAATCTCAAAAGAATAATTGAATGAGGTACCTTTTACATCAGATAAATCTCAAAAAAGAAAATTGAATGAGGTACCTTTTTACATCAGATAAATCTTAAAAGAACAATTGAATGAGGTACCTTTTACATCAGATAAATCTCAAAAGAACAATTGAATGAGGTACCTTTTTACATCAGATGAATCTCAAAAGAACAATTGAATGAGGTACCTTTTTACATCTGATAAATCTCAAAAGAACAATTGAATGAGGTAACTTTTTACATCAGATAAATCTTAAAAGAACAATTGAATGAGGTACCTTTTTACATCAGATAAATCTCAAAAGAATAATGAATGAGGTACCTTTACATCAGATAACATCAGATAAATCTCAAAAGAATAATTGAATGAGGTACCTTTTTACATCAGATAAATCTCAAAAGAACAATTGAATGAGGGTACCTTTTTACATCAGATGAATCTCAAAAGAACAATTGAATGAGGTACCTTTTTACATCTGATAAATCTCAAAAGAACAATTGAATGAGGTAACTTTTTACATCAGATAAATCTTAAAAGAACAATTGAATGAGGTACCTTTTTACATCAGATAAATCTCAAAAGAATAATTGAATGAGGGTACCTTTTTACATCAGATAAATCTCAAAAGAATAATTGAATGAGGTACCTTTTACATCAGATAAATCTCAAAAGAATAATTGATGAGGTACCTTTTTACATCAGATAAATCTCAAAAGAATAATTGAATGAGGTACCTTTTTACATCAGATAAATCTCAAAAGAATAATTGAATGAGGTACCTTTTTACATCAGATAAATCTTAAAAGAACAATTGAATGAGGTACCTTTTTACATCAGATGAATCTCAAAAGAACAATTGAATGAGGTACCTTTTATCTGATAAATCTCAAAAGAACAATTGAATGAGGTAACTTTTTACATCAGATAAATCTTAAAAGAACAATTGAATGAGGTACCTTTTTACATCAGATAAATCTCAAAAGAACAATTGAATGAGGTACCTTTTTACATCAGATGAATCTCAAAAGAACAATTGAATGAGGTACCTTTTTACATCAGATGAACAATTGAATGAGGTACCTTTTTACATCAGATAAATCTTAAAAGAATTGAATTTTTTACATCTTAAAAGAATAATTGAATGAGGTACCTTTTACATCAGATAAATCTCAAAAGAATAATTGAATGAGGTACCTTTTTACATCAGATAAATCTCAAAAGAATAATTGAATGAGGTACCTTTTACATCAGATAAATCTAAAAGAATAATTGAATGATCAGATAAATCTTAAAAGAATACCTTTTTACATCAGATAAATCTCAAAAGAACAATTGAATGAGGTACCTTTTTACATCAGATAAATCTTAAAAGAATAATTGAATGAGGTACCTTTTTACATCAGATAAATCTCAAAAAGAATTGAATGAGGTACCTTTTTACATCAGATAATCTCAAAAGAATAATTGAATGAGGTACCTTTTTACATCAGATAAATCTCAAAAGAATAATTGAATGAGGTACCTTTTTACATCAGATAAATCTCAAAAAAAATTGAATGAGGTACCTTTTTACATCAGATAATCTCAAAAGAACAATTGAATGAGGTACCTTTTTACATCAGATAATCTCAAAAGAACAATTGAACAGAACAATTGAATGAGGTACCTTTTTACATCAGATAAAAAAGAACAATTGAATGAGGTACCTTTTTACATCTGAAAATCTCAAAAGAACAATTGAATGAGGTACCTTTTTACATCAGATAATCTCAAAAGAATAATTGAATGAGGTACCTTTTTACATCAGATAAATCTCAAAAGAACAATTGAATGAGGTACCTTTTTACATCAGATGAATCTCAAAAGAACAATTGAATGAGGTACCTTTTTACATCAGATGAATCTCAAAAGAACAATTGAATGAGGTACCTTTTTACATCAGATGAATCTCAAAAGAACAATTGAATGAGGTACCTTTTTACATCTGATAAATCTCAAAAGAACAATTGAATGAGGTACCTTTTTACATCAGATAAATCTCAAAAGAATAATTGAATGAGGTACCTTTTTACATCAGATAAATCTCAAAACATTATAATAGTTAGAGATTTTAATTTAATTGATATCATCATCATCATGTTGCGCAAGTAGCAAGGACATCCATGACAATCTCACGCCAACCCTCCCTATCATTCATTGCCCCCGGGAGCTCCTCTGCGCAGCATCCAGCATCCTCACATAGTTGGTCAATATAGGTCCTGGCTGGGCGGCCCACACTAGCACGCCCATGTTTTGGCTTCCACAGGAGTATGTCACTTATGAGCTCGTTCTTGCTTCTCCAGCAGTGTCCCGCATGCCTAGTCCTTCTTACTCATACGGTTTGGGAGATGGGGGGCAAGTGGCCATAAAGCTGCCTCCTTGTGGGGTGCTGTTTCCACGACTTGTTTAAGACTGCATGCAGCATTCTTGTGCAGAAATTGATTAGTAATGTCTTCTGTTAACTCAATTGGTCAACATTTTAGATTATAAAACAAATATTTTAATCTGTTTACAACAAAAAGATTGTATTGGTTTATAGAAGAATATAATTGATGTAAACTCATGGGAAATACATTGTTAATATTGTGTAGAAAATTCTGTTATAAAAAAAAAAAAAAAAGAAAACATTAAAAATATTAATTACTAAAAACAAAAAACATTGATATTTTCCTGGGTTAATTTCATCTCTATATAATTGTTCTATCAATATATCAATGGGGGGTAGGGGGCTTATTTCACTAAGAAGTTAGAAGAATTTAGCATTTTTTTGTTGATGCCATTTTAAAGTCACTTACCATATTCTCCACGGACGTCTTTCATGTTTTGGCTCACAAAATCTTTTAGCTAAAAAGAAAAAAAAAAGAAATAAAATCAGAAAATTTGTCTTTTGACCAAAACAGCAAAATATTCAAATTAACTTTTCCCTTTATTTTATTTTCAGGATCACAGATTTAATATCAATTTAAAGGTAATCAAAAAATGTCTATGGCAAAACACAGGATTATGCAAGTGCGACACTTTCAAGTTCAAATGATTTTTTTTTTGTTTTCATAATCAAAAATTCATTTCAGTTGGAAGATTTGAGTGCATGAAGGACATTAAAAGAAATATGATGGCCAAACTTGACACTATGTGAAAAAAAAAAAAAAAAAAAAAAAAAAAAAAAAGGATTTCATAGGTGCTTTGACCAATGAAAAACTCACTGGAATAAGTGTGTTAAATGTAAAAAAAAACTTTCATTTGTCTGTTTCTTGGTAAATACTGTTCAACCTCAATATTTTTTAAATACCTCATGGTTTTTTTTTTGTTTAAATTATTCACCATTGCAGTTTATTATGTTAATAAATAATGAAGTAGACTTATTTGGATTTTTTACTATTTATTTTATTGTTATATACACAAGTTTCGGTCAATGTGCCCTATGGCCTTCTTCAGATGTTTCTCATCGTGATTATGAGCCTTCATGGAACTTTGAAGCAAACTCTTTATTCAATCAACCGAGATAGACCGTTTTCATTCCGTTAACCATGACAATGTAAGCTATGTTAAGTATTCTATGTTATTATCGCCCATGGTCAGGATTGAACCTGCAACCTACAGATCATTTTCACTTTGAACTATATTAACTCAACCCTTATATCCATTGCACCATGTTTTCAACTGGAAACACCTGAAGAAGGCCAGAGGGCACATCAGCCGAAACATGTATATAACAATAAAGATGAGAACAACAGTCTGAAAATTCCAAATAATACAAATTATCAAGCCTTATCTCAATAGTTCAGACAAAAAGTAGAATTGTCTTATATGTTTTTGTTTTTTTTAATATTATGTTTATAATTTCATTTTATTTATACAAAGAAAAAATATACAGTTACATATTTCTAGTGAGTAAAAAAAAAAAAAAAATACAGTCACATATTTCTAGTGAGTAAAAAAAATAATATACAGTCACATATTTCAGGCGAGTAAAAAAAAATATAGTCACATATTTCAGGCGAGTAAAAAAAAAAATATACAGTCACATATTTCTAGCTAGTAAAAAAAAAATATAGTCACATATTTCTAGCGAGTAAAAAAAAAAATATACAGTCACATATTTCTAGCGATTAAAAAAAAAATATATACAGTCACATATTTCTAGCGATTAAAAAAATATATATATACAGTCACATATTTCTAGCGAGTAAAAAAAAAAAAAAATATACAGTCACATATTTCTAGCGAGTAAAAAAAAATATACAGTCACATATTTCTAGCGAGTCTTTCTGTAATTTTAATGATTGACTTTTAAAGTTAAAATCTCAAGTGAAAAGCAACAGTAATTTTTGTAAACAAGTATGTGGGTGTGGACTAAGTGCAAGTTTTCAATGTTTACTGTAGTCACTCAATATTAATTACTTGTACTAAACATTTCTATTAGTATCGTTTTTTTTTCTTTCTTTTTCTTCATGTGACTTGTGTACTAATTGACTATTCAACTTTGTGGAAGTAGAAAGGGAAACTAATTTAAAGAGTGAGGTCACTTGAAGAAGTTTTGAAAGCCAAGGGCAAATAAACATTTGCAGCTGTAGCTAAAACCATTCAAGATCTCATGTGGAGGAAAGAAACAGAATTTTATAATCATGTCAAGTTGTTTAGCTTACAATGAACAACAATAATTACTCATGGGAGAGATTTCTCAAATAGAATTGTTTTTTTTGTTTTTTGTTTTTGTTGTTGTTCTTGTTCTTTACAAAATAAAAATCAGGAGAGCACGGTAGTGTACTGGTTAGAGTTGTAAGAAATGAACTCGTTGACTCAGAGTTAAAATCTTGGACAAAGCCACAGTTCACATAGCGCTAATACCCTCAGGAAAGGTATGAATCCAACTATTCTCCCTCCAGCTATGGGTAAATAGTAGGGAAGACTGGGCTCTAACCTTGGTTAGGCAACCAGTCTAGGAGAAGGAAAACTCTGAATTCAAACCTCTTAAGTCTCCGCTTGGGGTGGTCTCTACTAGAATAGGCTCAGGCCTACTTAGTGATCTATTTCGATTTTAGGTCAATAAAGACATCTAAAATCGATTGACACATGAGAAATAAAATGACCTTTGGAAAGAAGATTTTATCTAAAGGGCCGGTTTTGCTCAGTTGGTAAAGCGTCCACCTGGGAAACACAAGGTTCCTGGTTCAATACCAGCCCTCGCCAAATCAACGTATGAGTAGCGGTAAAGTGAGGAGCTGATGGTAGGTGTTGAGCTCCACCTCAGATGCTAAAGAACACTCTCCTTGGTCTAGTGCAAGTGAAAAGTGGATAGAATCCCTCTTTGTTTGGCTAATATTAACTTTAGGCCACCCCAACGACTTTACTTACTTACTTTATACAACAACAACAACAACAATAATAATAATGTCTTGAAAAAAGTCGGGGGGGGGGCTGGGGAAAAAAAAGTCTGGGTGAACAGGAAATCAGAGGAAGAATCAAAACCATCCAAACAACAGCATTGTTAAGATTGTCTAGAATACTCAGAAGAGTCCTGGAGACCTAAGGAGACTTGCTTTTATCTAGCCTCCAGTAAACCACTGGCTAAAGGCGGGTGTGAAAGACTCAAATGGTGCAAAATAATAATAATAATAACAATGGTCATTATTGTAGGAAATATCCATGGCCATCCAAGTTCAAATCCTAAACAAGGTCGTTGTCAGTTCATAGAGTACAATAGTAAATACCCAGGGAAAGGCATAAAGATTAGTTTAACAATATTTTAGGGCAAAGGTCTCCAATCCGTGACCCTCGAGGTTCATCTATGCAGTCTTTCACACAACTTTCAAAATTTTCTCTTTGTTTTTTGATGTTGACTGAAGAAATACCATGACAACTGCAGATGGAACTTATTAATCTTCTATGTTCAGAAAATTTAAAAGTTTTTTTGTTTTTTTAAAGTTATCTTTTTGCTTTCCACATCCTCAATTTCTATAAGAACCACATGTTTCCAACCTTATCAACCACACCCACCACCTAGTGAGCATTTTTGGTACTACATACCACTGTGACTAGTTGTTCTCATTAGATTTAATTACTATTTCTTTTAGCAAAATGTTTACTTGCTTTTTATCACAACTCAAACCATCATTTAAGTTTATTTAGTTAGAAGACAATTTTAATCTTGTATATCAAGACAAGGTAATTAGAGTCCTTGTGCAATTTTAAATTTGTAGGACTTATAAATGATAGACATCATTTGTAAAGGACATTAAGAAGAAGCCCTATATAATATATATATATATTATATATATATATATAAAATGTAGATTCGCTTCCGGTTTTTATCTGTAACAAAAACTGCTTACGTCACACTGCCTAAAGTCGTCATAACATAGAATACACTCAAAATTTGAGCATGCAATGTTAGACAGTCCTCATTGGTTTTTTTTAAACAAGTTTTAATAAATACATTCATATATATATATATATATATATATATATATATATATATATATATATATATATATATATATATATATATATCTTTTTTATTTTAATATATATTTAAAGTTATCAGAACTAAGTTTCCATTTCAATATTTTTTTTTTTACTCCTTTAATAATTATGATACAAACTCTGTGATATTAAATTTTCAACTACCATTCCCTCAGGCAATATTTATTTTACGTCGTCCAGAGTGCGTTTTTATAAGCCCCCTTATCCCCCCCCTCGGAAAATTTATGGGTCCCAAATAAAGATATCTAACTCCTACCTTGTAACCTATCCTGTGTAATTCATTTCTAAGAAACTACTGAAATGTATTTACAATTAGTTTGAAATGGTGAGGGCAGAAAAAAGAAAAACACTGGGATGCATGGATATGATTTTACTGTGTCCTTTTAGATTTTTATGCGTCAGGGGACGCAGGACGCGTACCTATCAGCATCTCTGTTAATGTATATGTTGTTTTATAGAATTTTGTAAAAGTTGTTTTGCAAAATAGAATTAAAAACAAGTTTTTTTTATTGTTTCCATGCTATTGTACTCTGACACACAATTGCTGATCAAATTATCAGGTTTTATTTATTTTCATATATGATTATAATAGGGTCAATATATGATTATAATAAGGTCAATATATGATTATAATAAGGTCAATATATGATTATAATAAGGTCAATATATGATTATAATAGGGTCAATTTAGCTCAGTGGGTAGAGCATCCACTTAGGAATCCCAAGGTTCCAGGTTCGATACCGGTCTTCAACAACCCAGCACTTAAGTAGCACAGCTTGGGTAATCTAATCTGCACAGTAAGGTGGGCAGCTGATGGTAAGTGTGGTGTTCCACCTAAGCAAAACAATCTCCTTGGTCTAGAGCTAGTGAAAAGAGGATAGATTCCCTCGCTGATTGGTTGATACCAACGATAGGTCACTCTACCGACATTTTTACTACTTATATATGATTAATTGTTGGAAGCGCGTGGTGTAATGGTTAAAATCATTGGAAATGGACTCGTTGACTCCGAGTTCAAATCCTGGATGTGGTAATTGCATTTCACTTAGCGCTAATACCCCTGGGAAAGGTATGAATCCAACTCTCCCTCCTGCTATGGATAAATAGTAGGGCAGACTGGGCTCTTTAACCTTGGTTAGGCAACCGGTCTAGGAGAAGGAAAACTGAATTGAAACCTGCTGAATTAAGAATTTGACCTTGTGTCACATCCTGCTCGTGCGGAGGTGTATGTGTGTGTGTGTATATATATGATTAATTGGGGCACCTCACAGGGTGTAAATGGTTAGCAAGCTAGATTAGCTGACCATTGTTAGTGAGTTTGATTCTCATTGGGTGCCCCATACTTTTGACCTTGTGCCGCATCTAAGCTAAGTTTAGTAAATAAGTATATATGATTGACTTGTTGGAACATACACACTATTTTACAAATTTTCTAGAAATAATTTGCCCACTTTACAAGGGAAACAATTATCTTTTCCTGCAAATGGGTTAATATCCGAAGACCTTCTTTACCTTTTTTTTTCTTTTTTTTGCGAGAAAAAATCAATAATACAAAAATTTAAGAGATGCCAACTCAGCACGTCATCTTTTAACAAATTGTCTATTTTACCGGGACCAGCAAACTAGCCTAATATGCCAGTAAATAGACAAATATGCATTCAAGCTTATTTTACCGGTTCTAGTAAAATAGACAAATATGCCATTCAAGCTTATTTTACGGTTCTAGTAAAATAGACAAATATGCCATTCAAGCTTATTTTACCGGTTCTAGTAAAATAGACAAATATGCTATTCAAGCTTATTTTACCGGTTCTAGTAAAATAGACAAATATGCTATTCAAGCTTATTTTACCGGTTCTAGTAAAATAGACTGCAAGCTATTTTACCAGCAAATATATTTAAATATATTTCATCTAAAAGCTAAAAGATTAAAATGGTTTTTGGTGAGCAATCTGCGATTATCTAAAAGGTAAATTGCTTAAAAAGTAGTTGTGCAATTCTATGATAAAAACTTTAAAACAATCTATCTAAAAGCTAATATCTTAAAATGGTACTTGACAAGTATTCATCTTGTTAGGGTTATGTTTAGGGTTACAATTTTGTTTTAACAATTGATAGTGGAAAATGCCATTTTTACACCTTGGAAAAAATTCATGATAGTCAAATTTACCTTTATCATTTCCTTCAATTTTTAAAAAGATATTTTGTGAAAATTCACGTTTTATCACAAAGTCATTAAAAACCCTTCACAAAATATAAATATAAATGAATATGAATAAACGTTTGTGTTAAATCTGAGTTGTTATTTTAACATTACTTGCATTCATAAAAAAAATATTTACAGGGCCGGTAAAATAAGCATAAAAGCAGGGTTGTCTATTTTACCGTAACCGGCAAAATAGCATCTTCCATTTTTTTTTTTTTTTTTTTTTAAATCATGCAAATTTTTGATTTAAAGGAAAATCAGGGTTGTCTATTTTACCGTAACTGGCAAAATAGCATCTTCCATTTTTTTTAAACATCATGCAAATTTTTGATTTAAAGGAAATATGCTTATTAGAATCGTTCACTCATTCCTAAATAAAACAGGAGTCCATAATGCTAATGATGTTTCTAGCAAACAGAAATATTATTATCATGAACTGCCGCTATAATAGGAACTCAACAGTTTAACAGATCGTCTAGTCATAAAATGAATATTGCAAACTGGTGAGAATTATAAAGAGACCTCTAAAAGCCTTGATTTGACCTCCTGGCTTCGAGGAACTAGACTGAAAAAAAAAAAGAAGAATGGAAATGGTTACATCTCTCTCACACAGACAAAAACACAGACACACACACGCAAACGATTAGTCCAGTGTTATGGCCTTCTTTTGTTATCGACCCCCCACCCACCCAATCACCTATTTGTGAAATTAATCTCTTCTACGCCCCCCCCCTGTCTTGCACGTAAAAGTAGAATGAGAGTATGGGTGGGGTGGGGGATGCGTACTAGCATTAATCGGCTCAAAGCTTAATACCTGCCCGAACAAACATACACAAATCAAGCAAATGAGATCAAATAAACTCCCCCCCCCAACTTCATTGCCCTCCCTCTCCACATCTTTGATACGTACAAACTTTAATTCTGTTAATCAAATGGTATATATAGAAAATCGGCCTTTCATTTTACATTCATAAAAAAAGAAGATTTAACGTGACTATAAAAACCTACTGAGATTGCTGTCAAATTAAAAACCCTAGACTTCACCTGTCAAGAATTAGTTTACTAGTTTTAAAGTTAAATTTCAAATAAAAAATATTTAAAGCATAATATTATAAAAATGGTCAGAATAAGGAAGACCTTTATATGAAGGTCAGATTCATGCCCATTCTTATTCAATTAAACACAGAGCTGGAGCGTACTACATAAATTATTGGACTCTACTCCCGAATTTACTCTCTAAGAACCATTATCAAGACTTAGACAGGGCAGGGTTAGCTCAGTTGGTAGAGCATTTGGCTAGAAACCACAAGGTTCCTCGTTCGATTCCGGCCCTCTCAACTCAGCGTATGAGTAGCACATGTATATATGGGGTAAAGTGAGGAGTTGATGGTAGGAGTGGCGCTCCATCTCAGACGCCCAAACAATCTCCTTGGTCTAGCGCTAGTGAAAAGGGATAGACTCCCTCGCTGATTGGCTGATACTGACTTTAGGCCACCCCGACGACTTTACTTTCCGTTCAATTAAACACAGAGCTGGAGCGTACTACATCCGAATCCCCCGACCACAGGGGACCCTAACCTGCTTAAGGGTCCCAGAAGTGTAAGCTTTATATATTTTATATGAATACTACTTTATAAAAATTGACATGTACTAGAGTGGGGGCCCCATATCATAAATTCGGAGAGTGCTCACGAGACCCTAGCACAAGAAGACATTTGTGCAAGACTTTTTAAATTAAAAAATTATTTCCATAGTAAAAAAAAGCCACATTTTTGACTGATCATCAAAAGATAAATGAACCTGATGAATAAATTAGACGAATGACCACTTAGAAATATTGTCAAATAATGAAAAGAAACCAGTGTCCTTGTGCCAGTTATTTCCTAGTTGAGTAACATGATACATGATCACAGGGTGACCCAGAAAAAACAGAACCCAAATTATTTATTTTCCCATTAAACCAACACTAACCCCTCCTAGTTGAGTAATAATATTACAGGGTGACCCAGGAAAAACAGAACCCACAAATTTTGTAATAAAACTGTTAATTTTTTTTTTTTAAGTTTAAGTCCAACAAGGATTAGGGTTAGGAGTTAGGGTTGGGGTTAGTTCAATGAAAAAATAAATAATTTAAGTTCTGTTTTTTCTGGGTCACTCATGTTACTCAACCCCTTGTGCCAGACTTAAAGCTTAGTAAACAACAAATGACAAACGTGTTGGCCTTTAATCATTTTGTTCATAAATGAAAACATGTTGGCAAGTTCAATATTTCAATAGAATCTGCCAAATTGCTTAAGTGGCGAAAATTAAAATTGATTTTTCTTGGCACAACTCATCTGATTGCCACGAAATGATATGGGAAAAACATCAACCCTCTCCCCCTCCACACCCCTCGCACTCTGTGTGTGTGTGTGTGTGTGTGTGTGTGTGTGTGTGTTGATGTTGTTGTTACTTAAGCAATTCTCTCAAGTGGGTAACATGAGATTGGGGTACTTAGGAAAATCAATTAAACTCAAAAAGAAAATATGAAAAAAATGATTCTCAATTAACTCAAACACTTTTCCGATATTTAAAGAGATTAATGAAAAGATAGATAATAAGACTGAGATAGATTAATAGATAGATATGAACAGGAATGGATAGATAGATAGATAAAGAGGGGAGGGGGAGGGGCAAGAAGTATATTTATAAAAATATATAATTTCCTTTGATATTTAAATTAAGACTTTGAACAAATAGTGTTTTCATTGGTAAAATATAACTGATGAAAGAGTTGATATGTCATCATAGTTAATTTGATGAGAGGAAGGGGTTAAATAGATCTGAGGTGAAGAAAGAGATGGGGGTAGGGATCATTGGTAGAGAGAGAGAAGGCAGAAAGACTGGAGGTGTGGAGGCAGAGAGACTGGAGGTGTGGAGGCAAAGAGACTAGAGGTGTGGAGTCAAAGAGACTAGAGGTGTGGAGTCAAAGAGACTAGAGGTGTGAGAGGCAAAGAGACTAGAGGTGTGGAGGCAAAGAAAGAGAGAGACTGGCTAGAGCTATGGAGGCAAAGAGAGAGAGAGAGAGAGAGAGAGAGAGACTAGAGCTATGGAGGCAAAGAGAGTGAGAGAGAGAGAGATAGAGAGAGAGAGAGAGAGAGAGACTAGAGCTATGGAGGCAAAGAGAGCGAGAAAGAGAGAGAGAGAGAGACTGGAGGTATGGAGGCAGAGAGAGAGAGAGAGACTGGAGGTATGGAAGCAGAGAGAGAGACTGGAGCTATGGAGGCAGAGAGAGAGAGAGAGAGAGAGAGAGAGAGAGAGAGAGAGAGAGACTGGAGCTATAGAGGCAGAGATAGACTGGAGCTATGGAGAGTGAGTGAGAGAGACTGGAGCTATGGAGGGAGAGAGGAGAGAGAGAGAGAGAGCTGGAGCTGGGGACAGAGAGAGAGAAGAGACTGGAGCTATGGGGACAGAGAGAGAGAGAGACTGGAGCTATGGACAGAGAGAGAGAGAGAGAGAGAGACTGAGCTGGGGAAGAGCTGACTATGGGGACAGAGAGAGAGGACTGAGGTTGTGGGAGAATTTGCTATTATCTTTGATTTTCACCAAATTATAAAACGTCACCAACAGACCAACACATTCTTGTATGATGGAGAAACCAGTTTCAAATGGAATCAGTGAACAAAATTCAAATTCTTGCAATAATCTCCTTCAAAATTCCATTTTCTCTTGTTCAATTGCAAAATACCTTTATAATCATCTCATTGCTGACATGCCACAATATTTGACAGAGACAAGAGGTTGTAAGCATTTGGGCAAACCTATAACTCACTTTACCTGTCCAGGTAATAACAACCGAAAACTACTACACTCGTTGTGACCCTTGACAGGAACAAAGTCAACATGTGTAGATCTATTACAAAAGTTGAACATTCTTTTAGATCATTTAGACTTGTTTGTTTGTTTGTTTGTTTTTAATTAAACAAATGATGACAATTCTATAAATAAAAATTGACAACCATTAATCACAAAAGAAAATAGAATTATTGTCCATAGAAATTGATTAAATATTAAATAAGAAAGAAACAATAATTAAAAAGACTAATTAATAATTTGTGGAGACAGGTGACACCAACATCTGTGTTGCTTTTGAATTTTATTGAAAGAGTCTAAAAAGTTCTCAACCCAACCAATATATTAATATTTGCTTTTTCTTAATTAAAAAAAAAAAAAAAGTTATAATATACAATATGTTTGTTTTGTTTTGTTTTATGGCATATCAACCTCAGTGGGTTATTTAATGCTGATCAAGTTCTGAAATAAATTCCTTCTTAATAGATAATTAAATTTGTTTATAAACTCATGTTTTTCTATTTAACCCATAGATGGGATCCTAACAGAAAAAAAAAAAAAAAATTGTTCCAAAAATATATTTTTTTTTATCAAAAGATCTTCCAGGAAATTTCATGATTCCTTGATGGCAACCATGGTGCCATATTTTTTTAGACCATTCTCCAAGAGCCCAGCTTAGAATGGTAAAAGAATTCTAAAAGTCAAACACTTTCAGCAGTTTCCTTGCTGCCACAAACAATATTCAAATCATTTACCGATTTTAACTTAGTTCGGCACAAGGCAAGGGGTATAAAATACCCAGTAAGCAAATCAACTTCACTAGTAATATTCTGCTAGACAAGTTCACTTTAAAGCACTCCCCCATGAATACTTGAAATATAAGGAATATTGTTTATCTAAACAAGAGATGATAGATTCTATAAAAATATGGCTTTCATAATTTTCTCCAAGATAATCCTAATTCATTTAAAGAAAAACACATACACTTTCTATATAAATACTTTTATATAAGAAACATGTGGAACCCAACACTTCAATATTTATAAAGTTATTTATCAAGCTTAGCTTAGATGTGGTACAAGGCCAGAAGTATGGGGCACCCAATGAGAATCAAACTCACTAATAATGGTCTGCAAATCTAGCTTGCAAACCATTACACAATGTGAGGTACCTCTAGTTATTTACTAAGTTTAGCTTATATGTGGTACAAGGCCAGAAGTATGGGGTGCCCAATGAGAATTGTACTAACAATGGTCTGCAAATCGAACTTGTTAACCATTACACCACAGGAGGTGCCCCTTCAGTATTATCCAATTAATATACACTAAAAATACATCATAATATAAATATTGACCAGTAATGCTATAGCTTTTTGATTTAGTGCATCCTGGGACGCATATATTTGCTTTGAATGAGTCCCCGTGAAAATGTATGGGTCCCAACTAAAGCCATCTAACTCCTATCTTGTAACCTATCCTATGTAATTCATTTCTGTGAAACTATTGAAATGTATATACAGTTAGCTTGAAAATGGTGAGGGAAGAAAAAAGAAAAACACTGGGATGCATGGATATGATTTTACTGCGTCCTTTTAGATTTTTGTGCGTCAGAGACGCAGGATGCGTACTTATCAGCATCTCTGGTTGATGTTTATATTTAATACATTCTGCCAGTAACATGTTACAAAAACATCAAGTAAAAATGTGTGTGAGAGTTTATTTACTTAGATGATAGGGAAAAAATATAGTTATGAATGAAATGAAATTCATATATAGGTCAGATTAATCCTTACTACTACTAACATGTTCATTATATATATATATATATATATATATATATATATATATATATATATATATATTGGTTTGTTGGTTGGTTTTGAAGGCTGTCACAATGCGAGTGTAAAGAAAAAAGAAGGTAACTATGATGTTTTTTGTTAACCTGTCATTTATTTCTCTCTCTCTCTCTCTATATATATATATATACATATACATACTAGCAAGAATATGCACCCTCCGGGCGCAAGTATTTAAGTTTTTAATGTAAAGAATTATATTGAATTAGAAAGACTAATGAAATTAAGTAAGAATGCAGATAAAAATATTTGAAACAGAGGGAGATATAATCGAAAAATAGAACAACTGAAACTCTTGTCTTTCATTGGTAAATTTTCCTAAATATTAGGAAGTAAAGAATAAAATTACTGTTAATTCTTCTTGTTATTGGATTTCTTTTAAGATTTATCCCCGAGATTTTTGCTTATATCCATTAAGATAAAACCAAACAATTAGAAATCAATAATACCAAGCACATATTTATTAAAAATCAAATTTTTAAAATCAATATGCAAATTAGCGTTCCCCTTCACACTGTAAACCGCTATTTTGTTGGACATATAAATGCACTTGCATGTTATTATTATTTAGATAAGACCAACAATATTGATAATGGAAAACAATTTTATTAATAATTGAGGTTTAAATAAAAATAAAATCATGGAGAATATGAAGTAAATAACAAAGGGAATTGTGACTTGAGTAGTAATATAGTTATGGTTACAGACAGACAAACACACAATCTCCATTATAATAAGATTATATATATATATATAGGCGCGTGGGATAGTGGTTAGTCGTGGAAAATGGACTTGTCGACTCGAGTTCAATTCCTAGACGAAGCTGTTGGCATTTCACATAGCGCTAATACCCTTTGGAAAGGTATGAATCCATGTATTCTCCCTCCAGCTATGGGTTAAATAGTAGGGCAGACTGGGCTCTTCAGCCTTGAGTAGGTAACCAGTCTAGGAGAGGGATAACTCTGAATTCAAAATTCCTGAGGTCGGTCGTTGATTGGGTTTGTGGCAACCCTTGATGCACCAATTCTTTCCTATCGACTGTGCCAAAAAGTGTGGATGGTCCAACACAAGCCTTCACCACTATAAACAAATCCCTGTGTGGATGTTCATTGTGTGTGTGAACCCTCATACGTCGAAAATCGATGGGAGAGTCTATTATATATATATATTATCTTATTAGCCTAATTATTGTGGGGACCCAACAGATTAGGATTTAATACATTAATAACCAGCTATGGATCTAATCACTATGGAAAGTAGATAATTAAGGAGACCAATTCTTATTCCCATAGAGAAATATTAACATTCTTTTTTAATTACCTGTGGGAGATTCCATGTACTGATAAGGTTGGTCAACATGTGGAAACTGTTTGAGGGCTGGTTTAGCTCAGTCGGTAGAGCATCCAACGAGGAACCACAATGTTCCGGGTTCGATACAGGCCCTCACCAACTCAGTGTATGAGTAGCACAGAGATCTGTGTGGTAAAGTGAGGAACTGATGGTAAGTGTGGAGCAACACCTCAGATGCCAAAACAACTTCCTTGATCTAGCACTAGTGAAAATGGGATAGACTGCCTTACTGTCTGGCTGATAACGACTTTAGGACACCCCAATGACTGTACTTACTTATTCCTATAAGTATGTTTTTTTTTTTAATCTCTATATAATTTAGTTATATGGCATCAAGTATTCCGATCCAATATGAATACTTTTTAAACAGATCTATTTTACCTATAGATGAGACCCTAACAGGTACTACCATTGGATCATAGTGGACCTGGGAGTACTAACAATGAGAGGTACTCAATACTCTACAGATCTCCAGAGCTTGAACCTTATCATCAGATGTAGTTTAGGGTCATACCCAGGATCACTTCCTTTTTTTTTGGAGAGGGGGTCTTACCCCATTTGGAGGGGAATAAAAGGGGCAGGGTTAGCTCAGTCGGTAGAGCGTTCGGCTAGAAACCACAAGGTTCCAAGTTCGATACCGGTCCTTGCCAACTCAGCGTATGAGTAGCACAGGGATCTGTGTGGTAAAGTAAGGAGCTGATGGTAGGTGTGGCGCTCCACCTCAGACGCCAAAACAATCTCCTTGGTCTAGCGCTGTTGGAAAGGGATAGACTCCCTTGCTGATACCAACTTTAGGCCGCCCCAACGACTTTACTTACTTATAGTCAGCATATTCTAAGCCTCACAGACACGACGGATCATTTGTTTGTTTTGTTTTACGGCATATCAACCTCAGTGGGTCATTTAATGCCGATAAGGTTTTGAAATAAATCAATTCTTAATGGATGATACAATTTTTTTTATAAACTCATGTTTTCTATTCAACCCATAGATGGGACCCTAACAGGTACTACCACTCCAGGTCAGAGTGGACCAGGGAGCAATGGTGATGAAGGGGTGCTCCACATTCCCCAAACCTCCAAAACTGGAACCACACCATCAGATAGAGTTTAACGTCATTCCCAGGACATGTAGACCCGCAGCCACCGCCTTCTAGCACCCATATGATAAAAAGAAGACGGATCGTAAACAAAATCTTGGGGAAGGAAGTTTATGTTAAGAGTAAAATAACATTATAGTTACATTATTCATCTAATCATTTTATTATTACCGACAATTATATAAAATATGCGCGGATACTAGATGTGTTACATAATTATTAGATACCTAATATTTATGGCAATAGTGTAGAAATCAAAATGGGCGTTATAAGCTACAGCCCATGGCCTTGAAGGATGAGTGACAAGGCTTGACCTCAGTCCTAACCTTCCGGTGGATACCGTGAGTACCGGTAGAGAGGACCCTCACTTCTGGTTTAGATAGTAAGTAAGTCTCAGTCAGTTAGGAGGTAGGAGCCGAGCTCGTAGGATGTAAGTCTCATCTGCGCAGATGTCAGGGTTGGGGATTTACAAATAAAGTAACATCAAAGTAAATCGAAGTCTTGTGTTTATTACCTAAAAACTAACAATGACACAGGGCTTCTGATAAGGAGAAATCCTTAACAGAAACCAGACCCGAAGTCCCCAAGAAAGTCCAGACCTTAGAAGAGACCAGACCAAGATAGATGAAGAAATAGCAAAGCCGGCCAGAAGAAAATACGACCAGAAGTAAGAAAGGGTATACAACAATATTAGAGTATAATAATTTGTATATCTAATCCAGAAATTGTTTTCAAAGGCGACCATAATTTAATCATTTCTCTTTATTCATTTTTTTTTTTATTTTTATATATTTATTAACCTGATGTTATTAAGGTACCTTTAGTGATATAGAATTCTTTATGATTTTTGTGGCATTGTGGGTGTCATAAAAATGCTAGTGAAGATTAAGAGATAAAAACAAGTCAGACATGTGGTCACAAAAAAATCCCCCTTCATTTATTGTTGATGTTATGACTTCCATCTGGATTGATCTCAAAAACAGAAAGACTTTAAGTGGTTCCAGTTCTCGAGATCTGGCAGTGTGGAGTACCTCTTTACCATTACTCCCAGTTTCACTCTGACTAGGAGTGGTAGTACCTGTTAGGGTCTAATGTATGGATCAATCAGATCTGTTTAAAAATAATTCATAATTGATAGTTCTATGTACAAAAAAAAAATCTTAAGAAACTACTGCACAAAATGTAAATATGAAACTAACTTGCTAACCTCTAGGCTTAAAATAACCCTAGACTGGTTGACATGTCGTTAAAATCAATCAATCAACCTCTCCATTTTTTTTAATACGACCAGAGATAAGAATTTAAGAAAGGGTATACAACAGATGCTGTACAGAGGACCTGCCAGGGGTGATGATTAATAGAAACGGGGGGTGGGGGGTGAGGAAGGGTCATGGAGATCAGTCCTGTCGTCATGACTTGAAGATACATCCAACCTGTGGCAAACGTGTTGGGTTTTTATAAGTTTTATAAGTTGCTCAGCTGTTCACACATCTTTATCTGAATTCAAAAAATGTTTTTTTAAAAAGCTTCGGTCTCAATACTTTTTGGTTTGGTTGGTTGGGTTTTACGGCATGTCAACCCCTTGGGTCATTTTATGCCGAATACTTGTATTGGTAATTTGGTATTCAAAAATGTTTATTGCCGATAAAGTTTTGAAATAATTTCATTTTTAATGGATAATACAATTTTGTTTATAAACTCACGTTTTCTATTTAACCCATAGATGGGACCCTAACAGGTACTACCACTCCGGGTCAGAGTGGACCAGGGAGCAATGGTGATGAAGGGGTGCTCCACATTACCCAAACCTCCAAAACTGGAACCTCACCATCAGATAGAGTTTAACGTCATTCCCAGGACATGTAGACCCTCAGTCACTGTCTTCTAGCACCCATATGATAAAAAGGGGTTGGAGCTTGCCATAAGGGCAATAGGGTTGGGAAAATCATATAGGTCTCAATACTTTTTGATTACACCTCATATATATATTTACCAACCCCTCCACACTAACCAGATGTGACACAAGGACACTTTCTTAAGCGAAGTTTAACAGGTTTGCATTCAGAGTTTTCCTTCTGCTAGACTGGTTACCTAGCCATGGTTAAAGAGCCAAGTCTGCCCTACTATTTACCCATAGTTGGAGGGAGAATAGTTGGATGCAGGCCTTTCCCGAGGGTATTAGCGCAATGTGAAATACAAACAACCTCGTTGAGGACTTGAACTCGAATCGACGAGTTCATTTCCTGCGCCTCCAACCATAGCCTTGAAAAGACCTGGAATTTCTGTAAAAAAAATTAATTGTAGACATCCTAATGGCGTCTTAAAACAGTGGGTTTTTGATAAATGCTTCAACATAGAACGATAAACAAATTATTTTAAATTATATTCAATCTAAAGCTCTGGATTTTTTTTTAATGTTAGATTTTCGAAATATATGGCTGTGCCAATGTAGAGAAATTATCACACGTTATAAATAATAACAACTAGCAGATTCCCAGATGCTTTGGGCATCAGAACAGACACTAAGTGACAATACTGTCTGACATCGAATGAGAAAATAAACAATATTAGACACAATAGGTTGACTGAGAAACAGACATTCTTTATTTGTTGAGAGAGAGGGGGGTATTCTTTATTTTTTGAGAGACACAGGGAATAATGAGAGAGAGAGAGAGAGAGGTATTATTTTTTGAGAGACACAGGGAGAGGGAGAGAGAGAGAGAGAGAAAGGGTATTATTTTTTGAGAGACACAGGGAGAGAGAGAGAGAGAGAGAGAGAGGTATTATTTTTTGAGAGACAGGGAGAGAGAGAGAGAGAGAGAGAGAGATATTTTTGAGAGACACAGGGGAGAGAGAGAGAGAGAGAAAGAGGTATTATTTTTGAGAGACACAGGGAATAATGAGAGAGAGAGAGAGAGAGAGAGAGAGGTATTATTTTTTGAGAGACACAGGGAATAATGAGAGAGAGAGAGAGAGAGAGAGAGAGAGGGTATTATTTTTTGAGAGACAGGGAATAATGAGAGAGAGAGAGAGAGAGGTATTATTTTTTGAGAGACACAGGGAATAATAAGAGAGAGAGAGAGAGAGAGGTATTATTTTTTGAGAGACACAGGGAATAATGAGAGAGAGAGAGAGAGAGAGAGAGAGAGAGAGAGAGGGAGAGAGAGATTGTGTTTTAACGTTGACCTAATAACATTCAAACTCCTGACCTTACTGCATTAAATTATCTCTCAGATTACCACCTCCCCCCACCCACCCACAAAAAAAATGTGACTTGTCAAAAATGTCCCCAAAAAGTCGGGAATGAAAAAAAAAAAGAAAAGTTCAACAACGAAAGCCAAAAATATATATACACACTTTTTTTTTTTTTTTTTGAAAATTAAAAACAACAAACTAGCAGTATTTATCAATGTTACACACGGGTTGTAAGCTGAGGGGAGGCGTAAAAATGGATAATGTGATTTTACACAATTCCTAATAATATTTAATAGGATTTTTTTAAACATCGAGTGACTGATTGATTGATTTTAACAGCAGGTCAACATGTCTAGAGTTATTTTATGCCTATCGGTTAGGTAATCGCGTTCTAGACGGTAGCTGCACAAGAATGCTGCATGCAGTCTTGAACAAGACGTGGAAACAATACCCCACGAGAAAACAGCTGCAGAATATGTTGTTTTTTTTTTAGTTCATGTAATTAGAAAAAGAAGGTGTTGAATTAACTCCAAATGAGAAAGAAAGGGTAATGCTCAATATATATCAGCAATGAAGTAACTTTTAGAGAGAGAAAGATATAGCTTGTAATACCTTCAGCGGTAGGCAAATATTTCGGAGTCGAGCGACATGGACTAATTAGGCATAAGTTTGTCTTCTGAACTGTTCTTTGAAATTCTTCGCTTTTTTATAGGACTCCCTAGGATCAAAATTGTTTTTTTTTTAAACTTATTTTTTTTAGGCGCAAACGCTTCTGATTGGTTGAAAATTATCATTTTTAATATTTTTTTTCTTTCTTTCTACCTGCGCTGATCCTATGCGCAGACTTTTTTTATTTTCGTCATTTCATTTCTGATTTCAAAGCGTTAACTTCCGACTCATCACACAATCTTCAATAGAATACATCCCCAAATAAATAAATAAATAAAATACTTTTTATGCCGACCATCATCAACAACGACGACAAAGCTCGTTATCAAAATCCATTAGCAATTGATGGAAAATCACGTGCAATATAAAATGAAATATTAATTCCATGTTGGAGAAGGAAACTTTTGAAACAATTCAACAGATGTAGAAGCCATTAAGAGCAGAAGGTCAATTATCACTACCACCACCACCTCACTTAAAGTATCAACACCTCCCCCCACACACTCACTTAAAGTATCACACCCCCCCCCCCCTCCTCTGGGGCGCAAAAGAACAAAACTAAATTTTGTCGAGTAACCTAAAGAGCTACACACACCACAAAATAAATTATCATTTTACTTTTTGTGAGTTTTGTAGGTAGGATAAACTTTTGTTTTGTCGGTTGAAAAATTTGTCGTTGTGACAATTTTGATAACTGAACTGGAGATTAAATGTGGTAATATTAATTTTAATTCAATTAAAAGACATCACAGATTGTCAGACATACGGATAATTACCAGAAAAGATTCATAATAAAAACAAAACATATATTGTCACGCCTATCTCTCAGATATAGTCATGCTGATAGCTTTTTAATTAAATGCGTCCAGGGACGCACGGATTTGATTTGAATGAGTCCCCGGGAAATTTGATGGGTCCCAACTAAAGTTTCTTAATAAATTTCAAAGTTTTTATCTATAAACAACTAAAGCCGTCTAAGCCCTACGTTGTACCCCCATACAGTGTAATTTGTTTCCAAGAAAATATTGAAATGTATTTACAGTTAGCTGGAAATGATGGCGGGGGAGGGGGGACAACAAAAAACACTGGGACGCCTGGATACAATTTTTCTGTGTCCCTTTAGATTTTCATGCGTCAGTGACGCAGGAATCGTATCTATCAGCACATATAACTGAGAGTGTAAAAAAAAATCTCCATAATAATTTGTAATTACAAAATACAAATTTATGCCTGAAGAAAAATACATAAAATACCAAAATGTGCCACCTGAAAATAATCAGCCGGCACCACTGTAATGGTCATAAGAAAAAATACCAAAAGAGTTGCCTAAGTTAAATATGCTAAAGTGCTTAATACACTAAGTAGAGCAAGGAATAATGGTCTCTAACGCATTAGGCTTTATAATCTACCTAGGTTTCTCCTAACGGATCATCAGGATAATTCTGAACAAGTCAGAATTAACCTGATGTTCTGCTAGGAGAAACCTAGGTAGATAGTAAAACCTAATGAGTCAGAGACTATATATATATATATATATATTATATATATATATATATATAATGTTCACACACACATAGGCACATAATGGAAAAACAAGAAGGTAAATGAATAAAACGCCTGCAAAACATGCGCTATTTGGATTTAATATGAAACTTAATTACCTTGCATTGAAATCAAATTTGGCAGTCACAAACACTTATATAAATAAATAAACTAGCCGGTCGGTCACGGTTAATTTGAACCAGTCTCCTCACAAACCAAAATGAAACTATCATTATTAACAAAGTTTCTTTAATATACATAGATGGTCAATTGAGATATTTCAACTGGAAAATAATTTTCATTCAACAAATGGATATGCTATATCACCAGTAGATTTTTGTTGCTTCTCATATAACATATCAACTTTTTTTTCCACAAAAAAAAACTTTTCTCTTGACAATGACCCAAGTTCGAAACCATTTTGAGAATAATCAACAAAAAAAAAAAAAAAAAAAAAAAAGAAATAACACAAAAGAAATATTCCAACTTGTATTATCACATTTGTTTATATGCATTATAAAATTCATTCAATATTGCTATATCAACAATGAAAATTTCATGAAAATCGGATAATTCCCTGATTTTTTGGTAAATTTTTCTCAAACGGGGAGGGAGGGGGGGTTCAAAATTGTATTGAAAAAAAAAAACAAAAAAAAAAAACACGGATTTTAAGTCATCTTTAGACAGCATTTACGGCCATATTGGAGCAAATTGACCCAAAAAATCGTTTTAAATGTATTAAAAATAAATTACAAGTGTAATTTTCTTTTACTACTTTTCGACTTAGACAAAAATTAGACCTTAAATAATCGATTTAATTAATTTTAATTCGTTTTTAAAATGAAAAGCAGACGAAAATTTGTATATATATATATATATATATATATATATAAAAAATGGAATGGAAAATGAATGTGAAAAGTTTTAGCATATAAAGGTGCTCAATGCTAAAATAGCAGAGCAGCTTTTAAAATCATAGATGAAATATTATGGATTAATTTTCTGTAACTACAGTTTCATGCAATCATTAGACGGTTAAATATGGGAAAATTTTTTTTTAAATATTTAACAGTCTGAAGATAATATACTATACATGAAACTATAGTTACGGAAAATTAACACCATAATATATCATCTGTGATTATATATATATATATATATATATATATATATATATATACGGTGAGGAAATTAATCCGACAATATGAGAATAAAATATTTAAAAAATATAACAAACACAGGATGTTATAATCAGGAAACAATTTTTTTTTAATGTATTGACACAAAAAAAAAAAATGTTTCCTGATCATAACATCCTGTGTTTGTTATATTTTTAAAATATTTTCTTCTCATATATTATATATATATATATATATATATATATTATATATTATATATGTGGAGTAAATATGGAAATAAGTCCGACAATATTAAGTAATTTGAAAAAACAAGTGTTCCGAAAATAGGATGAATTTATTTATCAACTTTTAAACGTTTCGGTTTCTTTGAACCTTCACCCCAAGACACATCCTGATGAAGGTTCAAAGAAACCGAAATGTTTAAACGTTGATAAATAAATTCATCCTATTTTCGGAACGCTTGTTTTTTCAATTTCTTTCTTTATATATACTAGCAAATATATGCACCGTCCGGGTGCAAGTATTTAAGTTTTAATGTAATAAAATATCATATTAAATTAGAAAGGCTAATGAAACTGAATAAAAATGCAGATAAAAAGATTTGGAACAGAGGGGGTATGATTGAAAAATAGAACAACTTTGAAACTAACTCTTCCATCATTTTCTGTTACTCCCATCTTTCATTGGTAAATTTTCCTAATTTAACTATCTAGTTGAAATAGGAAGTAAAGAATAATATTACAGTCATTTCTTCTTGTTAAGGGATTTAAGATTTATCCCCGGGATTTTTGCTCATATTTAATAAGATAAAACCAAACAATTAGAAATCAATAATACTAAGCATATATTTATTAAAATCAAATTTCTAATATCAATATGCAAATTAGCCTTCCCATTCACACTGTTAACCGCTATTTTGTTGTATATATAAATACAATTGCATGTTATTAGTATGTAGATATGGTCAACCGTATTAATGATGTAAAACAATTTTATTAATAATTGAGGTTTGAATAAAAATAAAATCATGGAGAATGTGATGTAAATAACAAAGGGAGTTGTGACTTGTATAGTAATATAGTTTCGGTTACAGACAGACAAAGCCACAATCTCCATTATAATAAGATATTCACACACACACAAGATGTAGTTTGATATATTTAGAAATGAAGTGTGATCAACATCGGTTATAGACTAAATGTAGATCTAAGTTAGGATAGAGTCAACGACACTTGGAGAGTGGTGTCCGTTTCTTGCCTATGCGATCATCAGACCAAGGCTCTTTGTCTAATATCGCAAAGAGCTAAGTTGATTTATTTTTATACCATTCAACACACGAATGCGACAAATGTTTTTTTTTTTTTTTCATCATCTTCATCGTATTTTAGTTCTGACCGTCCAGTATATTCAATTATTTTTTCTTCATATTCAACTGATTTTTTTCCTTCTCTTCATTTCACTAATTTCATTTCGTTCGTCCGAAATTCTTTTTAACATTCCTTGTTACCCCCACGAAAGAATTGTGACCTTTTAATAAAAGGTGAAAGAATTTTTATAAAGAAAAAGAAAAGGTTACGTACAAGGATACAATAATATTGTCATTTACAAAATTTATTAAGTCGAGGAATTTATGCGGGTTTTTATTTCCACCCAGTCCGCCCCCACATAACGATTCAGTTAAATTAAAAATTGAACAAAAAAAGTAAAAAAAAAAAAGTGATCTTGCGCCTGCGCACGGCTAGTGTGTCATTGGTGCAGTGTACTCTACTGCGCATGCAATTTGTTAAAAGAACATTTACAACCCACATAATATGCATTTATAAAACGAACCATTTGAAGGACATCCTGAAAACTGAAACTAATTTAAGTGCAAGAAATTGACCTACTTATATTAAACAACATAAGTACAAATATGACAAAATTAGTTAAGTTATTTAAACTTTGGTTTTACTTCGACTGGAAACGTACTATTATTAATTGATTTTAAAGACTTGTCAACCTGTTTGGGGTTATTTTATGTCTAGAAGTTAGGGAATCACATAAATTGCACATTTGTGTGTGTGTATGTGTGTGTGTGTGTGTGTAGTTTTTTAAAGAGTTTTTATTTCGTTTTAACGAAAAGTTAATCATCATCATCATCATGTCGCGCATGTAGCACGGGTATCGACAACAATCTTACGCCAACCCTCCCTATCATTCATTGCACCTGGAAGCTCCTCTGCGGAACAGCCAGCATCTTCACATAGCTGGTCAATGTAGGTCCTTGCTGGGCGCCCCACATTTGCATGACCATGTGTTGGCTTCCACAGGAGAACGTCGCTTACGAGTTCATCCTTACTTCTCCAGCAGTGTCCTGCATGCCTTATCCGTCTCACTCGGATAGTTTGTGAGATGGGGGCAGGTGACCGTACAGCTGTTTCCTTGTGGGGTGCTGTTTCCATGACTTGTTCAACACTGCTCGCAGCATCCTTGTGCAGCTACCATCTAGCTTATTCTCAAGACGTTTAGTTAGGGTCCAGGTGGTGCAGCCATATAACAGCACCGACACAACCACAGCCTGGAAGAATTGTCGCTTCTGCTTGTTAGGGAGATCGGACCTCCATATGACTGCGTCTAGAATTATTTTCTAATAAAGTGATGCGAGGATCAAGTTGAGTGATTATTTTTGTATGGTAATTAATCAGGTTTATGCTTATGATTTTTTTGTATAATTTTATTTTTCTCGGAAAGGACAAAATTTACATCTATGTTCACATTTTCAAATAAATCTTTCATATTATTTGTGTTAAAAAATCGTTTTTTAATGATAGCAAAAGCTCCGTTTTCTATGTGAATGTGTTTAACAGGGTTGGACGTTTGATATGCTATATACACTGGGCTTGTTCTTCCCGTTTGAATAAAAAAGGACGACGCCAAGTCTTGTGCGCCCAATGCACAATCGGGGTACAGTGACTTACTAGAAATGAATGAATGATTAATTTTAACGGCATGTCAACCAGTTTATGGTTATTTTGTGCCTAGAGGTTAGGGAATTACGTTCATTGTACAGTTATTTATTTTTTTGTGTGTGGTTGTTTCTTAAGTTTTTCACACACAGTTATATATCAAGTATTCCAATCAATTACGATTAATATTTAAACAGATCTAATTGACCCATAGATGAGACCCTAACAGGTACTACCACACCGGTCAGAATAAAAGTGGGAATAACGGCAATGAATGGGTACTCCACACTCCCCCTATCTCCAAAACTAGGGCCTCACCCCTAGATACAGTTTAGTGTCGTACCCAGGGGACACCTCTTTTTGAGTGAGGTTTTACTCTTCTACAGGAGATACATTCAGCGCATTCCAATATGGAAATTACAGGTCATAAAGACTAAACTTTTGTTATGTTATACCCCCATCCGTGTTAAGTCATGGGAAATGGACTCGTCCCCCCGAGTTCAAATCCTGGACCTTGTAATTGCACTTCACTTAGCGCTAATACCCTTGGGAAAGGTATGAATCCTACTCTCCCTCCAGCTATGGGCAAATAGCAGGGCAGACTTGGTTCTTTAACCATGGCTAGGTAACCAGTCTAGGAGAAGGAAAACTCTGAATTCAAACCTGTTGAACTCCGCTTAAGAAATTGACCTTGTGTCGTATCCAGCTTGTGCGGAGGAGTTGGTAAATATATATACCCCCATCCGCCCCCTCAAGAAAAGTCAAGAGGCATTTTGATAGACTGGTGAGATTAAAACAAGCTATGAGAATGTTTGAGTTTTGAGTTTTAGCAGTTAGATTTCTGGTGTACTACAAAAAGGACGTGAGTTCAACGTTTTAGAAGGCCCCTTTTTAGGGGATTCATTATTTTTCTTTGTCAGATGCAGGGAGTCTCCTTTTTTCTATGAAAGACAGTTTGGAAACTCACGGAGATGACCGGCCTGGATTATTATAAACATGAATATGAATTACATAAATAGAAAAAGTAGAACAAGCCAAGGTTAAGCAAATAATTCAAAACTCGGCACTCCCATTTTCAAGGAAAAATATTCAAGTTATTTTAAAAGATTTATTCGAACATGTGACAAAAGATTTTTTGTTTTTCCTTTTTCAAATGTTGATTAACAACTTATGAAAAGAATCAAATTTCTTCTTACAAAATATTTAAAAAAAAAACAATTGCACTAAAAACGAAGTCTCATATATTTGAAGTATATAAGGGCCACTTTAGCTCAGTCGGTAGAGTGTTCAGCTTGGAATCACAAGGTTCTTGGTTCGATACCGGCCCTCGCCAACTCAGCATATAAGTAGCACAGGGGTCTGTGCAGTAAAGTAAGGAACTAATGGTAGGTGCTCCACCTGAGGTGCTAAAATAATCTCCTTGGTCTGGTGCTAGTGAAAATGGGATAGACTCCCTCTCTGTCTGGCCGATACCGACATTATATATATATGTGTCTGTGTGTGTTTAAAAAGGACTTTTCTTTAAATAAGAAAATTTATTATTGTTATTTTTTAAATATCATTTGGGATTGTTTCTTTCTAATACAAAAAAAAAAATTATGAACATTTTAATTTTTAATTTGTGTTTAAATAGGCATGTACACCCCCCAAAAAAGAAAACAACACTTTTTCTAAGGTCATGTTATGATTTATAACTGACAAGCCACGCCCTTTTTCTTCTAAAGTATGGTGATCAAAAGCATAATAATATGTTAAACCGTTTCCAAAAATTTATTTCCTTTTAATTTGTTTTTATGGTTCTCTTGTTGGCCTCCATAGAAAAATTATCGTCCAACTACACGAGCAGGATGTGACACAAGGTCAATTTCTTAAGCGGAGTTTAACAGGTTTGAATTCAGAGTTTTCCATCTCCTAGACTGGTTACCTAGCCATGGTTAAAGATCCCAGTCTGCCCAGCTATTTACCCATAGCTGGAGGGAGAGTAGGATTCATACCTTTTCCAAAGGTATTAGCGCTAAGTGAAATGCAATTACCACGTCCAGGATTTGAACTCGGGGCGACGAGTCCATTTCCATGACGTTAACCATTACACCACGCGCATATATATCCATCCCATGATTGTTGGTTTTCATTATAAAACTTTTGGTTGATATACCCTGCCATTGTTTGAGGAATAAGATCCCCCCCCACCCCCCAAAAAAGTGGTGTCCCGGCTATGACACTAAACTGTATCTGATGTATTTTAGTTCTGGACAGTGTGAAGTATCCTTTTTCCTTGCCATTACTCTCAGGTCACTGTGACCTGGAGCAGTAGTACCTGTTAGGGTTAAATATATCTATTTAAAAATTAATTGCCCAAAAATGTAAACAAATGTATAACGAATGCAATTCCCTAACTTCTTGGTATAAAATAACCCTAGACAGATTGACATGCCGTTAAAACCAATCAATCAATCTGCTGTTATTTGAATAGTGTGAAAGTGGAAATAAAGAAACAGTTTCTGGTGTGATTTGAACTCAAATTCTACACCTAGCAATGGAGGTTTGCTTTAACGACTTTGTCTCCCAAGATGAGGGATGTGAGTTCAAATCCTGTCATAAGCTACAAATAGATCTTTTTTTTTTTTATAAAGTATTTTCATTATACAGCTAATCTCTTATCTTAAATTCTATGTTCAAGCACTGTTGGAATATTTCTGTTTATAACTTGTGCTCCAATTCCCCACCTGAATTTATAGACTAGTCGAGGTCACATGGTTTACTTCTCCAGCTAATCAACAACCATAATATGTGGCTGATACATTACTTAAACACTGATACTTGCCACAATTCACTTGCAATCATTGAGGAGGAACTTACGACCATTGACAAAGGAACTGAGGATTCTTTACCAAAGGATTACCAAGGATTTCTGCTGGACAAGCGCTCTTGCTTGAACGCCTAAAGGATGGCCCATAGGATTGTAACAGTTGGCCCATTAATCAGAATGTCAGTGATGTGTCCACAAACATATTTAAACAAACGTATTGAGATAAACTAGTTTCCTCCAGACAGGACAACATTCTAGACAAACACCAATTTCAACAAATCAGTTTAGACAAGTGAGGTTTCTTTCTAATCTAACTTTACAATGAAAAGACATTGTTTGTCTTATCGCATTATTGTCAACAATACAAGACTTTCTTTTTACTGTCTGTAAATCTACTAAAAAAAAAATCCATACAGAAAGGTTCAAGTTACAAAGGTTTGACGAGTGTGGAGTCAATCCTTTGTCAACACTCCCAGATCCACTCTGACCTGGAGTGGTAATATCTGTTAGGGTCCCATCTATAGATCAAATATGGGGGAGAGTAAAAAATTGTCTGTACTTTCACCATAACATATCTTTATTATTGTCACACTGTGTTTTGCGCACGACTGCCGCACATGAGCTAAGCAACTCAATAATGAGATAAACTGCAGAGCGGCGACGTCTTGAACAACCAAATGGGAATTTCCTCTGCAATGTGTGTGACCGCATTTGCAAGTCCAGAATTGGACTAATGAACCATGATAGGGTCCACAAATGAAGATATGGAGTGACGTCATCGGCGACAGACTTCCAAAAGAAAGAAAGAAGAGCTTATAGTTGGCAATATTGTGGTCACGTGATGAAGTTTGAACCCGATCGTGCCATTTTGCTTGCTGTCTTTACAGTGTAAACATGGCCACTCCACTAGCAGTATGCACCAAGGAAGTGAACAGATTTCTCAGGTTGGAAGGAGTGTCAGGGGCTGAAATTCATCAGAGGCTTTTAGCACAAACTGGGACATTGCTCAACCACATAGAAGTGTGTATGAATGGATAGAGAAGTTTAATAGTGGTCGGACAGGTGTGATGCATAAAGAGGAAGCAGGACACCTGTCAACTTCCACCAGATTCAGCAAGCTCAAGAGATGGTAATGGCGAACTGGCGAGTTATCATCGATGAAGTAGCTTGCTCTCTGCGTGTTAGTCATGGTACTGCCTATCAAATTATCCACAATGAACTCAGCTTCCATAAAACAAAATTCCAGAATGAGAACAGGGTACACCCATGGACTGAATAAAGGGTTAGGTTCCTAGTTCCGTGATGGCTCCCAATTACGACAAGAAGGTTACCAATTATGACAAGAAGGTTCCAGAGTCCGACAAGAAATACTTAAAGAAGGCCGAAGGGCATATCAGCCGAAATGTTCTACAGATAACAATGAAGATGAGGACAATAGTCTGAATAATACAAATAATACTAAGTATGAAGTGTTTACCTGTTTAAAATTATTGTAAAAATACACATTTGTACTATATATAATTGGAGACTATAGTTGTTATACACTCAGGAAAGGGATGATCTAGCTTATCCTCCCCCAGCTATGGGTTAAATAGTACCACAGTTTAGCTCAGTCGATAGAGAATCTGCTTTGGAACCACTAAGTTCCGGGTTCAATACCAGCCTTGCCAACTCAGCACATGAGTAGCACAGCTTGGATCTGTGGGGAGCTGATAGTAGGTATAGTATCCCATCTCAGACACAACAACAATCTCCTTGGTCCAACGCTACTGAAAAGCAGATAAGCTAAGTGTCCGGCTGTTACTGACAATAGACGTCTGTCAACTATACTTTTATTTACTGTTTCAACAAAGATGCCTTTGAACTGTGTGTATTGGTATATAACCGATCATTATTAGGTCGCGCAATTAGCATAGATATCCATAAGAATTGAATTTGAAATAAGAGTTAAATTTAAAATAAGATTGGTGTGTGTCTTTTACATTACTTAGTTTGTACACATATATACATATATATGTATATTTAAACACACACACAAACATATATATTGTATTATATAATTTGCATATTTTATTTTGTGGTTTATTCGTTTGTGTAGTAAAGTTTTTGTTATTGTTGTGCGTGTGTATGTATGTGTGTGTGTATGTGTGTGTTTGGTTAAATTTAGTTTAGTTGTGTGTTCTGGCGTGTTTGTGTGTATGTCTTAGTGTGTTCCTATGTGTGTGTGTGTGTTCGTGCGGGTGTTTATGCTCATGGTTGTATTTTGTGTTTATATGGATATCCAAGACAATCTCTTGCCAACCTTCTATATCATTCATTGGGAAGCGTGTGGTGTAATGGTTAAAGTCATGGGAAATGGAATTGTTGCCCCAAGTTCAAATCCTGGACATGGTAATTGTATTTCACTTAGCGCTAGTACTCTTGGGAAAGGTATGAATCCAACTATTCTCCCTCCAGCTATGGGTAAATAGTAGGGCAGACTGGGCTCTTTAACCTTGGTTAGGCAACCGGTCTAGAGGGAAAACTCTGAATTCAAACCTGTTAAACACGCTTAAGAAATTAACCTTGTGTCACAACCTGCTCGTGTGGAGGGGTTGGTAAATAAATAAATATATCATTCATTGTCCCCGGGAGGTCCTCTGAGTGGCATCCAGTATCCGTGGTCAATGTAGGTCCTTTCCTGGGTGGCTCACATTACTAAGTTCTAATAATGCATTAGTGCATCCATGGATACAACAACACAAAATATTTTGTAAAGAAAGACAAACACTAACTCGCATGAAAAATACACATAAGTGTTTGATAAGTGTTGATATGCCATTAAACAAAGAAACAAAACCAAATTAGATTTGGCACAAATAACCCAAGAAATATTAATATACCATAAAACCAGCCAACATAAACATCTTGTTCCAATTTCACTTTATATTAAAATGGTTGGATGGTTTTATGGTATGTCAACCATTGTTATTGTTGGATTCTTTAATGTAAAAGTCAGTCCTTAAAAAAAAAGTTGTCAGGGCGGCCTAAACCCGGCCCCTTACTTACACAATCATTGAGAATATTGTGATGTAAGCTGTGAAGTTAAAAAGTAAAGTTGTCGGAGCGGCCTAAAGTCGGTATCAGCCAGTCAGAGAGGGAGTCTATCCCCTTCTCAATAGCACTAGACCAAGGAGATTGTTTTGGCGTCTGAGGTGGAGCGCCAACACCTAACATCAGCTCCTCACTTTACCGCACAGATCCCTGTGCTACTCATACGCTGAGTAGGCGAGAACCGGTATCGAACTAGGAACCTTGTGGTTTCTAGCCGAACGCTCTACTGACTGAGCTAACCTGGCCCCTCTAACTAAGTGTCATACGTAGGGCACTTATATAGAAGTGCTTAAGTGTTATGCATAAGTTTTATGCTAGTATAAAACATTATAAACAAAATTTGTTTGTTTGTTGTTTTGTTTGGTTTTATGGCATACCAACTTCAGTGGGTCATTTAATGCCGGCAAAGTTTTGAAAGATTGGTAGCGATAGTTTGGAAGAACATTTTTTAAACTCAATTTTTTTTTTGTAAACAAATTTTCTATTCAACCCATAGATGGGACACTCACAGGTACTACCACTCTGGGTCAGAGTGGACTTACGAGCAATGGTGATGAAGAGGTACTCCACATTCCCCAATCCTCCAGAACTGGAACGTCACCATCAGATAGAGTTTGTCACTCCCAGGACATAATGACCTGAAGCTACTACCTTCTAGCACATATGATAAAAAGGGTTGGGGGGGGGTTGCCACAAGGATAATAGGGTTGGGACAATCATATAAGTGCCAGGACTTGACATGGCCAGCCAATTGGAGGGATCCTCCCCAACTGCCTGTCTAGCTTAAGTAAGGGCCAAAGTGGAGTGTTGCATGTCATGGACTGCTTAACCACCAGGATTCCTTCCTTGATTGTCCACAAAAATATATTTCTATTATAATACCTGCTCATCAGCTTTGCGTACAAAAGTGCAACTAATTGATAAATGAAGGGATAAGCAAAATAAATCTTAGCAACGTGAGTCGTAAAAATACAAGAATCTCCAAGTAGCAACACAATTTATTGTTATTGTTTTGGGTTCTCCAAGAAAGTTGGCAGAGACAATGAAGAAAAACGGACAGATGTGAAATGGTATTCAAGTCGAAGGAAACATCCTATTGTTACATAAATCGTAGCACACACCCCCAAGAGGGGACAGGGGCGATTTCGCTCACCCTGTCCGTGACACCATTGAGGCATATTTGGGGTTTTACTCAGTATGTTGTTTATAGAAAGAAAGAAAGAAAGAAAGAAAATGAGGAAGAAGAAAGAAAAGTAGAATGAAGAAGAAGAGGAAGGAAGAAAAGAAAAGTAGAATGAAAGAAAGAAAGAGGAAGGAGAAGAAAATAGAATGAAAGAAAGAAAGAGGAAGGAAGAAAGAGTAGAATGAAGAAGAAGAGGAAGGAGAAAGAAAAGATGAAGAAAGAAAGAGGAAGGAAGAAAGAAAAGTAGAATGAAAGAAAAGAAAGAGGAAGGAAGAAAGAAAGTAGAATGAAGAAAGAAGGAAGGAAGAAAGAAAAGTAGAATGAAAAAAGAAGAGGAAGGAAGAAAGAAAGTAGAATGAAAGAAAGAAAGAGAAGGAGAAAGAAAAGTAGAATGAAAAGAAAGAAAGAGGAAGGAAGAAGAAAAGAATGAAAGAAAGAAAGAGGAAGGAGAAGAAAAGTAGAATGAAAGAAAGAAAGAGAAGGAAGAAGAAGTAGAAAAGAAAGAAAGGGAAGAAAGAAAGAAAGAGGAAGGAGAAGAAAAGTAGAATGAAAGAAAGAAAGAGGAAGGAAGAAAGAAAAGTAGAATGAAAGAAAGAAAAGAGGAAGGAAGAAAGAAAAGTAGAATGAAAGAAGAAAGAGGAGGAAGAAAGAAAAGTAGAATGAGAAGAAAGAAAGAAAGAAAGTAGAATGAAGAAGAAAGAAAAAGAAAAAGAAAGTAGAAGGAAGAAAGAAAAGTAGAAGGAAGAAAGAAAAAGAGGAAAGAAGAAAGAAAAAGGAAGAAGAAAGAAAGAAAGAAAAAGAGAAGAAGAAGAAAGAGGAAAGAAGAGGAAAGAAAGAAGAAGAGAAAGAAGAAAGAAAAGAGGAAGAGAAAGAAAGAGAAAAGTAGAATGAAAGAAGAAGAGAAAGAAGTGAAAGAAGAAAGAAAGAAAGAAGAAAAAGAAAAGAAAGAAAGAGAAAGAAAAAGAATGAAAGAAGAAAGAAAAGTAGAATGAAAGAAAGAAGAAAGAAAAGTAGAATGAAAGAAAGAAGAAAGAAAAGATGAATGAAAGAAAGAAGAAAGAAAAGTAGAATGAAAGAAAGAAAAGTAGAATGAAAGAAAAAGAAAGAAGGAAGAGAGCAAATTAGGAAGATAGAAAGAAAGAAAAAAGAAAGAAAAAAAGATAGAAAGAAATCGTAGCACACCCCCAAGAGGGGACAGGGGCGATTTCGCTCACCCTGTCCGTGACACCATTGAGGCATATTTTGGGTTTTACTCAGTAAGTTGTTACTGCTAAGTTTAAAGGTCCAGTTTAGCTCAGTCGTTAGAGCGTCAGACTAGAAATCTTTTGCGCATAAAATATATTTTCTCTTCCTTGAATTGTCAAAACTTTATTTATCTCACAATAATATCAAAGCATTGTTTTAAAAAAAAAAAAATCTTTTAAAAAGGCCTCAATTGTGTTGTGGATTGTTAAATCATTCCTTGACCTCTGTTAGATACTCACTGACCCTTTTAAAAAATCCCCAATTCTCAGATAAAACTCTATTCTATCTACATCTCACAAAAAAAAACAAAAAACAAAAAAACAATTGGTCACACAAGACTAACACATTCCTATATACTCAAACAAGAACAACAACCACAGTGTGAAACATGTCAAACACCTTTGACTGTTAAATACTTATTTATGGAATGCAGGTTTTTTGCTCACATCAGAAACCGTTATTTTAATGCAAACAATATGAAAGATCTATTTTTTAAAAATCAACAAGGAGAACATTCTGTCCTTTTTGAAGGAAATAAAATTATACCATAGAATATAGACATGAACTTAATCAATCACAACATAATCACCAATGGTGCTAATACATTTTTAAAACCAATTACTAAAAAGTATGAATATAAATACATATATTACTTCCAAACAGTTAGGCATGACATAACCCCAGACGGGTTGATATGCCGTTAAAATCAATAAACCAAACCTAAACCAACCAATTCTCGTGTGACCATTTCTTGCACACAAGTCATAAAATTCATGCCAAGATTTTTTGAATGACAAGGCGCACTGTAAACAAAAATGTTTATATTTGAAAGGAATTTAAAAAAAAAAAAAAAAAGAAAAAAAAAAAAAAAAGAGAATTTTATGTATCCTCAGGTCATGCTGATCAACATGTCAACTGAACAGTCTGGCAAAAAAAGACCAGGGCACAATTTGTATCGATGTAGGCCGGCAGATCCGGTGAGGGGGGGAGGTAGCACCTGGGTGGGAGAGAAGTTATTTCAGACGTTGTTGCAAAACATCACAATAGTGCCAATTTCTGACAACTAAACAATCAACCAAAAGTTTAAGCTCATTTTTAATAGGGGAGGGGGGGTTAAGTAGACAATCAAGGTAGGGGTTAGACGGCTTTATTTATTCATAGATAAAAACTTCACAATTCATTAAGAAAATCTAGTTGGGACCCTTTGAATTTCCTGGGGACTCATTCAAATCAGATACATGAATTCCAGGACGTACTAAATTAAAAAGCTATCAGAATCACTGTATATGCATTCTTTTCCTTTAAACACATCAGATGACATTATCATTTCTGTTAGAGTTCCATCTATGGTTTAAATAGATCTGTTTGAAAATTATTTGTATTAGATAGGAATACTTGATACCATATAACTGTGTGCAAATTATTTGTATTAGATAGTTATATGGTTTGAAGTATTCCTATCTAATACAAATAATTTGCACACAGGGTATCAAGTATTCCTATCTAATACAAATAATTTGCACACAGTTATATGGTATCAAGTATTCCTATCTATTACAAATAATTTGCACACAGGGTATCAAGTATTCCTATCTAATACAAATAATTTGCACACAGGGTATCAAGTATTCCTATCTATTACAAATAATTTGCACACAGGGTATCAAGTATTCCTATGTTTGCACACAGTTATATGGTTTGAAGTATTCCTGTGTGCAAATTATTTGTATTAGGTAGGTATACTTCAAACCATATAACTGTGTGCAAATTATTTGTATTAGATAGGAATACTTGATACCCTGTGTGCAAATTATTTGTAATAGATAGGAATACTTGATACCATATAACTGTGTGCAAATTATTTGTATTAGATAGGAATACTTGATACCCTGTGTGCAAATTATTTGTAATAGATAGGAATACTTGTACTATAACTGTGTGCAAATTATTTGTATTAGATAGGAATACTTGATACCCTGTGTGCAAATTATTTTAATAGTTTGATAATGCAAATTATTTGTATTAGATAGGAATACTTGATACCCTGTGTGCAAATTATTTGTATTAGATAGGAATACTTGATACCCTGTGTGCAAATTATTTGTAATAGATAGGAATACTTGATACCCTGTGGTGCAAATTTATTTGTAATAGATAGGCTCATATTTACTTATTGATTTAATAAATCACACAGGCTGTATGAGTGTCAAATTCCTTATGTAATTAGAATAAGGTGAATACTTGTAACACCAATTTTGGCAACCTCGCTTGTGAAATTGAGGGGTTCTAAATGTTGTTAATAATAGTATAGGATCTTGATACCGTCACCTTTATTTCATACCACTGTGTGGCAAATTGATTTAGTATAAGATAGGATAATTCTATGTTAAATTAGTACACAAGGGGTTAAATCCTGTTGTCAAACTTATATATGGTATATAGGAAATTAGCTTAACATATTAATATCAGCTAATGATTATCTCGGGAAGGGTGCAAATTATTTGGTATTAGATAGGAATACTTTGATACCATGTAATGTACACTGTGTGCAAAATTTGTTTCTATATGGGTTAGGAATTATACTTGATACCCCATTATACAAAGGTTATTAAACTGGTGTGCAATTTCTTATTGTATCAGCATTAGGGAATACTTGATACAATAT
>CM042161.1:48244568-48287068 GCA_023376005.1 Doryteuthis pealeii
AAAAAGAGAGAGATATCTCAAACGAAACAATTGAACTAGCCAGGGTTACTTTTTAACATCAGAGTAAATCTCAAAGACAATTGAATGAGGTACCTTTTTACATAGATATATCTCAAAAGAACAATTGCATGAGGTACCCTTTTTACAATCCAGATCAAATCTAAAACGAAACAATCTGAATGAGGTAGCCTTTTAGCATAGCATAAATCCTCAAAGAAACAATTGAAATGAGGCCTACCTTTTACATCAGATAAATCTCCAAAAGAAAATTGAATGAGGTAACTTTTTACATCAACGATAAATCTCCAAAAGAACAATTGACATGAGGTAACTTTTTACAATCCAGATGAACTCAAAAAGAACAATTGATGAGCGTTACTTTTACATCAGATAAATCTCAAAAGAACAATTGAATGAGGTACTTTTACATCATAAACTCAAAGAATAATTGAATGAGGTACCTTTTTAAGACAGTCAGATAATCTCAACAGAATAATTGAATGAGGTAACTTTTTACATCCAGATAAATCTCAAAAGAATCAAATTGAATGAGGTACCTTTTTTAACATCAGATAAATCTCGAAAGAATAATTGAATGAGGTAACTTTTACAATCAGATAAATCTCAAAGAATAATTGAATGAGGTACCTTTTACTATCAGATAAATCTCAAAAGAACTTATTGATGAGGTACCTATTTTCCATCAGATAAATCTCAAAAAGAAATATATTGGAATGAGGTACCTTTTTACTCAGATAAGATCTCAAAAGAAACATTGAATGAGTACCTTTTACATCAATAATCTCAAAAGAAAATTGAATGAGGTACTTTTTACATCAGCTAATCTCAAAGAAAATTAATGAGGTACCGTTTTAACATCAAGATAAAATCTCAAAAGAAAAATTGAATGAGGTACCTTTTTACATCAGAATAATTCAAAGAACAATTGAATGACAGGTAACTTTTTACATCAGATGAATCCAAAGAACAATTGAATGAGGTACCTTTAACATCAGATAAATTCAAAAGAACAATTGAATGAGGTCTTTTTTACATCAGATAAAATTCAAAGAACAATTGGAATGAGGTACTTTTTACATCAGATACAATCTCAAAAGAACAATTGATGAGGTAACTTTATACATCAGAATGAATCTCAAAAGAACAATTGAATGAGGTCACTTTTTAAACATCAGATAAAAATCTCAAAGAACAATTGAAATGAGGTACCTTTTTAACATTCAGATAAATCTCAAAGAATAATTGAATGAGGTACCTTTTTACATCAGATAAATTCAAAAGAATAATTGAAGAGGTACCTTTTACATCATAAATCTCAAAAGAATAATTGAATGAGGTACCTTTTTACATCAGATGAAATCTCAAAAGAACAATTGAATGAGGTAACCTTTTTAATCAGATGAATCTCAAAAGAACAATTGAATGAGGTACCTTTTACATCAATAATCTCAAAGAATCAATTGAATGAGCGTACCTTTTTACATCAGATAAATCTCAAAAGATAATTGAATGAGGTACTTTTTACATCAGATAAATCTCAAAAGAAATAATTGGAATTGAGGTACCTTTTACATCAGATAAATTCAAAAGATAATTGAATGAGGTACCTTTTTACATCAGATAAATTCAAAAGAATAATTGAATGAGGTACCTTTTTACATCAGATAAATCTCAAACATTATAATAGTAGGAGATTTTTAATTTAATTGATATCATCAATCATCATGTCACGCAAGTAGCATGGACATCCATCGACTCTTCACGCCAACCCTCCTATCATTCATTGCCTCCGGAGCTCTCTGCGCAGCATCTCAGTACCTCACATAGTTTGGTCATAATAGTCCTGGCTGGGCGGCCACACTAGCATGCCCATGTTTTGGCTTCCACAGGAGTATTCGCTATGAGCTCGCCTTGCTTCTCCAGCAGTGTCCCGCTGCTAGTCCGTCCTTACTCATAATGGTTTGGGAGATGGGGCAGGTGCATACAGCTGCTCCGTGTGGGGTGCTGTTTTCCAAACGACTTGTTTAAGACTGCACGCAGCATTCTTGTGCAGAAATTGATTAGTCATGTACTTCTGTTTGACTCAATTAGTCACATTTTAGATTAATAAAACAAATTTTTAATCTGTTTACAACAAAAAGATTGTATTGGTTTATAGAAGAAATAATTGATGTAAACTCATGGGAAATACATTGTTAATATTGTAGAAAATTCTGTTTTATAAAAAAAAAAAAAAAAAAAAAAACATAAAAAATATTAATTACTAAAAACAAAAAATATGATATTTTCCTGGGTTAATTTCACCTCTATAGTAATAGTTCTATAATATATCAATGACTTTGGGGGGTAAGGGGGCTTATTTCACTAAGAGCTTAGAAAATTTAGCATTTTTTTGTTGATGCCATTTAAAGTCACTTACCATAATTCTCCCACGACGACGTCTTTCATGTTTTGGCTCACAATCTTTTAGCTGAAGGAAAAAAAAAAGAAAGAAATCAGAAAATTTGTCGTTTTGACCAAATTAGCAAAATATTGCAAATTAACTTTTCCTTTATTTTATTTCATGATCACAGATTTAATATCAGTTAAAGGGAATTCAAAAAAATGATGTCTATGGCAAAACACAGGATATGCAAGTGCGACACTTTAAGTCCAAATGATTTTTTTGTTTCCTAATCATAAAATTCATTTCAGTTGGAAGATTTGAGCTGCATGAAGGACATTAAAAGACCAATCCTGATGGACAAACTTGACACTATGTGAAAAAAAAAAAGAACGGATTTCATAAGCGTGCTTTGACGCAATGAAAAACTCCTGGAATAAGTGTTAAATGTCAACAAAAAAAAAAGAAAAACAAAAAAAAAAAAAAACTTCATAATTTGTCTGTTTCTGGTAAATACTGTCGCCTCATATTTTTTTAAATACCTCCGTGGTTTTTTTTGTTTAAATTATTCACCATTTGCAGTTTATTATGTTAATAAATAATGAGGTCAACTTATTGTAGATTTTTTGGACTATTTATTTATTGTTACATACACAAGTTTGGGTCAATGTGCCCTATCGGCCTTCTTCAAATGTTCTCATCGTAATTATGAGCCTTCAATGGAACTTTGAGAACCTCTTTTATTCAATCCACTGCGTATAGACGTTCTCATTCCGTTATCATGACAATGTAAGTTAGTAAAGTATTCTATGTTATTATCGCCCATGGTCAGGATTGACCTGCAACCCTACAGATAATTTTTACTTTGAACTATCTTACTCACCCTTATATCCATTGCACATCGTTTTCACTGGAAACACCTGAAGAAGGCCGAGGGCACATGCAGCCAAAAACATGTATAATAACAATAAAGATGAGAACAACAAGTTTGAAAATTCCAAATAATACAAATTATCAAGCCTTATCTCAAAAGTTCAGTACAAAAATAGAATTGTCTATGTTTTGTTTTTAATCATATTTATAATTTTCATTTTATTTATAGCAAAGAAAAAATATACAAGTCACATCTTTATGGCGATTAAAAAAATATATACAGTCCCATTTTCTAGGCGAGTAAACAAAATATAGTCACATATTTCTAGTGGTATAAGTGTTTCTGTAAATTTTATGATTAGGACTTTTAAGTTAAAAATCTCAAGTGAAAACCAACAGAATTTTTTGTAAACAAGTATGGTGGGTGTGGACTAAGTGCAAGTTTTCAATGTTTACTATAGTCACTTTATATTAATTTCTTATATTAATTCAGTCACCATATTTCCTATGCGATTAAAAAAAAATATACAGTCAACATATTTCTAAGCGATTAAAAAAAAAATATACAGTCACATATTTCTAGCGAGTAAAAAAAATATATATTACAGCACATATTGCTCTACGTGAAGTTAAAAAAAAAATATATATATACAGTCACATATTTCTAGCAGTAATAAAAATATATTATCATGGTCAACATATTTCTAGCGCAGTAAAAAAAAAATAATATACAGTCCATTTTTGCGAGTGAAAAATATAGATAGTCACATATTTCTAGCGAGTAAAAAAAAAATAATATAACAGTCACATATTTCTACGAGTAAAAAAATATATACAGTCACATATTTTCTAGCAAGTAAAAAAATATATACAGTCCACATATTTACAGCGAGTAAAGCCAAAAAAATACAGTCACAATATTTCTAGCGCAGTAAAAAAAAATATACAGTCACATAATTTCTAGCGAGTCTCTTCTGTAATTTTAATGATTGACTTTTAAAGTTAAAATCTTCAAGTAAAACTTAACAGTAATCATTTTTGTAAACAAGTCATGTGGGTGTGGACTAAGTGCAAGTTTCAAATGTTTACTGGAGTCACTTTATTAATTAATTATAATTAATTACCGTAATCTCAATAACCCGTGTTCGTGAGTAGGATCGGTATATGAGGAGATTGGACGTTGTGGATGATTATGGTTGAGTGACTAAGCGTATGTCGTTGCACGACGCAGTCCCACGCGCCTGTAACTCGACTTGCGGTGCGAGTCTACTGTTTTTCTCTTCTCCTGCTATCCGACCTGTTTGGGTGCTTTGACTCTGTAAACACTATACACCCTGCGGCCATTCCACCTAATGTAATCTCTGATAATCCCATACAGGACATTGTAATCTTTCGATACGCATCTGTCGGAATATCGTTAAATCCATAATCAACTAAGAGTACCGGATTGTGGGTCGTGTTAGCCGCAAAACAGAGACGGAACAAAAAAGACAGTATGGATTCCAGGCGCATTTTTTAAGCAGGGGATGCTCCGGTACGAGATCCAAGCAGAGTTGTACGGACGATATTGCAGCAGTGGAGGACTACATAGAGACGCGCGACAGTTAAGCAGTAGAGTTCGTTGATTTTAGCAACTAAGATGCCTAACGTAGCGTGTGTCGCAAGGGCCTTATGGGCTGGTGCAGCAGCTTTAGAGCGAGGACGTGGCCGCAGATAATAAAGTCAGAGGTCCGGTACGACTCGGGACAACTATATCCATGTTTTCGTATGTGCCATGCACGACGAATAAGCGGTACGGTTGTACATGTATGGGCTGGATGAGCCGGAGGTCTATGGGGTTAATCGAGGAAGAGCAGTCCGGCGCGTATCGAGACGCGCGACATCGGGAATCTCGATACGGAGGAAGTGCATTAGCGGTGAGCTGTGAGTCTGTGGAAGAGAGTGCGGCCTAGCGCTTCGTTTAATGGGCCCGCAGGAGGAGATGATATGACCCTTGATTGCGGTGAAGTAAGCAATGAGATTACGGAAGGGTGGTGGAATGTAGGTGGCAGATATTGGAGACGTATCCAGTGCAGAGATAGGTACATCTTCAGGAACGTAGGTAATCTAGGATGGTCCAGGGTGAACTGAGGACGAGCTATAAGAGGATCGTGATAGTAACCTACGCAGGGAAACGCCGTATGATAAAGAATGCGGTGCAGAGAAGCATAAGAGATAGATCGCAGTGTCAAGATGAGGGAATGCAGAGAGTGGGGTTCATTGGTGAGGGCGTTGTATCGTAGGGTGAAGGCGCAACCAGGCAGGACATTGGCAGGCGCTACTGTTCGTGAAATGTCGCATGCGACGTATGTCATAGTTGAGCATGGCGGTGATGGCCTGAAAACTCAAGAAGTTCTGGTGCTCTACGTTCTGTCACGAGTTCGGAGATTGTGTACCGGATGTGGATACCCGTACGTTCACCGTTATCAATTACTGAGAGAACCTAATGGTGTGGTATGGGATAACGATACAGGTTGTGGCCCGGAGAGGTAGCACGAGTACCTTGGGAGGATCGAATTGGGTATGGCTTACTTACGTTTAGTATAGGCCATATCGGGACATCCAGGCGGTGCAGTTGGCGATGGATGTATACCGGTAGTCTGGAGAATGGAGGGACAAGAGGGTGTCGCAGCGAGGTCGTGACAGCTCATGTCACTGCGCATAGTGCACTCCGTGAGTATTAGCATCATTCTAGTATTCATTCGGTGGGCACCAGACAGGGAGACATGACGTTATTGATATAGAGACAGCTGATAGCGGAGTAAGGTGAGCCGAGAGCAAGGCTATATGGCGCGTTCAGGGTGACACTATTCGCATTCTAAGCAGAATGGTAGAGGGAAAGTGAGACTATGGAGATGCGCTCAATAATGCATATCCGTGGATGATCGAGTGCGTAATATAGGTGAGGAAAAGCTTGCACATATCCACTCAGGAGAGATTGCAGTTGGATTCGTCGACTGATCATGAATGGTGAAGCTAGAGAGTGGCATGACGACTGAGTGCGTCATGAGGAGGGGAAGCCTCTAGGCCACTCAGGTGGGCCGTGCTTCGGTCGTTAGGAAACAAGATGTCTATACGAAGTGACTAGTCAAGATGCTCAGATAACTGTAAGGAGCAGTCCAGCTCTTGCCGCTACGGGATAGGCTGGGTAGGAATAGATGCAATGTATGGAATCCACGCCTTAGAACTAGTGAGGGAGTGTAGGTCGGTGGGACTTGGAACTGGATCGGGAACTATCAGGGTGAGTCGTAATTATGCTGTCTCGCAGGAAGGTTCCGACATGAGTGCGGTGCGAAGTGTAGGTGTGTGCGAGTGCGCAGTGACGAGAGAGAACAGTACAGGAGACACTAGAAGGTTGGTAGCCACTGTTCACAATTCCAGTAGTGGAGATGTGGATGTGAGACTGAGAGTAGTTGATGACTTTGTCGTGATGCTTAGAGTGAAAGTGACGTGTGGTGAGGGATTACTATGAAATAATTGACGTATGTAATGGTGACAGTCAGCGGCTCGGAACATGGGGAGAGGGGTGACATAGAGATACGCCGTGGGATGGAGGATGAATGGGGTTGTTACAAATCCCGAATTGCTGATGTACTAAGTTATGATAGAGTGCGAATGTGAGATAGATCTGAGTGCCTGAGAGGGGATGGTTAATTTAACATAGAGACAAGACGTCAGAAGGGAGAGTGGTAGGAGGGGATGAGCATAAACTCGTGCGTTCAATATGGTGAGCATGTTTCGCATCTATTCAATTAGGAGATGCAGAGCGACGAATGCGGTCTTTGGTTGACGTTCGCGATATGCGCCGGTGTAGGTTGGTGGGAAGGATGTGACGCTGGAGCGAAAGGGTGGGGTTTCATGCGGGCTAGAGTTAGAGCGTAGCGCGTGGGATGTTTGCTCGGTGCCGCGGCGCGCTAGGTAGAGGAAATGCTTTTGGGCAGTAGATCACGTAGCTCTGAGCGGCACAGCATTATGTGAGCGCGAGTGTGCATCATCCACGACTTAGCCCTCAGAAGAATGTCCAAAACGAGAAGAGAATTAGAGCAGGAGCTGATGTGGGAGGAAGTGCCGGGCACTCCGATAGTTAATCGCGATACAGTGTGACTTGAGAAAACAGTGTTAAGGTGATGGAGAGAAGATCGTTCGTTCTGTTTAAGAATGATGCATGAATGAGTAGACGGCTGATGTGGAAGGACGAAAGGGTGAGGGATATGAGGCTTAAGCAGCCGCGAAGGAAGCGAGCCAGCGGACGGGTAGATGCGGCAGTCGCGAGAGGTAACAGGTCGCGTTTACGATCTTATGAGAGCGGTCCATGTACGAGCGAGAAACCGCCCAGAGGCATAGTATAGATATCTCGTAATCTATGACACTAACGATACGCGGGAGTTGAAAAACCAGGGCAATACGAGTTCGCACGCAGATGCAATTGCGAGGGCTTCCTGGAGGGAGTATGAAATTAGCATAAGTGTATCGGTCTGCAAGCAATACGTGTAGGTGCGACTGAAATGAGCGCCCTCGGAGATAAGCTGTGCGGTTTTTCCTGAGTGAGTATGACACTCAGGAAGTCGAGAAGGGTAGCGGGGAGCATAGGTTAAGCGCAACGACTAGGTTGGTTCGTCGGTGACAACTGCATGCAGTATTGAGCTGTCTGCGTATTCATAGTATGACAGTATCATCGGACGGTGGTCATAAATGAAGTAAGCTAAACATGCGAGTTGCTGTGAATAAGACTAAACCGATGGAGATTGATGGAGAGCTGTGCGAAGTGTGGGGAAGCAGGAGCGTAGTTCCTGGGCACCGAGAAGAGACCCGCGAGGGGGATAGACGCGCTAATGAATAGATAAAGGGATAACGTGTCGAGGTATAGAATGTCGCGAGGGAAGCCGCATAAGCTAGAATGAGAGCGAGAGTAGGCATCGATCCTGTTCACTGCGAGTAATGTGTATTGTGTGGAGGGGGAGTTGACCCGCCATATATCGGGGCTGCCACAACATCGAGCGACGTGTGGAAGCCTCTACTTGACAAATGTTCGAAAGTAAATAGGAGGGTGGGGGTAGAGATCAGCTCGCAAGGTAAGACTTAGTGAGTGCTAGTTACTAGATCGTGTACAACGTTATTGTTGCGTCCGTCGGCGACGCAGCGGGATCGGGATTTGTGGCATCGCGTCAGAAGGTCACAGGAGCTGATCAGGGAACGAGCCCGAAGTGCCAAAGGTATCTTGTTGGCATAGGTAGGATCGTGTACCATGAGATAAGAGAGCAGCAGGATGAAGTATGGAGAGACTGCGGTGTCAGGCGCGAGGCGATGCGCCGCGATGATTGGTAAAGACCAATTCGCAGGGCAGAGTAGTCGAGAGTAAAGCGTATGTGGCCGTTTGGCGTGTGAACGTGCAGATACAGTGGATGGGACGCCCAATATAGCACCGTATATTTCTAGGCGAGTAAAAGAAATATACCGTCACATATTTTAGCGAGTAAAAGGAAATAACAGTCACAATTTCTAAGTGAGTAAAAAAAAAATATATACAGTTCAATCTTTCTAGCGAGTAAAAAAAAAATATACAGTCCATATTTCTAGCGAGTCTTTCTGTAATTTAAATGATTGACTTTTAAAGTTAAAATCTCAAGTGAAAACTAACAGTAATTTTTTGTAAACAAGTATGTGGGTGTGGACTAAGTGCCAAGTTTTCAATGTTTACTGTAGTCACTTTATATTAATTAATTATATTATATACCGTGACATATTTTAGCGAGTAAAAGAAATATACGTCACATATTTCTAGCGAGTAAAAGAAATATACAGTCACATATTTCTAGTGAGTAAAAAAAAAATATATACAGTCACATATTTCTAGCGAGTAAAAAAAAAATATAACAGTCATACATATTTCTAGCGATTAAAAAAAAAATATAGTCACATATTTCCTAGCGATTAAAAAAAAAAATCTACAGTCACCTAATTTCTATCGATAAAAAAAATATTATATATACAGTCACATATTTCTAGGCAGTAAACAAATATACATATTTCTAGTGAGTAAAGTCTTTCTGTAATTTTAATGATTGACTTTTAAAGTTAAATCTCAAGTGAAAAGCACAGTAATTTTTTGTAAAACAAGTATGTGGGGTGGGCTCAGTGCAAAAGTTTTCAATGTTTACTGTAAGTCACTCAATATTAATTCTTGTACTACAACACTTTTCTATTAGTATCGTTTTTCTTTTTCTTCTTCTTCTTCATGTGACTTGTGTACTAATTGACTATTCAACTTTGGTGAAGTAGAAAGGGAAACTAATTTTAAAGAGTGAACGTCACTTGAAGAAGTTTTGAAAGCCAAGGGCAAATAAAAACATTTGCAGCTGTAGCTAAAACCATTCAAGATCTCATATGGAGGAAAGAAACAGAATTTATAATCATGTCAAGTTTGTTTAGCTTACAAATGAACAACAATATTTCATGGGAGGAGATTTCTCGAATAGAAACGTTGTTTTTGTTTTTTTCTTGTTCTTTAACAAAATAAAATCAGGAGAGCGCGTGGTGTACTGGTTAGAGTTGTAGGAAATGAACTCGTTGACTCAGAGTTCAAATCTTGGACAAAGCGCACAGTTCACATATGCGCTAATACCCTCGGAAACGGTATGAATCCAACTATTCTCCCTCCAGCTTATGGGTAAATAGTAGGGAAGACTGGCTCTAACCTTGTTAGGCAACCAGTCTAGGAGAAAGAAAACTCTGAATTCAAACCTCTTAAGTCTCGCTTGGGGTGGTCACTACTAGAATAGGCCAGGCTACTTAGTGATATATTTCGATTTTAGGTCAATAAAGACATCTAAAATCGATTGACACATGAGAAATAAAATCACCTTTGAAGAAGATTTTAAATCTAAAGGGCCGGTTTTGCTCAGTTGGTTAAACGTCCACCTGGGAAACACAAGGTTCCTGGTTCAATACCAGCCCTCGCCAAATCAATGTATGAGTAGCGGTAAAAGTGAGGAGTTGATGGTAGGTGTTTGAGCTCCACCTCAGATGCTAAAGCACACTCCCTTGGTCTAGTGCAGTGAAAAGTGGATAGACTCCTCTCTGTTTGCTAATACTAACTTTAGGCCACCCCAACGACTTTACTTACTTACTTTTACAACAAACAACAACAACAACATAATAATAGTCTTGAAAAATTCGGGGGGGGTCTGGGGAAAAAAAAGTCTGGGTGAACAGAAATCAGAGGAAGAATCAAAACCATCCAAACAACAGCATTGTTAAGATTGTCTAGAATACTCAGAAGAGTCCTGGAGACCTAAGGAGACTTGCTTTTATCTAGCCTCCAGTAAACCACAGGCTAAAGGCAGGTGTGAAAGACTCGAATGGTGCAAAATAATAATAATAACAATGGTCATTATTGTAGGAAATATTCATGGCAATCCAAGTTCAAATCCTAAACAAGGCTGTTGTCAATTCATAGAGTACAATAGTAAATACCACAGAGAAAGGCATAAAGATTAGTTTAACAATATTTTAGGGCAAAGGTCTCCAATCCGTGACCTTCGAGGTTCATTCTATGCAGTCTTTCACACAACTTTCAAAAATTTTCTCTTTGTTTTTTGATGTTGACTGAAGAAATACCATGACAACTGCAGATGAACTTATTAATCTTCTATGTTCAGAAAATTTTAAAAGTTTTTTTGTTTTTTTAAAGTTATTTTTTTGCTTTCCACATCCTCAATTTCTATAAGAACCACATGTTTCCAACCTTATCAACCACACCCACCACCTAGTGAGCATTTTTGGTACTACATACCACTGTGACTAGTTGTTCTCATTAGATTTAATTACTATTTCTTTTAGCAAAATGTTTACTTGCTTTTTTTTATCACAACTCAAACCATCATTTAAGTTTATTTAGTAACAAGACAATTTTAATCTTGTATATCAAGACAAGGTAATTAGAGTCCTTGTGCAATTTTAAATTTGTAGGACTTATAAATGATAGACATCATTTGTAAAGGACATTAAGAAGAAGCCATATATATATATCTATATATCTATTAATAATGGAGATTCGCTTCCGGTTTTTGTCTGTAACAAAAACTAGGTCACTGCTTATGTCAAGCTGCCTAAAGTCGTCATAACATAGAATACACTCAAAATTTGAGCATGCAATGTTAGACAGTCCTCATTGGTTTTTTAAACAAGTTTTAATAAATACATTCATATATATATATATATATATATATATATCTTTTTTTATTTTAATATATATTTAAAGTTATCAGAACTAAGTTTCCATTTCAAATTTTTTTTTTTTTTTTTTTTTACTCCTTTAATAAATTTGATGATTTTACTTTACTTATGAATAAAACTCTGTGATATTAAATTTTCAACTCCCATCCCCTCAGGCAATATTTATTTTACGTCGCCCAGAGGGTGTTTTTATAAGCCCCCTTATCCCCCCACCCCCGGAAAATTTATGGGTCCCAACTAAAGATATCTAACTCCTACCTTGTAACCTATCCTGTGTAATTCATTTCTAAGAAACTACTGAAATGTATTTACAATTAGTTTGAAATGGTGAGGGAAGAAAAAAGAAAAACACTGGGATGCATGGATATGATTTTACTGTGTCCTTTTAGATTTTTATGCGTCAGGGGACGCAGGACGCGTACCTATCAGCATCTCTGTTAATGTATAGAAACATTGCTAGGAAACCCCTATTGTTGTATAGAATTTTGTAAAAGTTGTTTTGCAAAATAGAATTAAAAACGAGTTTTTTTATTGTTTCCATGCTATTGTACTCTGACACACAATTGCTGATCAAATTATCAGGTTTTATTTATTTTCATATATGATTATAATAGGGTCAATATATGATTATAATAGGGTCAATATATGATTATAATAAGGTCAATATATGATTATAATAGGGTCAATATATGATTATAATAGGGTCAATATATGATTATAATAGGGTCAATTTAGCTCAGTGGGTAGAGCATCCACTTAGGAATCCCAAGGTTCCAGGTTCAATACCGGTCCTCAACAACCCAGCACTTAAGTAGCACAGCTTGGGTAATCTAATCTGCACAGTAAAGTGGACAGCTGAAGGTAAGTGTGGTGTTCCACCTAAGCAAAACAATCTACTTGGTCTAGAGCTAGCAAAAGAGGATAGATTCCCTCGCTGTTTGGCTGATACCAACGATAGGTCACTCTACTGACTTTTTTACTACTTATATATGATTAATTGTTGGAAGCGCCTGGTGTAATGGTTAAAATCATTGGAAATGGACTCGTTGACTCCGAGTTCAAATCCTGGATGTGGTAATTGCATTTCACTTAGCGCTAATACCCTTGGGAAAGGTATGAATCCAACTCTCCCTCCAGCTATGGATAAATAGTAGGGCAGACTGGGCTCTTTAACCTTGGTTAGGCAACCAGTCTAGGAGAAGGAAAACTGAATTGAAACCTGCTGAATTAAGAATTTGACCTTGTGTCACATCCTGCTCGTGCGGAGGGATATATATATATATATATATGATTAATTGGGGCACCTCACAGGGTGTAAATGGTTAGCAAGCTAGATTAGCTGACCATTGTTAGTGAGTTTGATTCTCATTGGGTGCCCCATACTTCTGGCCTTGTGCCGCATCTAAGCTAAGTTTAGTAAATAAATATATGATTGACTTGTTGGGGCATACACACTATTTTACAAATTTTCTAGAAATAATTTGCCCACTTTACAAGGGAAACAATTATCTTTTCCTTCAAATGGGTTAATATCCGAAGACCTTTACTTTTTTTTTTTTCGAGAAAAAAAATCAATAATACAAAAATTTAAGAGATGCCAACTCAGCCACGTCATCTTTTAACAAATTGTCTATTTTACCGGGACCCAGCAAAAGCCTAATAATTGCCTATTCAAGCTTATTTTACCGGTTCTAGTAAAATAGACAAATATGCTATTCAAGCTTATTTTACCGGTTCTAGTAAAATAGACAAATATGCTATTCAAGCTTATTTACCGGTTCTAGTAAATAGACAAATATGCTATTCAAGCTTATTTTACCGGTTCTAGTAAAATAGACAAATATGCTATTCAAGCTTATTTTACCGGTTCTAGTAAAATAGACAAATATGCTATTCAAGCTTATTTTACCGGTTCTAGTAAAATAGACAAATATGCTATTCAGCTTATTTTACCGGTTCTAGTAAAATAGACAAATATGCTATTCAAGCTTATTTTACCGGTTCTAATAAAATAGACTGCAGGCTATTTTACCAGCAAATATATTTAAATATATTTCATCTAAAAGCTAAAAGATTAAAATGGTTGTTGGTGAGCAATCTGGGATTATCTAAAAGGTAAATTGCTTAAAATGTAGTTGTGCAATTCTATGATACAAACTTTAACTCTTAATGTCCTATACCACCTCATTTCACCCAGCTGGAAGTCACATTAGTTTTCCTAATCTACCCCAAACGATAGCCTTTGTTTAAATGTAATATTAAACATTTAGCAGTCTTTGATTTATGGTAAATAACAGGTAACTTTAAATGAAAAGACCATTTTTAGCCATTTATTGAAAAATTCTTATAGGAATGGGGCTCTGGACTTAGATTGTTTTAACTCTTAACATCCTGTTGCGAATTTTCTATCTAAAAGCTAATATCTTAAAATGGTACTTGACAAGTATTCATCTTGTTAGGGTTATGTTTAGGGTTACAATTTTGTTTTAACAATTGATAGTGGAAAATGCCATTTTTACACTTTGGAAAAAATTCATGATAGTCAAATTTACCTTTATCATTTCCTTCAATTTTTAAAAAGATATTTTGTGAAAATTCACGTTTTATCACAAAGTCATTAAAAACCCTTCACAAAATATAAATATAAATGAATATGAATAAACGTTTGTGTTAAATCTGAGTTGTTATTTTAACATTACTTGCATTCATAAAAAAAATATTTACAGGGCCGGTAAAATAAGCATAAAAGCAGGGTTGTCTATTTTACCGTAACCGGCAAAATAGCATCTTCCATTTATTTATTTTTTTTTAAATCATGCAAATTTTTGATTTAAAGGAAAATCAGGGTTGTCTATTTTACCGTAACTGGCAAAATAGCATCTTCCATTTTAAAAAAAAATCAAAGGAAATATGCTTATTAGAATCGTTCACGCCTTCCTAAATAAAACAGGAGTCCATAATGCTTAATGATGTTTCTAGCAAACAGAAATATTATTATCATGAACTGCCGCTATAATAGGAACCCAACAGTTTAACAGATCGTCTAGTCATAAAATGAATATTGCAAACTGGTGAGAATTATAGAGACCTCTAAAAGCCTTGATTTGACCTCCTGCCTGTGAGGAACTAGACTGAAAAAAAAAAAAGAATGGAAATGGTTACATCTCTCTCACACAGACAAAAACACAGACACACACACGCAAACGATTAGTCCAGTGTTATGGGCTTCTTTTGTTATCGACCCCCACCCACCCAATCACCTATTTGTGAAATTAATCTCTTCTACGCCCCCCCCCCTGTCTTGCACGTAAAAGTAGAATGAGAGTATGGGTGGGTGGGGGGATGCGTACTAGCATTAATCGGCTCAAAGCTTAATACCTGCCCGAACAAACATACACAAATCAAGCAAATGAGATCAAATAAACCTCTCCCACCCCCAACTTCATTGCCCCTCCCTCTCCACATCTTTGATACGTACAAACTTTAATTCTGTTAATCAAATGGTATATATAGAAAATCGGCCTTTCATTTTACATTCATAAAAAAAAAAAAAAGAAGATTTAACGTGACTATAAAAACCTAGCGAGATTGTTGTCAAATTAACAACCCTAGACTTCACTTGTCAAGAATTAGTTTACTAGTTTTAAAGTTAAATTTCAAATAAAAAATATTTAAAGCATAATATTATAAAAGTGGTCAGAGTAAGGAAGACCTTTATATGAAGGTCAGATTCATGTCCATTCTTATTCAATTAAACACAGAGCTGGAGCGTACTACATAAATTATTGGACTCTACTCCCAAATTTACTCTCTAAGAACCATTATCAAGACTTAGACAGGGCCGGGTTAGCTCAGTTGGTAGAGCATTCGGCTAGAAACCACAAGGTTCCTGGTTCGATTCCGGCCCTCTCAACTCAGCGTATGAGTAGCACATGTATATATGGGGTAAAGCGAGAAGCTGATGGTAGGAGTGGCGCACCATCTCAGACGCCCAAACAATCTCCTTGGTCTAGCGCTAGTGAAAAGGGATAGACTCCCTCGCTGATTGGCTGATACTGACTCCGACGACTTTACTTTCCGTTCAATTAAACACAGAGCTGGAGCGTACTACATCCGGATCCCCCGACCACAGGGGACCCTAACCTGCTTAAGGGTCCCAGAAGTGTAAGCTTTATATATTTTATATGAATACTACTTTATAAAAATTGACATGTACTAGAGTGGGGGCCCCATATCATAAATTCGGAGAGTGCTCGCGAGACCCTAGCGCAAGAAGACATTTGTACAAGACTTCTTTTTTTTTATATTAAAAAAAAAATTCCCATAGTAAAAAAATCGCACATTTTTGACTGATCATCAAAAGATAAATGAACCTGATGAATAAATTAGACGAATGACCAGTTAGAAATATTGTCAAATAATGAAAAGAAACCCATGTCCTTGTGTCAGTTATTTCCTAGTTGAGTAACATGATACATGATCACAGGGTGACCCAGAAAAAACAGAACCCAAATTATTTATTTTCCCATTAAACCAACCCTAACCCCTCCTAGTTGAGTAATAATATTACAGGGTGACCCAGAAAAAACAGAACCCACAAATTTTGTAATAAAACTTTTTTTTTTTTTTTAAGTTTAAGTCCAACAAGGGTTAGGAGTTAGGGTTGGGGTTTAGGGTTAGTTTAATGAGAAAATAAATAATTTGGGTTCTGTTTTTTCTGGGTCACTCATGTTACTCAACCCCTTGTGCCAGACTTAAATCTTAGTAAACAACAAATGACAAACGTGTTGGCCTTTAATCATTTTGTTCATAAATGAAAACATGTTGGCAAGTTCAATATTTCAATAGAATCTGCCAAATTGCTTAAGTGGCGAAAATTAAAATTGATTTTTCTTGGCACAACTCATCTGATTGCCACGAAATGATATGGGAAAAACATCAACCCTCCCCCCTCTCACAACCCTCGCACTCTGTGTGTGTGTGTGTGTGTGTGTTGTTGTTACTTAAGCAATTCTCTCAAGTGGGTAACATGAGATTGGGGTACTTAGGAAAATCAATTAAACTCAAAAAGAAAATATGAAAAAAATGATTCTCAATTAACTCAAACACTTTTCCGATATTTAAAGAGATTAATGAAAAGATAGATAATAAGACTGAGATAGATAGATTAATAGATAGATAGATATGAACAGGGATAGATAGATAGATAGATAGAGAAAGAGGGGAGGGGGAGGGGCAAGAAGTATATTTATAAAAATATATAATTTCCTTTGATATTTAAATTAAGACTTTGAACAAATAGTGTTTTCATTGTTAAAATATGACTGATGAAAGAGTTGATATGTCATCATAGTTAATTTGATGAGAGGAAGGGGTGAAATAGATCTGAGGTGAAAAATGGGGGGAGGGATCATTGGTAGAGAGAGAGAAGGCAGAGATACTGGAGGTGTGGAGAGAGAGACTGGAGGCAGAGAGAGAGAGAGAGAGAGAGAGACTGGAGGCAGAGAGAGAGAGAGACTGGAGGTGTGGAGGCAGAGAGAGAGAGAGAGAGAGAGAGAGAGAGAGAGAGAGACTGGAGGTATGGAGGCAGAGAGAGAGACTGGAGGTATGGAGGCAGAGAGAGAGAGAGAGACTGGAGGTATGGAGGCAGAGAGAGAGACTGGAGGTATGGAGGCAGAGAGGAGACTGGAGGTATGGAGGGAGAGAGAGCTGGAGTATGGAGGCAGAGAGAGAGAGAGACTGGAGGTATGGAGGCAGAGAGAGAGACTGGAGGTATGGAGGCAGAGAGAGAGAGAGAGAGAGAGAGAGAGAGGTATGGAGGCAGAGAGAGAGAGAGAGAGAGACTGGAGGTATGGAGGCAGAGAGAGAGAGAGAGAGAGAGAGAGAGAGAGAGACTGGAGGTATGGAGGCAGAGAGAGAGAGACTAGAGGTGTGGGGAGAAGTTGCTATTATCTTTGATTTTCACCAAATTATAAAACATCACCAAAAGACCAACACATTCTTGTATGATGGAGAAACCAGTTTCAAATGGAATCAGTAAACAAAATTCAAATTCTTGTAGAATTCCATTTTCTCTTGTTCAATTGCAAAATACCTTTATAATCATCTCATTACTGGCATGCCACAATATTTGTCAGAGACAAGAGGTTGTAAGCATTTGGGCAAACCTATAACTCACTTTACCTGTCCAGGTAATAACAACTGAAAACTACTACACTCGTTGTGACCCTTGACAGGAACGAAGTCAACATGTGTAGATCTATTACAAAAGTTGAACATTCTTTTAGATCATTTAGACTTCTTTGTTTGTTTGTTTGTTTTTAATTAAACAAATGATGACAATTCTATAAATAAAAATTGACAACCATTAATCACAAAAGAAAATAGAATTATTGTCCATAGAAATTGATTAAATATTAAATAAGAAAGAAACAATAATTAAAAAGACTAATTAAGAATTTGTGGAGACAGGTGACACCAACATCTGTGTTGCTTTTGAATTTTTTTGAAAGAGTCTAAAAAGTTCTCAACCCAACCAATATATTAATATTTGCTTTTTCTTAATTAAAAAAAAAAGAAGTTATAATATACAATATGTTTGTTTTGTTTTATGGCATATCAACCTCAGTGGGTCATTTAATGCTGACCAAGTTCTGAAATAAATTCATTAATTAAATTTGTTTATAAACTCATGTTTTTCTATTTAACCCATAGATGGGATCCTAACAGAAAAAAAAAAAAATTGTTCCAAAAATTTTTTTTTTTTTACCAAAAGATCTTCCAGGAAATTTCATGATTCCTTGATGGCAACCATGGTGCCATATTTTTTTAGACCACTCTCCAAGAGCCCAGTTTAGAATGGTAAAAGAATTCTAAAAGTCAAACACTTTCAGCAGTTTCCTTGCTGCCACAATCAATATTCAAATCATTTACAGAGTTTAACTTAGTTCGGCACAAGGCAATGGGTATAAAATACCCAGTGCAAATCAACTTCACTAATAATATTCTGCTAGAAAGTTCACTTTGAAGCACTCCCCCATGAATACTTGAAATATAAGGAATATTGTTTATCTAAACAAGAGATGATAGATTCTATAAAAATATGGCTTTCATAATTTTCTCCAAGATAATCCTAATTCATTTAATGAAAAACACATACATTTTTTATATAAATACTTTTATATAAGAAACATGTGTAACCCAACACTTCAATATTTATAAAGTTATTTATTAAGCTTAGCTTGGATGTGGTACAAGGCCAGAAGTATGGGGCACCCAATGAGAATCAAACTCACTAATAATGGTCTGCAAATCTAGCTTGCAAACCATTACACAAAATAAGGTACCTCTAGTTATTTACTAAGTTTAGCTTATATGTGGTACAAGGCCAGAAGTATGGGGTGCCCAATGAGAATTGTACTAACAATGGTCTGCAAATCGAACTTGTTAACCATTACACCACATGAGGTGCCCCTTCAGTATTATCCAATTAATACACACTAAAAATACATCATAATATAAATGTTGATCAGTAATGCTATAGCTTTTTGATTTAGTGCATCCTGGGACACATATATTTGCTTTGATGGTTTGTTTTATTTTGTTTTACGGCATATCAACCTCAGTGGGTCATTTGATGCCGATAAAGTTTTGAAATAAATTCATTCTTAATGGATACACAATTTTTTTTTATAAAAATGTTTTTCTATTTAGATGGGACCCTAACAGGTACTACCACTCCGGGTCAGAGTGGACCAGGGAGCAATGGTGATGAAGGGGTGCTCCACATTCCCCAAACCTCCAGAACTGGAACCTCACCATCAGATAGAGTTTAACGTCATTCCCAGGACATGTAGACCCGCAGCCACCGCCTTCTAGCACCCATATGATAAAAAGGGGTTGGGGATTGCCATAAGGGCAATAGGGTTGGGAAAATCATATAGGTGCTAGGGCTTGACGTGACCAGCCGATTGATCGGAGGAGGCCTCTCCGACCGCCCGTCTAGCCCAAGATAGGGCCAAAGTGGAGTATTGCATGTCATGAACTGCTCATCCACCTGGGCTCTATCCTTAAGCATCACGGGTCGCCACCCACGGCCAACAGGTGGCCCCATTGGGGGAGTCTTACCCCTCTGCAGAAGTGCTATTTGCTTTGAATGAGTCCCCATGAAAATGTATGGGTCCCAACTAAAGCCATCTAACTCCTATCTTGTAACCTATCCTATGTAATTCATTTCTATGAAACCATTGAAATGTATATACAGTTAGCTTGAAAATGGTGAGGGAAGAAAAAAGAAAAACACTTGGATGCATGGATATGATTTTACTGCGTCCTTTTAGATTTTTGTGCGTCAGAGACGCAGGATGCGTACTTATCAGCATCTTGTTGATGTTTATATTTAATACATTCTGCCAGTAACATATTACAAAAACATCAAGTAAAAATATGTGTGAGAGTTTATTTACTTAGATGATAGGGAAAAAATATAGTTATGAATGAAATGAAATTCATATATAGGTCAGATTAATCCTTACTACTACTGACATGTTCATTATATATATATATATATATATATATATATATATATATACTAGCAAGAATATGCACCCTCCGGGCGCAAGTATTTAAGTTTTTAATGTAAAGAATTATATTGAATTAGAAAGACTAATGAAATTAAGTAAGAATGCAGATAAAAAGATTTGAAACAGAGGGAGATATAATCGTAAAATAGAACAACTGAAACTCTTGTCTTTCATTGGTAAATTTTCCTAAATATTAGGAAGTAAAGAATAAAATTACTGTTAATTCTTCTTGTTATTGGATTTCTTTTAAGATTTATCCCCGAGATTTTTGCTTATATCCATTAAGATAAAACCAAACAATTAGAAATCAATAATACCAAGCACATATTTATTAAAAATCAAATTTTTAAAATCAATATGCAAATTAGCGTTCCCCTTCACACTGTAAACCGCTATTTTGTTGGACATATAAATGCACTTGCATGTTATTATTATTTAGATAAGACCAACAGTATTGATAATGGAAAACAATTTTATTAATAATTGAGGTTTAAATAAAAATAAAATCATGGAGAATATGAAGTAAATAACAAAGGGAATTGTGACTTGAGTAGTAATATAGTTACGGTTACAGACAGACAAACACACAATCTCCATTATAATAAGATTATATATATATATATATATATATATATATATATATATAGGCGCGTGGGATAGTGGTTAGAGTCGTGGAAAATGGACTTGTCGACTCGAGTTCAATTCCTAGACGAAGCTGTTGGCATTTCACATAGCGCTAATACCCTTTGGAAAGGTATGAATCCATGTATTCTCCCTCCAGCTATGGGTTAAATAGTAGGGCAGACTGGGCTCTTCAGCCTTGAGTAGGTAACCAGTCTAGGAGAGGGATAACTCTGAATTCAAAATTCCTGAGGTCGGTCGTTGATTGGGTTTGTGGCAACCCTTGATGCACCAATTCTTTCCTATCGACTGTGCCAAAAAGTGTGGATGGTCCAACACAAGCCTTCACCACTATAAACAAATCACTGTGTGGATGTTCATTGTGTGTATGAACCCTCATACGTCGAAAATCGATGGGAGAGTCTATTATATATATATATATTATCTTATTAGGCTAATTATTGTGGGGACCCAACAGATTAGGATTTAATACATTAATAACCAGCTATGGATCTAATCACTATGGAAAGTAGATAATTAAGGAGACCAATTCTTATTCCCATAGAGAAATATTAACATTCTTTTTTAATTACCTGTGGGAGATTCCATGTACTGATAAGGTTGGTCAACATGTGGAAACTGTTTGAGGGCTGGTTTAGCTCAGTCGGTAGATCGTCCAATGAGGAACCACAAGGTTCCGGGTTCGATACAGTCCCTCACCAACTCAGCGTATGAGTAGCACAGAGATCTGTGTGGTAAAGTGAGGAACTGATGGTAAGTGTGGAGCAACACCTCAGATGCCAAAACAACTTCCTTGGTCTAGCACTAGTGAAAAGGGGATAGACTGCTTACTGTCTGGCTGATAACGACTTTAGGACACCCCAATGACTTTACTTACTTATTCCTTTAAGTGTGTTTTTTTTGTGTTTTTTTTTTTTTTTTTTTTTTTTTTTTTTAAAAATCACTGTAATTTAGTTATATGGCATCAAGTATTCCGATCGAATATGAATACTTTTTAAACAGATCTATTTTTACCTATAGATGAGACCCTAACAGGTACTACCATTGGATCATAGTGGACCTGGGAGTACTAACAATGAAAGGTACTCAACACCCTACAGATCTCCAGAGCTTGAACCTTATCATCAGATGTAGTTTAGGGTCATACCCAGGATCACTTCCATTTTTTGGAGAGGGGGTCTTACCCCATTTGGAGGGAAATATAAGGGGCCGGGTTAGCTCAGTCGATAGAGCGTTCGGCTACAAACCACAAGGTTCCAAGTTCGAAGTCTACACTTGTTTTGACACGTTCAATGCAACTCCAATGTTTGAACTATCCATTTTATTCTAATTCAAATTGAATTATAAAATAAAATAATAATAGTCAACATTAACCTAGTAATTATATCAACATATATCAAACAACAAGGCGGAGGGCCTTCAATCAATCGGCTGGTCACGTCAAGCCCTAGCACCTATATGATTTTCCCAACCCTATTGCCCTTATGGCAAGCCCCAATCCTTATCATATGGGTACTAGAAGGCAGTGGCTGAGGGTCTACATGTCTTGGGAATGACATTAAACTATCTGATGGTGAGGTTCCAGTTTTGGAGGTTTGGGGAATGTGGAGAACCCATTCATCACCATTGCTCTCTGGTCCACTCTGATAATGGATAATACAATTTTGTTTATAAACTCATGTTTTCTATTTAATCCGTAGATGGGACCCTAACAGGTACTACCACTCCAGGTCAGAGTGGACCAGGGAGCAATGGTGATGAATGGGGGCTCCACATTCTCCAAACCTCCAAAACTGGAATCTCACCATCAGATAGAGTTTAACGTCATTCCCAGGACATGTAGATCCTCAGTCACCGCCTTCTAGCACCCATATGATAAAAAGGGGTTGGGGCTTGCCATAAGGGCAATAGGGTTGGGAAAATCATATAGGTCTCAATACTTTTTGATTACACCTCATATATATATATTTACCAACCCCTCCACACTAACCAAATGTGACACAAGGACACTTTCTTAAGCGGAGTTTAACAGGTTTGCATTCAGAGTTTTCCTTCTGCTAGACTGGTTACCTAGCCATGGTTAAAGAGCCAAGTCTGCCCTACTATTTACCCATAGTTGGAGGAAGAATAGTTGGATGGAGGCCTTTCCTGAGGGTATTAGCGCAATGTGAAATGCAAACAGCCTCGTTGAGGATTTGAACTTGAATCGACGAGTTCATTTCCTGCGCCTCCAACCATAGCCTTGAAAAGACCTGGAAATTCTGTAAAAAAAATTAATTGTAGACATCCTAATGGCGTCTTAAAACAGAGGGGTTTTGATAAATGCTTCAACATAGAACGATAAACAAATTATTTTAAATTATATTCAATCTAAAGCTCTGGATTTTTTTTTTTTAAATGTTAGATTTTCAAAATATATGGCTGTGCCAATGTAGAGAAATCATCACACGTTATAAATAATAACAACTAGCAGATTCCCAGATGCTTTGGGCATCAGAACAGACACTAAGTGACAATACTGTCTGACATCGAATGAGAAAATAAACAATATTAGACACAATAGGTTGACTGAGAAACAGACATTCTTTATTTGTTGAGAGAGAGAGGGGGGTATTCTTTATTTTTTGAGAGACACAGGGAATAATGAGAGAGAGAGAGAGAGAGAGAGAGAGAGAGAGAGAGAGAGAGAGAGGGTATTATTTTTTGAGAGACACAGGGAATAATGAGAGAGAGAGAAGAGAGAGAGGGTATTATTTTTTGAGAGACACAGGGAATAATGAGAGAGAGAGAGAGAGAGAGAGAGAAGAGAGAGAGAGAGGAGAGAGAGAAGAAAGGGTATTATTTTTGAGAGACACAGGGAATAATGAGAGAGAGAGAGAGGTATTATTTTTTGAGAGACACAGGGAATAATAAGAGAGAGAGAGAGAGAGAGAGAGAGAGAGAGAGAGAGAGAGAGAGAGAGAGAGAGATTATTTTTTGAGAGACACAGGGAATAATAAGAGAGAGAGAGAGAGAGAGAGATTATTTTTTGAGAGACACAGGGAATAATAAGAGAGAAGAGAGAGAGAGAGATTATTTTTTGAGAGACACAGGGAATAATAAGAGAGAGAGAGAGAGAGAGAGAGAGAGAGAGAGAGAGAGAGAGATTATTTTTGAAGAGACACAGGGAATAATGAGAGAGAGAGAGAGATTATTTTTTGAGAGACACAGGGAATAATGAGAGAGAGAGAGAGAGATTATTTTTTTGAGAGACACAGGGAATATAAAGAGAGAGAGAGAGAGAGAGAGAGATTATTTTTTGAGAGACACAGGGAATAATAAGAGAGAGAGAGAGAGAGAGAGAGAGAGAGAGAGATTATTTTTTGAGAGACACAGGGATAATAAGAGAGAGAGAGAGAGAGAGAGAGAGAGATTATTTTTTGAGAGACACAGGGAATAATAAAGAGAGAGAGAGAGAGAGAGAGAGAGAGATTATTTTTTTAGAGAACACAGGGAATAATAAGAGAGAGAGAGAGAGAGAGAGAGAGAGAGAGATTATTTTTTTTGAGAGACACAGGGAATAATAAGAGAGAGAGAGAGAGAGAGAGAGAGAGAGAGAGATTATTTTTGAGAGACACAGGGAATAATTAAGAGAGAGAGAGAGAGAGAGAGAGAGAAGAGAGAGAGATTATTTTTTGAGAGACACAGGGATAATAAAGAAGAGAGAGAGAGAGAGAGAGAGAGAGAGAGAGAGAGAGAGAGATTATTTTTTGAGAGACACAGGGAATAATAAGAGAGAGAGAGAGAGAGAGAGAGAGAGAGAGAGAGAGAGAGATTATTTTTTGAGAGACACAGGGAATAATAAGAGAGAGAGAGAGAGAGAGAGAGAGAGAGAGAGAGAGAGAGATTATTTTTTGAGAGACACAGGGAATAAGAGAGAGAGAGAGAGATTATTTTTTGAGAGACACAGGGAATAATGAGAGAGAGAGAGAGAGAGAGAGAGAGAGAGAGAGAGAGAGATATTTTTTTGAGAGACACAGGGAATAATAAGAGAGAGAGAGAGAGAGATTATTTTTGAGAGCACAGGGAATAATAAGAGAGAGAGAGAGAGATTATTTTTTGAGAGACACAGGGAATAATGAGAGAGAGAGAGAGAGAGAGAGAGAGAGATTATTTTTTTGAGAGACACAGGGAATAATAAGAGAGGAGAGAGAGAGAGAGAGAGAGAGAGAGAGAGAGAGAGAGAGAGATGTGTTTTAACGTTGACCTAATAACATTCAAACTCCTGACCTTACTGCATTAAATTATCTCTCAAATTACCACCTCCCCCCCGCCCCCCCTCCAAAAAAAAATGTGACTTGTCAAAAATGTCCCCAAAAAGTAAGGAATGAAAAAAAAAAAAAAAAAGTTCAACAACGAAAGCCAAAATATATATACACTTTTTCCTTTTTTTTGAAAATTAAAAACAACAAACTAGCAGTATTTATCAATGTTACACACGGGTTGTAAGTTGAGGGGAGGCGTAACAATGGATAATGTGATTTTACACAATTCCTAATAATATTTAATAGGATTTTTTTAAACATCGAGTGACTGATTGACTGATTTTAACAGCAGGTCAACATGTCTAGAGTTATTTTATGCCTATCGGTTAGGTAATCGCGTTCTAGACGGTAGCTGCACAAGAATGCTGCATGCAGTCTTGAACAAGACGTGGAAACAATACCCCACGAGAAAACAGCTGCAGAATATGTTGTTGTTTTTTTTAAGTTCATGTAATTAGAAAAAGAAAGTGTTGAGTTAACTCCAAATGAGAAAAAAAGGGTAATGCTCAATGTATCAGCAGTGACGTAACTTTTAGAGAGAGAAAGATACAGCTTGTAATACCTTCAGCGGTAGGAAAATATTTCGGAGTCGAGCGACATGGACTAATTAGGCATAAGTTTGTCTTCTGAACTGTTCTTTGAAATCCTTCGCTTTTTTATTTTATTTTTTAAGGCGCAAACGCTTCTGATTGGTTGAAAATTATCCTTTTTAATATTTCTTTTTTTTTCTTTCTACCTGCGCTGATCCTATGCGCAGACTTTTTTTTATTTTCGTCATTTCATTTCTGATTTCAAAGCGTTAACTTCCGACTCATCACACAAGCTTCAATAGAATACATCACCAAATAAATAAATAAATAAAATACTTTTTATGCCGACCATCATCAACAACAACGACAAAGCTCGTTATCACAATCCATTAGCAATTGATGGAAAATCACGTGCAATAGAAAATGAAATATTAATTCCATGTTGGAGAAGGAAACTTTTGAAACAATTCAACAGATGTATAAAGCCATTAAGAGCAAAAAGTCAATTATCACTACCACCAGCACCCCCACTTAAAGTATCAACCCCCCACCTCACTTAAAGTATCAACACCTCCCCCCCCCCTTGCTCTGGGGCGCAAAAGAACAAAACTAAATTTTGTCAAGTAACCTAAAGAGCTACACACACCACAAAATAAATTATCATTTTACTTTTTGTGAGTTTTGTAGGTAGGATAAACTTTTGTCTTTGTCGGTTGAAAAATTTGTCGTTGTGACAATTTTGCTAACTGAAAACTGGAGATTAAATGTGGTAATATTAATTTTAATTCAATTTAAAAGACATCACAGATTGTCAGAAATACGGATAATAACCAGAAAAGATTAATTATAAAAACAAAAAATATATTGTCACGCCTCTCTCTATCATATATACAGTCATGCTGATAGCTTTTTAATTTAATGTGTCCAGGGACGCACGGATTTGATTTGAATGAGTCCCCGGGAAATTTGATGGGTCCCAACTAAAGTTTCTTAATAAATTGCAAAGTTTTTATCTATGAACAACTAAAGCCGTCTAACCCCTACCTTGTACCACACACAGTGTAATTTGTTTCAAGAAAATATTGAAATGTATTTACAGTTAGCTGGAAATGATGGGGGAGGGGGAAAGAAAAAAACAACAAAACACTGGGTCGCCTGGATACAATTTTTCTGTGTCCCTTTAGATCTTCATGTGTCAGTGACGCAGGACTCGTATCTATCAGCATATATAACTGAGGGTGGAAGCGCGTGGTGTAATGGTTAAAGTCATAGGAAATAGACTCGTCAACACGAGTTCAAATCCTGGACGTGGTAATTGCATTTCACTTAGCGCTAATACCCTTGGGAAAGGTATGAATCCTACTCTCCCTCCAGCTATGGATAAATAGTAGGGAAGACTGGGCTCTTTAATCTTGGTTAGGCAATCGGTCTAGGAGAAGAAAAACTCTGAATTCAAACCTGTTAAACTCCGCTTAAGAAATTGACCTTGTGTCACATCCTGCTTGTGCGGAGGGGTTGGTAAATATATATATATAACTGAGTGTGTAAAAAAAAATCTCCATAATAATTTGTAACATATGTGTCATCTGAAAATAATCAGCCGGCACCACTGTAATGGCCATAAGAAAAAATACCAAAAGATTTGCCTAAGTTAAATATGCTAAAGTGCTTAATACACTAAGTAGAGCATATAATAATAGTAAAGCATAATGAGTCAGAGACTATCTACCTAGGTTTCTCCTAGCAGAACATCAGGTTAATTCTGACTCGTTCAGAATTATCCTGATGATCCGTTAAGAGAAACCTAGATAGATAATAAAGCCTAATGAGTTAGAGACCATTATATATGTATGTATATATATATATATATATATATATATATATATATATATATATATATATATATCTAATGTTCACACACATAGGCACCTAATGGAAAAACAAGAAGGTAAATGAATAAAATGCCTGCAAAACATGCGCTATTTGGATTTAATATGAAACTTAATTACCTTGCATTGAAATCAAATTTGGCAGACACAAACACTTATATAAATAAATAAACTAGCCGGTCAGTCACGGTTAATTTGAACCATTCTCCTCACAAACCAAAATGAAACTATCATTATTAACAAAGTTTCTTTAATATACATAGATGGTCAATTAAAGATATTTCAACTGGAAAATAATTTTCATTCAACAAATGGATATGCTATATCACCAGTAGATTTTTTGTTGCTTCTCATAACATAACTTTTTTTCCACAAAACAACTTTTCTCCTGACAATGACCCAAGTTCGAAACTATTTGAGAATAATCAAAAAAAGAAATAACATAAAAGAAATATTCCAACTTGTATTATCACTTTTGTTTATATGCATTATAAAATTATTTCATTGCTATTTCAACACTGAAAATTTCATGAAAATCGGATAATTCCCTGATTTTTGGTAAATTTTTCTCAAACGGGCCAGAGAGGTGGGTCAAAATTGCATCGGAAAAACACGGATTTTAAGTTATCTTTAGACAGCGTTTACAGCCATATTGGGGCAAATTGACGGAAAAAATCGTTTTAAATGTATTAAAGATAAATTACAAGTGTAATTTTTTTTTTTTTTTTACTACTTTTCGACTTAGACAAAAATTAGACCTTAAATAATCGATTTAATTAATTTTAATTCGTTTTTAAAATGAAAAGCAGACGAAAATTTGGAAAATCCGTTAGAAGACTGTTTAATAGCTGAAATATATCCTAAACAATTTTGATACCCACTGTACACTTTTTATATAATTTTACAACAAACTCTTTTGAGTTTTACTAATAACTATAATGCTTCTGATTTTTAAAAATTAAATTAAAATTAATTTTATTTTTAAAACAGAACACGCATTTTTTTTTTAAAATTTCAGCATTTGAATATAGCGTTCGTTTTGTAAACAGTCTTCTAACGGATATTTTTCTTTTCCCGTCTATGTTGCTCGTGAAGAAGACCAATTTATCGATTTGGTCGAAACAGATTTCTGTCAGCAATTACATAACATCATTTGTTTTTTCAAAAATGTTAAATTTAATACTGTCGGATTAATTTCCATCTATTTTTTTCATATAATATATATATATATATATTATATATATATATATATATAATATATATATTCACACACACACAAGATGTAGTTTGATATATTTAGAAATGAAGTGTGATCAACATCGGTTATAGACTAAATGTAGATCTAAGTTAGGATAGAGTCAACGACACTTGGAGAGTGGTGTCCGTTTCTTGCCGATGCGATCATCAGACCAAGGCTCTTTGTTTGATGATCGCAAAGAACTAAGTGGATTTATTTTTATACCATTCAACACACGAATGCGACAAATGTTTTTTTTTTTTCATCATCTTCATCGTATTTTAGTTATGACCGTCCAGTATATTCAATTATTTTTTCTTCATATTCAACTGATTTTTTTCCTTCTCTTCATTTCACTAATTTCGTTTCGTTCGTCCGAAATTCTTTTTAACATTCCTTGTTACCCCCACGAAAGAATTGTGACCTTTTAATAAAAGGTGAAAGAATTTTTATAAAGAAAAAGAAAAGGTTACGTACAAGGATACAATAATATTGTCATTTACGAAATTTATTAAGTCGAGGAATTTATGCGGGTTTTTATTTCCACCCAGTCCGCCCCCACATAACGATTCAGTTAAATTAAAAATTGAACAAAAAAAGAAAAAAAAAGTGATCTTGCGCCTGCGCACGGCTAGTGTGTCATTGGTGCAGTGTACTCTACTGCGCATGCAATTTGTTAAAAGAACATTTACAACCCACATAATATGCATTTATAAAACGAACCATTTGAAGGACATCCTGAAAACTGAAACTAATTTAAGTGCAAGAAATTGACCTACTTATATTAAACAACATAAGTACAAATATGACAAAATTAGTTAAGTTATTTAAACTTTGGTTTTACTTCGACTGGAAACGTACTATTATTAATTGATTTTAAAGACTTGTCAACCTGTTTGGGGTTATTTTATGTCTAGAAGTTAGGGAATCACATAAATTGCACGTGTGTGTGTGTGTGTGTGTGTGTGTAGTTTTTTTTAAAGAGTTTTTATTTCGTTTTAATGAAAAGTTAATCATCATCATCATCATCATCATCATCATGTCGCGCATGTAGCATGGGTATCGACAACAATCTTACGCCAACCCTCCCTATGCTCCTCTGCGGAACAGCCAGCATCTTCACATAGCTGGTCAATGTAGGTCCTTGCTGGGCGCCCCATACTTGCATGACCATGTGTTGGTTTCCACAGGAGAACGTCGCTTATGAGTTCATCCTTACTTCTCCAGCAGTGTCCTGCATGCCTTGTCCGTCTCACTCGGATAGTTTGTGAGATGGGGAGCAGGTGACCGTACAGCTGTTTCCTTGTGGGGTGCTGTTTCCATGACTTGTTCAACACTGCTCGCAGCATCCTTGTGCAGCTCCCATCTAGCTTATTCTCAAGACGTTTAGTTAGGGTCCAGGTGGTGCAGCCATATAACAGCACCGACACAACCACAGCCTGGAAGAACTGTCGCTTCAGCTTGTTAGGGAGATCGGACCTCCATATGACTGCGTCTAGAATTGTTTTGTAATAAAGTGATGCGAGGATCAAGTTGAGAGATTATTTTTGTATGGTAATTAATCGGGTTTATGCTTATGATTTTTTGGTATAATTTTATTTCTCTCGCAAAGGACAAAAATTCATCCATGTTCACATTTTCAAATAAATCTTTCATATTATTTGCGTTGAAAAATCGTTTTCTAATGATAGCAAAAGCTCCGTTTTCAATGTGAATGTGTTTAACAGGGTTGGACGTTTGATATGCTATATACACTGGGCTTGTTCCTCCCGTTTGAACAAAAAAGGACGAGTGTCAAGTCTTGTGTGCCCAATGCACAATCGGGGTGCATTGACTTACTAGAAATTAATGAATGATTAATTTTAACGGCATGTCAACCAGTTTATGGTTATTTTGTGCCTAGAGGTTAGAGAATTACGTTCATTGTACAGTTATTTATTTTCTTGTGTGTGGTTGTTTCTTAAGTTTTTCACACACAGTTATATGATATCAAGTATTTCAATCAATTACGATTAATATTTAAACAGATCTAATTGACCCATAGATGAGACCCTAACAGGTACTACCACACCGGTCAGAATAAAAGTGGGAATAACGGCAATGAATGGGTACTCCACACTCCCCCTATCTCCAAAACTAGGGCCTCACCCTTAGATACAGTTTAGTGTCATACCCAGGGGACACCTCTTTTTGAGTGGGGTTTTACTCTTCTACAGGAGATACATTCAGCGCATTCCAATATGGAAATTACAGGTCATAAAGACTAAACTTTTGTTATGTTATACCCCCATCCGTGTTAAGTCATGGGAAATGGACTCGTCGCCCCGAGTTCAAATCCTGGACGTGGTAATTGCACTTCACTTAGCGCTAATACCCTTGGGAAAGGTATGAATCCTACTCTCCCTCCAGCTATGGGTAAATAGCAGGGCAGACTGGGTTCTTTAACCATGGCTAGGTAACCAGTCTAGGAGAAGGAAAACTCTGACTTCAAACCTGTTGAACTCCGCTTAAGAAATTGATCTTGTGTCGTATCCTGCTCGTGCGGAGGAGTTGGTAAATATATATACCCCCATCCGCCCCCTCAAGAAAAGTCAAGAGGCATTTTGATAGACTGGTGAGATTAAAACAAGCTATGAGAAAGTTTGCGTTTTGAGTTTTAGCAGTTAGATTTCTGATGTACTACAAAAAGGATGTGAGTTCAACGTTTTAGAAGGTCCCTTTTTAGGGGATTCATTATTTTTCTTTGTCAGATGCAGAGAGTCTCCTCCTCCTTTCTATGAAAGACGGTTTGGAAACTCACGGAGATGACCGGCCTGAATTATTATAAACATGAATATGAATTACATAAATAGAAAAAGTAGAACAAGCCAAGGTTAAGCAAATATTTCAAAACTCGACACTCCCATTTTCAAGGAAAAATATTCAAGTTATTTTAAAAGATTTATTCGAACATGTGACAAAAGATTTTTGTTTTTCCTTTTTCAAATGTTGATTAACAACTTATGAAAAGACTCAAATTTCTTCTTACAAAATATTTAAAAAACAATTGCACTAAAAACGAAGTCTCAGTCGGTAGAGTGTTCGGCTTGGAATCACAAGGTTCTTGGTTCGATACCGGCCCTTACCAAATCAGCATATGAGTAGCATAGGGATCTGAGCAGTAAAGTAAGGAACTGATGGTAGGTGCTCCACCTCAGATGCTAAAATAATCTCCTTGGTCTGGTGCTAGTGAAAATGGGATAGACTCCCTCTCTGTCTGGCTGATACCGACATTATATATGTCTGTGTGTGTGTGTGTGTGTGTGTTTAAAAAGGACTTTTCTTTAAATAAGAAAATTTATTATTGTTATTTTTTAAATATCATTTGGGATTGTTTCTTTCTAATACAAAAAAACATTATGAACATTTTAATTTTTAATTTGTGTTTAAATAGGCATGTACAACCCCCCCCCCAAAAAAAAACAACACTTTTTCTAAGGTCATGTTATGATTTATAACTGACAAGCCACGCCCTTTTTCTTCTAAAGTATGGTGATCAAAAGTGTAATAATATGTTAAACCGTTTCCAAAAATTTATTTCCTTTTAATTTGTTTTTATGGTTCTCTTGTTGGCCTCCGTAGAAAAATTATCGTCCAGCCACACTAAAAAAAAAGACAAAAAAAAAAGACGAATACTAAAAAAAATATTATTCAGATAAAAATACTTTATCTAATCAGTTAAATTTTTTTTTTTTTACACATTAATTAATAAATCACAGTTGCCTGTCGTGATTGGAAGAGTTTAATCTATGGGATGGTTTAGTTTATTTGTTTAATACCATATCAATTCCTGATGGGTTATTGAATGCCGAAATTTAATATTTGATTATAATCCTGACTATAAGTTCCATTGCATTGTTTTGTCTATAATCATTTGTTTGTACAGTTATATGATATCAAGTATTCCTATCAAATACAAATAATTTGCATAGTTATATGACTTGAAGCATTCCTATCTAATACTAATAATTATATGGTTTTAAGTAATCATTTCTAATTAATAATTGTTATTTGTTTTCACAGTTATATTGTTTCAAATAACTAATAATTCTTAGTAAACAATTATAGCTTCAAATAAATTTTCTTGATATAAATAATTTACACAGTTATATGGTGTCAAGTATTTCTATCTCATACAAATTATTTTCAAACAGATTATTTTGAACCCTAACAGATACTACCACTTCAGGTCAGAGTGGACCTGGGAGTAATAGCAATCAAGGAATGAGTCCATTTTCCCTAGATCTCCAGAACTGGAGCCTCACCACCAGATGAAGTTTAGAATCATAAGCAGGAACCCACTTTTTTGGTGGTGGTGGGGGTGGGGGTCCTTATTCATTTGCAGGAGACATAATCAGTGTATTCCAAGCTTCGTTGACAGTACAATCACGACTGAACAGGGTCGCAACTTGTCCCAGACAACACAACCGCCACTGCTCTGAGCTACAACTCTTATGTTTTATTCCTGATTGCTTCACTGAATATATGAGGCCCTGAATTCCAGAAAAGAAAACTGCTCCCCAAGCTTAGGCTTCTCAGAATTAAAGTACCTAAAACATTATATACTTGTCTACAGTCCTTTGAATGGACTAGCATTAAAGACTTATAGAGTTTATTTAAGAGAATAAAAAAAACTAAAAAAAAAAAATAACCCTTTCATCCCCATTGAGAAATCCTTCTCTTTCTATATTGTTATTTATTAAAATCTGCTGACTTTCCTAACTTGTTTAGCTAAATTTTGATACTGATAAATACATAAATACATGTACACTTCATGAACCCCAATACACTCATGCATGTACCAAGATGTATATAAGTAAAAGTCGTCGGGGTGGCCTAAAGTCAGTATCAGCCAGACAGCGAGGGAGTCTATCCCCTTTTCACTAGCACTAGACCAAGGAGATTGTCTTTTAGCGTCTGAAGTGGAGCGCCACACCTAACATCAGCTCCTCACTTTACCACACAGATCCCTGTGCTACTCATACGCTGAGTGGGCGAGGGCCGGTATCAAACTAGGAACCTTGTGCTTTCTAGCCGAACGCTCTATCGACTGAGCTAACCCAGCCCTTCATATACATAATGCCTATTGCATACATAGCCACATACACGCTTGCACCTACACACATACATTATTATACTTAAATATGTGCACTTAAGGACAAAGAAGCTTATAGTGTCACATTATATGTATGAGGTTATTATATGTAGAAAGCACGTGGTGTAATGGTTAAAGTCATGGGAAATGGATTTGTCACCCCGAGTTCAAATCCTGGATGTGGTAATTGCATTTCACTTAGTGCTAATACCCTTAGGAAAGGTATGAATCCTACTCTCCCTCCAACTATGGATAAATAATAGGGCTAACTGGGCTCTTTAACCTTGGTTAGGCAACCGGTCTAGGAGAAGGAAAACTCTGAATTCAAACCTGTTGAACTCCGCTTAAGAAATTGACCTTGTGTCGCATCCTGCTCGTGCGGAGGGGTTGGTGTGTGTGTGTGTGTATGTGTATGTATATGTATATATATATATATATATATATATATATATTGTCACATTAGCTTCTGGTTACAGACTCCTTTCCACGAAACTGAATATTGAATTGTTCTTGTTAGACTTTAAACCTATCTTCATATGATTATAATTCTTTAAATAGTTTATATCCATCTCATGATGGTAGGAAGTGCGTGGTGTAATGGTTAAAGTCATGGGAAATGAACTCGTCGCCCCGAGTTCAAATCCTGGACTTAGCTGTCTACATTTCACACAGCGCTAATACCCTTGGGAAAGGTATGAATCCTACTCTCCCTCCAGCTATGGGTAAATAGAGCAGATTGGGCTCTTCAGCCTTGCTTAGGCAACCTATCTAGGAGAAGGAAAACTGAATTCAAACCTCTTAAACTCCGCTTAATAAATTGACCTTGTGTCACATCCTACTCTTGCGGAGGGTCAGTAAATATATATATATATATATATATATATATATAATATATATATATATATATATATACCAACCCCCTCCACACGAGCAGGATGTGACACAAGGTCAATTTCTTAAGCGGATTTTAACAGGTTTGAATTCAGAGTTTTCCATCTCCTAGCCATGGTTAAAGATCCCAGTCTGCCCTGCTATTTACCCATAGCTGGAGGGAGAGTAGGATTCATACCTTTCCCAAGGGTATTAGCGCTAAGTGAAATGCAATTACCACGCCCAGGATTTGAACTCGGGGCGACGAGTCCATTTCCATGACGTTAACCATTACACCACGCGCATATATATCCATCTCATGATTGTTGGTTTTCATTATAAAACTTTTGGTTGATATACCCTGCCATTGTTTGAGGAATAAGATCCCCCCCCCCAAAAAAAAAGTGGTGTCCCGGCTATGACACTAAACTGTATCTGATGTATTTTAGTTCTGGACAGTGTGAAGTATCCTTTTCATTGCCATTACTCTCAGGTCACTGTGACCTTGAGCGGTAGTACCTGTTAGAGTTAAATATATCTATTTAAAAATTAATTGCACAAAAATATAAACAAATGTATAACGAATGCAATTCCCTAACATCTAGGTATAAAATAACCCTAGACGGATTGACATGCCGTTAAAACCAATCAATCAATCTGCTGTTATTTGAATAGTGTGAAAGTGGAAATAAAGAAACAGTTTCTGGTGTGATTTGAACTCAAATTCTACACCTAGCAATGGATGTTTGCTTTAACGACTTTGTCTCCCAAGATGAGGGATGTGAGTTCAAATCCTGTCATAAGCTACAAATAGATCTTTCTTTTTTTTTTATAAAGCATTTTCATTATACAGCTTATCTCTCATTTTAAATTCTATGTTCAAACACTGTTGGAATATTTCTGTATATAACTTGTGCTCCAATTCCCCACCTGAATTTATAGACTAGCCGAGGTCACATGGTTTATTTCTCCGGCTAATCAACAACCATAATATGTGGCTGATACATTACTTAAACACTGATACTTGCCACAATTCACTTGCAATCATTGAGGAGGAACTTACGACCATTGACAAAGGAACTGAGGATTCTTTACCAAAGGATTACCAAGGATTTCTGCTGGACAAGCGCTCTTGCTTGAACGCCTAAAGGATGGCCCATAGGATTGTAACAGTTGGCCCATTAATCAGAATGTCAGTGATGTGTCCACAAACATATTTAAACAAACGTATTGAAGATAAACTAGTTTCCTCCAGACAGGACAACATTCTAGACAAACACCAATTTCAACAAATCAGTTTAGACAAGTGAGGTTTCTTTCTAATCTAACTTTTACAACGAAAAAGACATTGTTTGTCTTATCGCATTATTGTCAACAATACAAGACTTTCTTTTTACTGTCTGTAAATCTACTAAAAAAAAAAAAAATCCATACAGAAAGGTTCAAGTTACAAAGGTTTTGACGAGTGTGGAGTCAATCTTTTGTCAACACTCCCAGATCCACTCTGACCTGGAGTGGTAATATCTGTTAGGGTCCCATCTATAGATCAAATATGGGAGAGTAAAAAATCGTCTGCACTTTCACCATAACATATCTTTATTATGTCACACTGTGTTTTGCGCACGACTGCCGCACAGGAGCTAGGCAGCTCAATAAGGAGATAAACAGAACTGCAGAGCGGCGACGTCTTGAACAATCAAATGGGAATTTCCTCTGCAATGTGTGTGACCGCATCTGCAAGTCCAGAATTGGACTAATGAGCCACGATAGGGTCCACAAATGAAGATATGGAGTGACGTCATCGGCGACAGACTTCCAAAAGAAAGAAAGAAGAGCTTATAGTTGGCAATATTGTGGTCACGTGATGAAGTTTGAACCTGATCGTGCCATTTTGCTTGCTGTCTTTACAGTGTAAATATGGCCACTCCACTAGCAGTATGCACCAAGGAAGTGACCAGATTTCTCAGGTTGGAAGGAGTGTCAGGGGCTGAAATTCATCAGAAGCTTTTAGCACAATACTGAGACATTGCTCAACCACATAGAAGTGTGTATGAATGGATAGAGAAGTTTAATAGTGGTCGGACAGGTGTGATGCATGAAGAGGAAGCAGGACACCTGTCAACTTCCACCAGATTCAGCAAGCTCAAGAGATGGTAATGGCAAACTGGCGAGTTATCATCGATGAAGTAGCTTGCTCTCTGCGTGTTAGTCATGGTACTGCCTATCAAATTATCCACAATGAACTCAGCTTCCATAAAACAAAATTCCAGAATGAGAACAGGGTACACTCATGGACTGAATAAAGGGTTAGGTTCCAAGTTCCGTGATGGCTCCCAATTACGACAAGAAGGTTCCAGAGTCTGACAAGAAATACTTAAAGAAGGCCGAAGGGCATATCAGCTGAAATGTTCTACAGATAACAATGAAGATGAGGACAATAGTCCGAATAATACAAATAATACTAAGTATGAAGTGTTTACCTGTTTAAAATTATTGTAAAAATACACATTTGTACTATATATAATTGGAGACTATAGTTGTATACACTCAGGAAAGGGATATTCTAGCTTATCCTCCCCCAGCTATGGGTTAAATAGTACCACAGTTTAGCTCAGTCGATAGAGAATCTGCTTTGGAACCACTAAGTTCCGGGTTCAATACCAGCTCTTGCCAACTCAGCACATGAGTAGCACAGCTTGGATCTGTGGGGAGCTGATAGTAGGTATAGTATCCCATCTCAGACACAACAACAATCTCCTTGGTCCAACGCTACTGAAAAGCAGATAAGCTAAGTGTCCGGCTGTTACTGACAATAGACGTCTGTCAACTATACTTTTATTTACTGTTTCAACAAAGATGCCTTTGAACTGTGTGTATTGGTATATAACCGATCATTATTAGGTCACGCAATTAGCATGGATATCCATAAGAATTGAATTTGAAATAAGAGTTAAATTTAAAATAAGATTGGTGTGTGTCTTTTACATTACTTAGTTTGTACACATATATATATGTATATTTACACACACACACACACACACACACACACACACACACACACATATGTTGTATTATATAATTTGCATATTTTATTTTGTGGTTTATTCGTTTGTGTAGTCAAGTTTTTGTTATTGTTGTGCGTGTGTGTGTGTATGTGTGGGTTTGGTTAAATTTAGTTTAGTTGCGTGTTCTGGCGTGTTTGTGTGTATGTCTTAGTGTGTTCCTGTGTGCAGGTGTTTATGTTCATGGTTGTATTTAGTGTTAATATGGATATCTATGACAATCTCTTGCCAACCTTCTATATCATTCATTGGGAAGCGTGTGGTGTAATGGTTAAAGTCATGGGAAATGGAATTGTTGCCCCAAGTTCAAATCGTGGACATGGTAATTGCATTTCACTTAGCGCTAGTACCCTTGGGAATGGTATGAATCCAACTATTCTCCCTCCAGCTATGGGTAAATAGTAGAGCAGACTGGGCTCTTTAACTTTGGTTAGGCAACCGGTCTAGAAGGAAAACTCTGAATTCAAACCTGTTAAACTCCGCTTAAGAAATTAACCTTGTGTCACATCCTGCGCGTGCGGAGGGGTTGGTAAATAAATAAATATATCATTCATTGTCCCCAGGAGGTCCTCTGAGTGGCATCCAGTATCCGTGGTCAATGTAGGTCCTTGCTGGGTGGCCCACATTACTAAGTTCTAATAATGCATTAGTGCATCCATGGATACAACAACACAAAATATTTTGTAAAGAAAAACAAACACTAACTCGCATGAAAAATACACATAAGTGTTTGATAAGTGTTGATATGCCATTAAACAAAGAAACAAAACCAAATTAGATTTGGCACAAATAACCCAAGAAATATTAATATACCATAAAACCAGCCAACATAAACATCTTGTTCCAATTCACTTTATATTAAAAATGGTTGGATGGTTTATGGTATGTCAACCATTGTTATTGTTGGATTCTTTAATGTAAAAGTCAGTCCTTAAAAAAAAAGTTGTCAGGGCGGCCTAAACCCAGCCCCTTACTTACACAATCATTGAGAATAATGTGATGTAAGCTGTGAAGTTAAAAAGTAAAGTAAAGTTGTCGGGCGGCCTAAAGTCGGTATCAGCCAGTCAGAGAGGGAGTCTATCCCCTTCTCAATAGCACTAGGACCAAGGAGATTGTTTTTGCGTCTGAGGGGAGCGCCAACACCTAACATCAGCTCCTCACTTTACCGCACAGATCCCTGTGCTACTCATACGCTGAGTAGGCCGAGAACCGGTATCGAACTAGGAACCTTGTGGTTTCTAGCCGAACGCTCTACTGACTGAGCTAACCTGGCCCCTCTAACTAAGTGTCATACGTAGGACACTTATATAGAAGTGCTTAAGTTTTATGCTAGTATAAAACATTATAAACAAAATTTGTTTGTTTGTTGTTTTGTTTGGTTTTATGGCAAACCAACTTCAGTGGGTCATTTAATGCCAGCAAAGTTTTGAAAGATTGGTAGCGATAGTTTGGAAGTACATTTTTTAAACTCAATTTTTTTTTGTAAACAAATTTTCTATTCATCTCACAGGTATTACCACTCTGGGTCAGAGTGGACTTGCGAGCAATGGTGATGAAGAGGTACTCCACATTCCCCAATCCTCCAGAACTGGAATGTCACCATCAGATAGAGTTTGTCACTTCCAGGACATAATGACCCGAAGCTACTACCTTCTAGCACATATCATAAAAAGGGTTGGGGGGGGGTGCCACAAGGATAATAGGGTTGGGACAATCGTATAGGTGCCAGGACTTGACATGGCCAGCCGATTGGAGGGATCCTCCTCAACTGCCTGTCTAGCTTAAGTAAGGGCCAAAGTGGAGTGTTGCATGTCATGGACTGCTTAACCACCAGGATTCCTTCCTTGATTGTCCACAAAAATATATTTCTATTATAATACCTGCTCATCGGCTTTGCGTACAAAAGTGCAACTAATTGATAAATGAAGGGATAAGCAAAATAAATCTTAGCAACGTGAGTCGTAAAAATACAAGAATCTCCAAGTAGCAACACAATTTATTGTTATTGTTTTGGGTTCTCCAACAAAGTTGGCAGAGACAATGAAGAAAAACGGACAGATGTGAAATGGCATTCAAGTCTGAAGGAAACATCCTTTTGTTCCATAAATCGTAGCACACCCCCAAGAGGGGACAGGGGCGGTTTCGCTCACCCTGTCCGTGACACTATTGAGGCATATTTTGGGTTTTACTCAGTAAGTTGTTTATAGAAAGAAAGAAAGAAAAAAAGAAAATGAGGAAGGAAGAAAAAAAGAAAGAAAATGAGGAAGGAAGAAAGAAAAGTAGAATGAAAGAAAGGAAGTAAAAAAGAAAGAAAATGAGGAAGGAAGGAAGAAAAGTAGAATGAAAGAAAGAAAGGAAGAAAGAGGAAGGAAGAGAGCAAATTAGGAAGATAGAAAGAAAGAAAAAAGAAAGAAAGAAAAAGAGATAGAAAAAAATCGTAGCACACCCCCAAGAGGGGACGGGTGATTTCGCTCACCCTGTCCGTGACACCATTGAGGCATATTTTGGGTTTTACTCAGTAAGTTGTTACTGCTAAGTTTAAAGGTCCAGTTTAGCTCAGTCGTTAGAGCGTCAGACTAGAAATCTTTTGTGCATAAAATATATTTTCTCTTCCTTGAATTGTCAAAACTTTATTTATCTCACAATAATATCAAAGCATTGTTTTAAAAAAAAAAATCTTTTAAAAAGGCCTCAATGGTGTCGTGGATTGTTAAATCATTCCTTGACCTCTGTTAGATACTCACTGACCCTTTTAAAAAATCCCCAATTCTCAGATAAAACTCTATTCTATCTACATCTCACAAAAAAAAACAAAAAAAAAAAAAACAATTGGTCACACAAGACTAACACATTCCTATATACTCAAACAAGAACAACAACCACAGTGTGAAACATGTCAAACACCTTTGACTGTTAAATACTTATTTATGGAATGCAGGTTTTTTGCTCACATCAGAAACCGTTATTTTAATGCAAACAATATGAAAGATCTATTTTTAAAAAATCAACAAGGAGAACATTCTGTCCTTTTTGAAGGAAATAAAATCATACCATAGAATATAAACATGAACTTAATCAATGACAATATGATCACCAATGGTGCTAATACATTGTTAAAACCAATTACTAAAAAGTATGAATATAAAATACATATATTACTTCCAAACAGTTAGGCATGACATAACCCCAGACGGGTTGATATTGCCGTTAAAATCAATAAACCAAACCTAAACCAACCAATTCTCGTTGGACCATTTCTTGCACACAAAGTCATAAAATTCATGCCAAGATTTTTTGAATGGACAAGGCGCACTGTAAACAAGAATGTTTATATTTGAAAGGAATTTAAAAAAAAAAAAAAAAAAAAAAAAAAAGAGAATTTTATGTATCCTCAGGTCACGCTGATCAAACATGTCAACTGAACAGTCTGCAAAAAAAGACCAGGGCACAACTTGTATCAATGTAGGCCGGCAGATCCGGTGAGGGGGAGGTAGCACCTGGGTGGGATTAGAAGTTATTTCAGACGTTGTTGCCAAAACATCACAATAGTGCCAATTTCTGACAACTAAACAATCAACCAAAATGTTTAAGCTACTTTTTAATAGGGGGGGAGGGGGTTAAGTAGACATCAAGGTAGGGTTAGACGGCTTTATTTATTCATAGATAAAAACTTCACAATTATTTAAGAAAACTAGTTGGGACCCTTTGAATTTCCTGGGGACTCATTCAAATCAGATACATGAATTCCAGGACTAACAAATTAAAAAGCTATCAGAATCACTGTATATGCATTATTTCCTTTAAACACAATCAGATGACATTATCATTTCTGTTAGAGTTCCACTATTGGTTTAAATAGATCTGTTTGAAAATATTTGTATTAGATAGGAATACTTGATACCATATAACTGTGTTGCAAATTTATTTGTATTAGATAGGATACTGATACCATATAAACTGTGTTGCATTAGATAGGAATACTTGATACCAACTGTGCAAATTATTTGTATTAGATAGTTATATGGTTTGAAGTATTCCTATCTAATACAAATAATTTGCACACAGTTATATGGTTTCAAGAATTCCTGTGTGCCAAATTATTTGTATTAATATAGGAATACTTGATACCCTGTGTGCAAATTATTGTAATAGATAGGAATACTTGATACCCTGTGTGCAAATTATTTGTAATAGATAGGAATACTTGTTACCATATAACTGTGTGCAAATTATTGTATTAGATAGGAATACTTGAAACCATATAACTGGCAAATTATTTGTATTAGATAGGAATACTTGAAACCATATAACGTGTGCAAATTATTTGTATTAGATAGGAATACTGATAACTGTGTGCTTGATACCATATAAACTGTGTGCAAATTATTTGTATTAGATAGGAATACTTGATACCATATAACTGTGCTGCAAATTATTTGTATTAGATAAGGATACTTGATACCATATAACTGTGTGCAAATTATTTGATTAGATAGGAATACTTGATACATATAACTGTGTGCAAATTATTGTATTAGATAGGAATACTTGATACCATATAACTGTGTGCAAATTATTTGTATTAGATAGGAATACTTGATACCATATAACTGTGTGCAAATTTATTTGTATTAGATAGTTATATGGTTTGAAAGTATTCCTATCTAATTACAAATATTTGCATACAGTTATATGGTTT
>CM042161.1:48292068-48297068 GCA_023376005.1 Doryteuthis pealeii
AAAATTTTGCTGCTCAAACTGAAAATTTATTGTCACAGATTTCAAAAACTAAGTTAATTAACCAACTGGAAATGTTTGTTAATACAGTAATATATTTTTTAATGGATCAAAAACAGCAATAGTATAAAAGATTTAAAGATTGAATCGGATGATTTCAAAAATAATGGCAAGAAAAAGAAATTAAAAGGGAATTTTGGGGGGAACTAACAGAATTTGATCTGTATATAAAGGGACCGGGTTAGCTCAGTCAGAGCGTTCAGCTTGAAGCCACAAGGTTCCTAGTTCGATACCGGCCCTCGCCAACTCAGCGTATATGAGTAGCACAGGGATCTGTGCGGTAAAGTAAGGAGCTGATAATAGCTGTGGCGTTCCACCTCAGATGCCAAAACAATCTCCTTGGTCTAGCGCTGTTGGAAAGGGGATAGACTCCCTTGCTGACACCAACTTTAGGCAGCCCCAACGACTTTACTTATAGTCAGCATATTCTAAGCAAGTGAAAAAGGGATAGACTCCCTTGCTGACACTGACTTTAGGCCACCCCGATGACTTTACTTACATACTTTATATATATATATTGTATTAATATTGTATATCACAAGCTGGACTTTAAACAACTATGTGGTAAGGAAAAAAACTACCTAAATTTCCAAATATTTATTTCAGTTATTCTACTCAGCAATGATTTAGCAAATAAATCATTTTGCTAAATCCTTGCTGAGTAGAATAACGGAAATAAATATCGTCTCGCTGTGTTCATTTCCTTTTACTATAACCATTACAGCACACACCTCCACCATTTATTATTCCATTCATTATTTTGAAAATTTCAATTCTTCTAAGTAGTTAAAACTAATTTCTTCAATCTCTCCCTGTAACTACTTTAGGCCACCCCGGTGACTTTACTTACATACTTTATATATATAATTGTATTAATATTGTATATCACAAGCTGGACTTTAAACAACTATGTGGTAAGGAAAAAAACTACCTGAAAATCCCCAAATATTTATTTCCGTTATTCTACTCAGCAAGGATTTAGCAAAATGATTTATTTGCCAAAAAGACTGGAATACAAAATATATATGTATATAAGATTAGGAACAAGTCTAGTGATCACAAGACTACCTCTACCACAAAAAAGGTTAATACGGTCATTCTGTGAGGTAGGAGTGCCAATTCTCAAGCTCAGACAAGTTGGTGAGAAAAAGAGTAATTAATTACATCTAAGATTACATTTCACTTCATGTCCTTGGGAAAGGCATGAATCAATCTCCCCCCACCAACTACAAGTAAATTGTAGGGCAGTCTGGGTTCTTTCACCTTGGTACAGAAATTGGTCTAAAAAAGTTTGGTTTGGTTTGTCTTATGGCATATCAACTTCAGTGGGTCATTTAATGCTAATAAAATTTTGAAATAAAGTAATTCTTAATGGATACTAAATTTTTTATAAATACATTTTTCTATTTAACTCTTTATCCTTGGTTAGGCAACCGGTCTAGGAGATGGAAAACTCTGAATTCAAACCTGTTAAACTCCGCTTCAGAAATTGACCTTGTGTCACATCCTGCTCATCACAGGGGTTGGTAAATATATATATTAGCAGAATTGCTGTTTAGTATCATAAGTAAGTAAAGTTGGCACAGTGACTTTTTGTTGTTATTAACTGGACTGCAAGGGAGTCTATCCTCTTTTCATTAGAGCTAGACCAGGGCGATTGTTTTTGCTGAGGTGGAGTACCACACCTACGTCAGCTCCCCACTTTATTGCACAGATTAGATTACTTAAAGCTGTGCTACCTATGCACTGAGTTGAAGATGGACGGTATCAAACCTGGAAATTTGTGATAAAAGATATTTTAAAATTCAGTATTTTTATAAAATAATATTCTTTAACTCTTAACATCCTGTTGAGAATTTTCTAAGTCCACAGCCCAATTCCTATAACCATTTATCAAAAATGGGAAAAAATGTCTGTTTCATTAAAAGTTACCTGTTATTTCTCTTAACTTCTAAATATGTTTAATATATTTAAACAAATCATTTGGGTAGATTAAGAAAATGAATGTGACTTCCGGCCGGGTGGAATGAGGTGGTATAGAACGTTAAGAGTTAACTCGTAGATGGTACCGTCTAAAAAGGTAAAATTTTAATTCAAACCAGCTGTACTCTGCTTAAAAAATTTACCTTGTGTTGCATCCTGCCCATGGGGAAGTGGTTCTATTAGACTAACACTAAGATAATAAATGCCAAATGAATCTAAGGAATATCTAAAATACCATGCAGTCATATATTTATGCAAATTAGCTTTAAAAGAATTTGAGAATTTTTTTTAAATAAATGCTGATTAAATGATTAGTTTTAACAGCATATCAACATATCTAGGATTATTTTATGCCTTGAGGTTAGAGAATCGCCTTCATTCAGTTCATATTCACATTTTTTTTTTGCATTATTTCTAAAGTGTCTTTCATACAGTTATATATCAAGTATTCCTATTTAATCTATTAATAATGGAGATTGTCTGTATTTCTGTCTATAACAAAAACTACGTCATAGCTCTACGTCACAATATTCTTATGCTATATACACCCAAAATTTGAGTAAGCAATTTTAAAAATTGTTTTTTACACTCGTCCCTTTTTTTTTTTTTTTACAGTAACAAGAAGTTAACTAAAAGTTTACAAATAAATAAATACCTACGATTTTGTGTAAAATTGATGTGTAAAATATTCAAAATAATTGTTTGATTATTACATGCATGCAACATTTTATTTGAGAGGGACGGGGCTCAGTTTTCATTTTAAATTGTTTTATTTTTTTTTTTTACTCCTTTAATAAATATGAAGATTTGTCTTACTTATGAGATAAACCCTCTGACATTGAAGTTTTAACTCCCATTATCTCAGGCAATGTCTTTCAAAAATTAATTTTTATGATGCCCGGAGAGTGTTTTCTGTTGCTAGTATTAATAATTATAAATAAGAAATTAATAAGAAAGAAAAAAGAAAAAGAAAAAGAAAAAGAAAGAAAAAGAAAAAAGAACTTTAAAAGAAAAGATATAAGAAGATGGAAACTAAGAAGAGATGGATTGAAAGGACAAACGGTCAGTTGTGCATCAGAAATATTTATTTATATATCCGTATATAAAAATCATCTTTGGCAAAAAATTGAAATCAATCTGTAGTAGTCTCATGTCTGTTATGGATATTTATAGTAGAGAATCTGTTAAGAGGAAATCTACTTTATTAATTGTCTACCAGACTAGCTTGTTCTCAGATAGGCACACTATCTCTCTCCTCTCTCATATATATATATATATATATATAAAATGTTGTTCTGGTTATTCAATATTTTATAGGTATATCAGTTATATCAGATATCAGTATATATATATATATATATATATATATATACTAGACAAAAGGTGACCGTTGAGCTGTGGGTAGATAATTGGGATGAGGAAAAAGGGAGTTTGCAAAGCAAATTAAATTTTGAAAAAAAAAAAAATACATCTGGAGAATTTAAAAAACACATCAAAATCATTTTTTAAGATTTCTAAGAAAGAGAATGTTTTACCTAATTTAAGTTGAAATGGACCTGATTCGGGCTCAATGATGCTAAAACTTAACATACAAATAAAGTAGGTAGTTAAATGTCCCTTTCACACTCCAATATCTCTCTTTACAATGACAGAGAAACTAGCATATATAACTAGGAGGTAATCAAGATATACATAGAGAAGGGGAAAGTGACAGACAGAATGTGAAGGTAGGAGACAGGTCAGTTTTTGACTTAATTACAAATTACAACTAATTAGAACCAATTAAAATGGATTTTTTTCAAACCTAACTCAATCCTAAAACCAAGGAATATTTTAGTATGAATTATGTGTCATTAGGGCCGGTTTAGCTCAGTCAGTAGAGCGTCCACCAAGGAACCACATGGTTCCTGGTTCGATTCGGCTCTTGCCAACTCAGCGTATAAGTAGCACAGGGATCTGTACAGTAAAGTAAGGAGCTGATGGTAGGTGTGGCATTCCACTTCAGATGCAAAAACAATCTTCTTGGTCTTGCAAAGTGAAAAGGGGGCTATTGTCGACTGATACCAACAATAGGCCCTTAGAAAACTTCTTTAGCAAACAATCATTGATTCACACAGCTTTAGTATAATAATAATATAAGTTAGGATTGCATGGGCAGAAGTACTTGGTAACAATCAGTTTCTTGCCTATGTGATAATCAGGTCAATCTTTTTTTTTAATTATATAGGAATACAATGTAAAAATAAAGTCATCGGGGCTGCCTAAAGTCGGTATCAGCCAGACAGCGAGGGAGTCGATCCCCTTTTCACTAGCGCTAGACCAAGGAGATTGTTTTTGCGTCTGAGGTGAAGCGCCACACTTACCATCAGTTCCTTAGCTTACCACACAGATCCCTCTGCTACTCATACACTGAGTTGGCGAGGGCCGGTATTGAACTAGGAACCTTTGGTTTCTACCGACTGTGAGATATAAAAGAGTACAGAGGAAAATAGCAAAGAGAAACAATGAGGGAAGAGAGAGAGAGAGGCAAAGAGAAAAGAGAGAGAGAGAGAGAGCAAAGAGAAACAAGAGGGAAGAGAGAGAGAGAGCAAAGAGAAACAATGAGGGGAGAGAGAGAGGCAAAGAGAAACAAGAGGGAAGAGAGAGAGAGGCAAAGAGAAACAATGAGGGAAGAGAGAGAGAGGCAAAGAGAGGGAGGGAAGAGAGAGAGAGGCAAAGAGAAAGAGGGAGGAAGAGAGAGAGCAAAGAGAAAGAGGGAGGGAGAGAGAGAGAAGGCAAAGAGAAAGAGGAGGGAAAGAGAGAGAGAGGCAAAGAGAAAGAGGGAGGAAGAGAGAGAGAGGAGAGGAGGGAGAGAGAGGCAAAGAGAAAGAGGGAGGAAGAGAGAGGCAAAGAGGGAGGGGCAAAGAGAGAGAGTAAGAGAGAGTAAGGCAAAGAGAGAGAGAGTAAGGCTAAGAGAGAGA
>CM042161.1:48302068-48470430 GCA_023376005.1 Doryteuthis pealeii
AATGTATCACCATTCCTTCGGATCACACCAGCGAGTCACTTAGGCAACCCAGGGCCTCCATACATCTTGCCCAGGCTCTCTTTTTTTTCTGAGCCCTGAAGGGGAAACTCCTTCTACACTGTGCCATGGGCACAGCACAGGAGGTCAGCATATTGTAATATTGATATATTAGTCTCGGAAGACTATAATAAAGTTTTTGTGCCCCTGAAGTTACAGCGCCTCCTGTGACTGTGAAGTCCATTGTTTGAAAAATATTCTCGACCACAGATGTCGCATTTGAAAGCTGTCCCTGAAGATTTTGATGTGCCGGTGCTTTGTTGCTGCTGCTTTCTTCTGGACCTCCTAGCTTCATGGTGCTGCATCAGGGTCATAATAAACAATTATAGCTTGAAGTAAATCTATTAATAATGGAGATTCACTTCCGGTTTTTGTCTGTAACAAAACTACGTCACAGCTTACGTCATATTACCCAGAATCGTCATAATTTGAACATGCAACATTAGACAGTCCTCATTGTTTTTCTTAAAACAGGTTTTAATAAATCCATGACTGGTATTATATATCTATATATAGTTTGTTTTATTTTAATACATATTTAAAGTTTACATTTCAAATCGTTTCATTTTTTAATCTTTTAATGAATTTGATGATTTTACTTACTTAGGGTACAAACTCGCTGACATTGAATTTTTTATTCCCACCCCTCAAGCAATATGTTTCAAAAATCTACTTTTACATCGCCCAGAGGGCGTTTTTTATTTTGTACTAGTATACTTAATACAAACAATTTACAGTTATGTGGCACAAAGTATTCCTAGCTAATACAAATAATTTTTCAACTGATCCACTTGACTCATAGATGGAATCCTAGCAGGTACTACCAGTCCAGGCCAGAGTGGACCTGGGAGTAATGACACTGAATGTATACTCCACATTCTCCAGATCTCCCATACTGGAGTCTCACCATCAGATGCAGTATGTCATACTCAGGGAGCACCATTTTTCTCAAGGGTATTAGCGCCATGTGAAATGCAATGAGTCCATTTCCTAGAATGCTATTATTTGTATGAATATATATATATATATATATATTAGACAAAACGTGACCTGCTGGGTCACCCATTGAGCTCTAAGAAGATAATTGAGATTAGGGAAAAGGGAGTTTGCAAAGCGAATTAAATTTTTTTTTAAAAAAATGTAAATATGGCCGGAGAATTTGAAAAAAAAATTTGAAAAAAAAATAACATTAAAATCATTTTGTAAGATTTTTAAGAAAGGGAACATTTGACCTAATTTAAGATTTGGGCTAGTTGCTTCTGAAACTTAACATACAAATATATTTCAAACTCTCTAAATCACTCTTTATGCTCAGAGAAACTAACATATATAACGAGGAGGTAATCAAGATATACATAGAGAGGGGGAAGTGATAGGGAGAATGGGAGGTAAGAGATGGGAGTAAGAGATAGGTCACTTTTTGACTTAATTGCAAATTATGACTAATCAGAACCAATTAAAATGGAATTTAAAAAAAAAAAAAACATAACTCAATCCTAAAACTAAGAAATATTTTAGTATAACTTTTGTGTCATTAAACTAAACAAGACAAACATTGATTTGCTCAACTTTAGTATAATAATATAAAGGTGTAGTGTGTATGTATATGCATGGATGTACAGGAATTGAACAAGGCTTGTCAAGACCATTCTCTACAACGGTAACCATTATACCAGCCGCATCTCTACTTTGGAGTCCATACTGGGTCAAATATTGACTTCCTACCCATTTCCTATTGCTGATAACGGCATACCTATTCACCTTGATTACAGGTGTGCCAAAACACTGCAGTTCTGCTCACCTGCAAAATATTGACCTTTTCTACACTCCCTTTCCCATAAAGTCTACACTTGTTTTGACACGTTCGATGCAACTCCAATGTTTGAACTATCCATTTTATTCTAATTCAAATTGAATTATAAAACACAATAATAATAGTCAACATTAACCTAGTAATTATATCAACATATATCAAATAACAAGGCCCTCCGATCAATTGGCTGGTCACGTCAAGCCCTAGCACCTATATGATTTTCCCAACCCTATTGCCCAATCCTTAAACAATTTAAAAAACAATTTAAAAAAAAAAAAGGCATCATTGTTTATTTTTGTTTACACTTATTGATTGTTTTCCAATATTTCAGTTTCAATAAACAAAACGCTCAATGTGGGTTTTTTGTTGTTATCAGCTGTGACAGTCTGTTTAGACTGTTTAAACAAATTTAAAAAAAAAGGTGAATAATTTTAATATTAACACAATGAAACATCTGTTGTCCTTTTCTAATTTGTCTAAGATTAGATTCTAATTCATTCATTATCTTTATCCACCCCCACACACACACACCTTTTTTTTTTTTTTTTTTTTAAAGTCAAATTATAAACATCTATAGGTAAATATTTTCTGACAACTCAAAACAGAGGAATAGTCAAAAGAGTAAAATAAATTTATCTTGTTAATTCTGCATGTGCATACAGACACACACACAATATATATCTTATTATAATGGAGATTATGTGTTTGTTTGTCTGTAACCGAAACTATATCACTACTCAAGTCACTATCCATTTAGTTATCATACATCACATTCTCGATGAATCATTTTTATTCAAGCCTCAATTATTAATAAAATTGTTTTTCATTATTAATACTGCTGGCCATATCTACGTACTAATAACATGCAATTGTATTTATATGTACAACAAATAGCGGTTTACAGTGTGAACGGCAAGCCTAATTTGCATATTGATATTTAAAATTTGATTTTAATAAATATGTGCTTAGTATCGTTGATTTCTAATTATTTGATTTTATCTTATTGAATATGAGCAAAAATCTTGGAGATAAATCTTAAAAGAAATTAATTAACAAAAATAAATAACTGTAATTTTATTCTTCACTTCCTAATTTAACTAAATAGTTAAATTAGAAAAGTTTAGCAATGAAAGTTGGGGGCGATAGGAGAGGAAGCTACAGCTGTTATATTTTTTGATTATACCCCTCTCTGTTCAAATCATTTTATCTGCATTCTTATTTAGTTTCTTTAGACTTTCTAATTTAATATAATATATTATGAAATTAATACTTGCACCCGGAGGGTGCATATATTTGCTAGTATATATGATAAAATGAATGGAGAATGAATGAGAAAAGTATTGGCATATGAAAGTGCTCAATGCTAAAATAGCAAAGCAGTTTTACAATCAAATATATATTATGGATTTTATATGCCATAACTAAAGTTTCATGCTTACTGCAATCATCAGATGAGACGGTCAAAATATTCAGATTTTAAAAAATGGTGGCTTGTTTAGCATTTATATAACGTGAAGTGTATTCACGGGATGCAATGATATAACGCTAAAGTTGTATTTAATAAAAATAAATAAAAAATAAATTGGTTGGGGTAATCATATTAGCTAGGGCTTGACGTGACCAACCAATTGATTGGAAGGGCCTCTCCGACTGCCCGTCTAGCCTAAGTAAGGGTCTAAGTGGAGTGTTGCAGGTCATGGACTGCTCATCAACCAAGACTCCATCCTTAAGCATCACGGGTCGCCACACGGACAACAGGTGACCCCATTTGGGAGAGTCTTACCCCTCTGCAGAGGTGCAGGACGGGGTATATAAGGTGTGCTACAATTCACCACCTAAATTTATAGACTGGGTGAGGTCATGTGGTTTATTCCTCCGCCAATCAACAGCCATAATGCGTGGCTAGTTGACTACTTAATCACTGATACTGAACAGACGTCCATTTGCAATGATTGATGTAGGAACTTACAACCAAAGGATTCTTTACCGATGATTTCCGCTGGACAAGCACTCTTGCTTGAAGCCTAAAGGATGGACCATAAAAACGTTTTTGAGCTTCTGCAAACCAATGGTTATCTGTAGGTCAAACACCTGGGTACATTTTAACCAGGATTTTGAAGCACAAAAAAGTTCAATACCACCAAGAGATTTGCCTTTATCATTGATACTAGCAACAAAAAAAAAAAAAAAAAAAAAAACACCCTCCAGGCAGTGTAAAAATTAATTTTTGAAAAATATTGTCTGAGGGGGCAAGAGTTAAAAAATTCAATGTCAGAGTGTTTGTATCATAAGTAAGCTAAATCATTAAATTTATTAAAGGAGCAAAAAAAAAAAAAAAAAAAACACAATTTGAAATAGAAACTTAGTCCCATCTCCCTCAAATAAAATGTTGCGTGCACCTATTAATTGTTAATTAAATAAGTATTTTGAATATTTTGCACATAAATTTTACAAAAATTCATAAGTATTTATTTGTAAACTTTTTAGTTAACTTCTTGTTACTAAAAAAAAAAAAAAAAAAAAAAAAAAAAAAATAGGGGTGAGAGTAAAACAATTTTTAGAATTGCTTACAATTGATAGACTTACGCAATCATTGAGAACATTGTGATGTAAGCTGTGACATTGTTTTGGTTACAGACAGAAATACACACAATCTCCATTAATAATAGATTTACAGTCTGCACTGTTATTAGGCATTTTAGATTGATTGATTTTAACGGTGTCTCAAAATGTTTGGGGTTATTTGATGCCAAGAAGTAAATAATGAAGGATAGTCTAATTTTTTTTTGATAGTAAGTTGTCAGCAGTTGTTGCTAAATGGATTGGGAATCACTTTGAGGAATAAGTTTATAGGTTAAAGTTTTGGTAGGATTTTATTTCTTTCAGAAAGGATAAAATGTCCTATACTTTTAGGTGTTGTAGATGGATTGTGTTCTGATTCACTAGTTTGATATACTAGTTTAGCACACATTATTATCATTATTAGCAAAATAAAAAACACCCTCCGGGCGATGTAAAAATAGATTTTTGAGACATATTGCCTAAGGGGTGGAGTAAAAAATTCAATGTCAGCGAGTTTGTACCCTAAGTAAGTAAAATCATCAAATTCATTAAAGTATTAAAAAATAAAACAATTTGAAATGTAAAATTTAAGTATGTATTAAAATAAAACAAACTATATATAGATATATAATACCAGTCATGTATTTATTAAAACTTGTTTTAAAAAACAATGAGGACTGTCTAATGCTGCATGTTCAAATTTTCAGTGTATTCTATGTTATGACGATTTTGGGTAATGTGACATAAGCAGTGACGTAGTTTTTGCTACAGACAAAAACCCGGAAGCGAATCTCCATTATTAATAGATTAAGAAAATTATCAAAAATAATAAAATTCTAGATTTACAAGCAAAAAGTTACACAAAAGCCATTTTTAGGCTATGACACATTGCCAAAGTGAATCAGTTCTGCCCTCCACTACCACACCCATCCCCACCCCCAGGAAATAATCAATTACATCATTTTATTTGGTAAGACACAGAAATCAAGAAGAGAATCAGAAAGATAAAGGAAGCTATTCACTTACCAAAGAAGTGATATATATATATATATATATATATATATATATATATAATAAATAAATAAAACTAAAATTCTTATTGCATTATACCTGTGTCTGTCTCTCTCTCTCTCTCTCTATATATATATATATATATGTTGAAAGAAAAAATAAAGGAAAGAAAATGTTGAATGGATAAAATAGATTTACTAACACGTCTCTGTATTTTGACTGTTTTAACACCAAATATCAAACATTTTACTCTGATGAAGGCCATTATCCTTTGTATGCTTAAAGATTTTATAATTTTCAATTGTTATTTTATTCTATATTTTAAATAATTATAAATAGAATACATGTGTACATGAACAAACTCCTGGCCGAAACATGTGTTAGTAAATCTATTTTATCCATTCAACATTTTCGTTCCTTTATTTATTTTTCCTTTCAACATATTTCCATTTTCAACATTATATATATATATATATGTGTGTGTGTGTGTGTGTGTGTGTGTGTGTGTAGATAGAGAAACATGTATGTGTGATCATAACTCACCAAAAATAAGCACTTATATTTTTATTAGTCCAATTTGCAAACGAATGATTATTTTGTGGAGTCTTCTTTCACATAGTACATCATTTTTTAATCATCAAAATCCTCAATATAATGCTATTTAGAATCCTTCACTCCTTCCTAAATAGAAGCACCAATATCATTATGGACCACTGTTACAACAAAATCTGAACAGGTTCAATTATCAATTTAGTAAATAAATTAAAATGGCTAAAAGAGGAAGAAAAAAATATTCTCTTTCAAAGTCAAAGAGAGACGGTTTTTAAAGACCAAGTGTTCTTACTCTGTGAAAGACCAAGTGTCTTCTTACTCTGTCTGTGAAAGACCAAGTGTCATTTCTTCTTACTCTGTGAAAGACCAAGTGTCATTTCTTTTTACTCTGTGAAAGACCAAGTGTCATTTCTTCTTACTCTGTGAAAGACCAAGTGTCATTTCTTCTTACTCTGTGAAAGACCAAGTGTCATTTCTTCTTACTCTGTGAAAGACCATGTGTCATTTCTTCTTACTCTGTGAAAGACCATGTGTCATTTCTTCTTACTCTGTGAAAGACCATGTGTCATTTCTTCTTACTCTGTGAAAGACCATGTGTCATTTCTTCTTACTCTGTGAAATCAAATTGACAGTGTTGGTCAATGGGCTTTAAATATTTTCTTCAGATTATTTCAAAAATGTCATGATTCCTTGAATATATTATTGCTTCAAGTTATTGTTTTAAGAAAGTGTTATAGGTGATATACCCTATAGACTAATGGAATGCGTCGACGGTTACTATAAGTAACAGGGACAATTATGGCTTGAAGAGTAAGCCAATGCGAGTCAGCTCATAACTCTATTGTTGGACGTATTTCCCACTTCTCTGTACTGTAATTGTCTACTCTTTTGTTAATACATTTTCCTACATTTGTTACCTGTCGTTTTGTTCTTATTTGACCCCTTAAAACCCCACAACAGAAAGAAAGAAAAAAAAAACAATTTTGCCCAAAATATTTTTAAATTAAAAATTAGTAAAAAATTATTTAAAAAAAACCAAAATAATGAATTTACAAGAAAAAAAAAAAAAAAAAAAGGCAAAATTAAACAAAAAATACCACACACATATTGGATAACCCAATAAAAAATACATTATTTCTTCAAGTTATTGTTCTAAGACAAAAAAAAAAAATTTCTAAAAACAAATTAAAACCATTTGCAAAATAATGAATTTAAAAAAAACTTAAAATAGCAAAAGAAAATAAATAAATTTACAACATAAAATTGTCAAAAACAAAAAATACCAAAATACCAAAAATTGGATGCCCCAATAGAAAAAAATAGCTAAAACTAAAAGGTTAAAAAAATATATATTCATACGGTTAAAATGAAAAGAAAAAAAAAAAGGAGTAAATATTAAACATTCATGTGAAAATCTCCAAGTACAAATAAATCAAATCAATTCCTCAAAATATTTTTGATTTCAATTGATTAACTCTTAACATCCTGTTGAGAATGTTCTAAGTCCAGAGCCTAATACCTATAACCATTTATCAAAAATGTCTAAAAATGGCTGTTTCATTTAAACTTACCTGTTATTTCTCTTAAATTAAAGACTTCTAAATTTGTTTAATAATACATTTAAATAAAGGCTATCATTTGAGGTAGATTATGAAAATAAATGTGACTTCCAGCCGGGTGGAATGAGGTGGTATAGGACATTAAGAGTTAAAAGCTGAAGACTTTTTTTTTTGGTTTTGTCCTGCTGTGAACACCAACGTTTTTGAAAAGGTACTTGATCTTTAAAACTAAACTAAACTAATAAGAGAGTAGACAACCCCTCCCCCCCCCAATATCTGTAACATTAGCCTACAATTAAATCAACTAATAATGATCAGGTAGAATTAAAATCAGGGTGTCTACTTTGCAACTTGTCAATGGATTTATAACAGTTTACCTTTAGAAAAAGAAAAGTACACTCTAACCTTTTTTTCCCTTCATTTTTCACCTTCAGAAAAAAAAAAAAAAAAGGTTTTTACTTTCATCTATATATTAATACTCTTGTTCCTTAATCTTCTGACCATTATCATCTTGCAACAACTTCTGATTAAAAAAATGAGACCGTCCAAATCATCATCCAAGAAGAAATACAAAAATGTAAATCATAATTATTTGAATTCATAAGTTTGTAACAGTTTCCTTTCTTTCTTTAGGACTCTTTAAAAAAAAGTTGGAACCACTTAGATTTTTTGTTTTTGTTTTTTTTAGAATAAGAAAGGTGTGAAAATCTTAACTTGGCGTGATAATAAAACAATCACAATGAATGAGCTATGTAAAATATTAATGTAAAGTTTACTTTTTTGACAAAATTTATATACCAATGAAAAAAAAAAAAATTAAATAAAGAGCACAGACTACAATTTCAAGACTGAATAGACCAAAATAAAGATTATTTCTTAAATGTTTTAATGATGCTTTTATTATTCTAATAACAACTGGTGATAAGGTAATTAAAAACATTTTGTGACAGTTTAAAATTATTTCATCTTTTTTCACTACTGTCCCAGAAAAATAATTTCAACTGTCCTGAAATAATTTTAAACTGTCACAAAATGTTTTTAATTACTTATTAAATATTTAGAATAATAAAAGCATCATTAAAACATTTAAGAAATAAATTATTTTGGTCTATTCAGTCTTGAAATTGTAGTCTGTGCTCTTTTTTAAAATTTTTTTTTTCATTGGTATATAAATTTTGTCAAAAAAGTAAACTTTACATTAATATTTTACATAGCTCATTCATTGTGATTATTTTATTATTATGCCAAGTTCAGATTTTCACACCTTCTTCTAAAACAAAAAAAAGAAAAAAAAAGGGAAAATTAGTGGTTTATGTTGTCATTTTCAGGTTTAAAAAAAAAAAAAAAAAATCAAGACAGACGGTTGTCATGGCACAGTACTGTCAATCTTAACCCACTTTAAACAAAGAAAGAAAAAAAAAACAGAAAAAAATTTTTTTTTTACAGAGTAGGACAGATTTAAAAATATAAAATATCTGCAAAAAATCTTTTTAACTTAATAGTTATTTATACTTATTTTTATTTTTTTTAAATTGTCTGTCTCATGGGTTGTCCCTGACAAAGAGGTTTGGTGTCCTTAAAAGATATTCTAGTGTCTCCAGAATAACGAGACACCATTAATTTTAAGTTAAGGTAGACTAATTGCCAGATATCATACACCTAGCAGAGTACCTGACTAGGTGTGTAGACCATTAGTGATATGCCGTTTACATAGAATCCATTCAAAATATACAACCTGTATTACAGGTGATAGGAATGAACAATCTGGATTTGACTGAAATAATCTGGCAGATCTTTTTATGCTATTAATCAAACAATTTCACACACACACACAAAAAAATGTTTCTTTAACTCTTAAAGTATTATACCACCTCATTCCACCCGGCTGAAAGTCACATTAATTTTCCTAATCCACCCTATGGATGCTAGAAGGCGGTGACTGAGGGTCTACATGTCCTGGGAATGACGTTAAACTCTATCTGATGGTGAGGTTCCAGTTTTGGAGGTTTGGGGAATGTGGAGCACCCCTTCGTCACCATTGCTCCCTGGTCCACTCTGACCCGGAGTGGTAGTACCTGTTAGGGTCCCATCTATGGGTTGAATAGAAAAACATGAGTTTATAAACAAAATTGCACTATGCATTAAGAATGAATTTATTTCACAACTTTGTTGGCATTAAATGACCCACCGAGGTTGATATGCCGTAAACCAAAAAAAAACCAAACCTAATCCATCCCAAATGATAGCCTTTGTTTAAATGTAATATTAAACAGAAGTCTTTGATTTATGGGAAATAACAGGTAACTTTTAATGAAAAGGTCATTTTTAGCCATTTATTGATAAATCCTTATAGGAATTGGGCTGTGGACTTAGAAAATTCTCAACAGGATGTTAAGAGTTAAAGAATATCATTTTATAAAAATACTGAATTCTAAAATATCTTTTATCACAAATTTCCAGGTTTGATACCGTTCATCGTCAACTCAGTGCATAGGTAGCACAGCTTGAGTAATCTAATCTGTGCAATAAAGTGGGGAGCTGACGTAGGTGTGGTACTCCACCTCAGCAAAAACAATCGTCCTGGTCTAGCTCTAATGAAAAGAGGATAGACTCCCTTGCAGTCCAGCTAATAACAACAATAAGTCATTGTGCCAACTTTACTTACTTATGATACTAAACAGCAATTCTGCTAATATATATTTACCAACCCCTGTGATGAGCAGGATGCGACACAAGGTCAATTTCTTAAGCGGAGTTTAACAGGTTTGAATTCAGAGTTTTCCTTCTCCTAGACCAGTTGCCTAACCAAGGTTAAAGAGCCCAGTCAGCCCTACTATTTATCCATAGCTGGAGGGAGAGTAGGATTCATACCTTTCCCAAGGGTATTAGTGCTAAGTGAAATGCAATTACCACATCCAGGATTTGAACTCGGGGTGACGAGTCCATTTCCCATGAGTTTAACCATTACACTACACGCTTCCATTCTGCTAATAGGCTGCAAAGGAGAAAGATATCTATGTACGAAAATGAATGAACACAAGACAGGAAACATTTTCTCACCAACTTTACACAACAATAATAAAAGGAAGAAGAAGCTATTTTATACTTCATTTAATTTTTTTTTTTTTTTTTAATGTACACTGGCCGACCCTGTTTCTAACCATCTTCAGGTATTACAATCAAGAGTATATCACTTCAGGTGTATGAAAGTCACCATTTCTTCTGTAGAAAAGTGGGTAATGAAGAACTATTTGCTCGTAAATTCCTACCATAAAATAAACTGAACCCCCATTTTATGTCCGTGCTTTTGCAATAAATGTTTTATTTTTCTTGCACCCATTATGTTACAATACAAAATATATTTCCTTTATTTATTTTAATATTCACTTCAATGTGCATTTTCTAAAAGCTTTTATTTTGTGAGAATGGTTAGTTTTAATGTGGGGGGTTCGTTTTTACACTTCAACTTTTTACTCGTAAATTCCTACGAAAAAATGCCCAAGCCTAATTTTATGGCAGGAATTTACGAGTAAAAAGTTGAATATTAATTTTTGTTGTTATACCTTTTCTTTTTGGCTTTGCTACTCTAAAATAAAAACGTCAGATTTTAATCATCGTCAACGAAAAAACAAAATTATGGTCATAAAAGGAGAATCCAATTCATGCCTAAATTGTAAAACGAGCCCCAATTTAAAACTAAACATTCTCACAAAATAAAAACTTTTAGAATATGCACATTGAAATGAATATTAAAATAAATAAATAAAATATATTTTGTATTGTAAAATAACGGGCGCAAGAAAAATAAAACATTTGATACAAAAACACGGACATAAAATGGGGGTTCAGTTTATTTTATGGTAGGAATTTACGAGCAAATAGTCCTTCATTACCGAAAAGTGTCCTTCTTTTTTTCTCCTAATGTGTGCACCTGAAAGCTGTAGAATTGATCTATCAAAATATCATGGTAATAACAACAGCAACACAAACAAGGAATTCAATAATTGAAACAATTATTGAATAATAATCATTCTTCTCTAAATTATTGATTAATTCATGGAAAAAATTTATTTTAACTTGTGTATTCATCATGCCATCAAAATGATTGCATATATGAAAGTGATATCTTTTAAATTCCTTACTATCATCATTATTAAGTCTTTCAGTTTAACTGAAAATGAATGAACACAAGACAGGAAATGTCTGGAAATAATATTAACTCATACAAAATGTCTGGAAATAATATTAACTCATACAAAATGTCTGGAAATAATATTAACTCATACAAAATGTCTGGAAATAATATTAACTCATACAAAATGTCTGGAATAATATTAACTCATACAAAATGTCTGGAAATATATTAACTCATACAAAATGTCTGGAAATAATATTAACTCATACAAAATGTCTGGAAATAATATTAACATACAAAATGTCTGGAAATAATATTAACTCATACAAAATGTCTGGAAATAATATTAACTCATACAAAATGTCTGGAAATAATATTAACTCATACAAAATGTCTGGAAATAATATTAACTCATACAAAATGTCTGGAAATAATATTAACCCATACAAAATGTCTGGAAATAATATTAACTCATACAAAATGTCTGGAAATAATATTAACTCATACAAAATGTCCAATGTAAATAAAATAAAAATAATAAATCATTTTTTTAAATTAAATGCCCATAATTTATGAGAATATTGATTATGTAAACAGTTTAGCTGTGAGCCACAAGGGACCCTGAACGTTTCAGACCCTTAATCTAACACGTACAATTAAATTATAAATATGACAAAAGCAACGGAAAGAAATTCCCTTGAGAAAAAAATCTGACAAGATCAGATTTTCTAATGACACTTCAACATCAACTGTTGAATTAATTCGACAATTCCTATAATACCCTTTCAGCAATGTCTGCCGTTTAGGTTGCTGCGAACCATTCATGAATTTATTTTCATGTGCTTTGACATTCATCATCATCTCATGCTGACAGCACGGCTGTAACGGTATCAGTGCTACTGTATAGCTGTACCACTTGGACTATCAAAACACTTAAAGAAAAAGCTAGATGGGAATTACACTAGGATGCTGCATGTAGCCGTATCAGTGTTACTGTATATACATTTACCAACTCCCCCACACGAGCAGGATGCGACACAAGGTCAATTTCTTAAGTTTGAATTCAGAGTTTTCCTTCTCCTAGACTGATTACTTAGCCAAGGTTAAAGAACCCAGTGCTACTGTATAGCTGCACCACTTGGAGTTGGACTATCAAAACGCTTAGAGAAAATGCTAGTCTAGGAGAAGGTTGATTCTGCATTCAAAATTAGAATCTGAAGACCCGATGCCGTTTGAGTGTTCTTCTTTGACCGGTGAAAATTAAAACTTTTAAACCATTGTTGTCATCGTTTTTTATTAAATGGAGTTCCAAATATGGTTTAGATAGTACTACTACTCTTCTACAAGGATGGTTTTGGCATAACATAAATTTTAAAATAAAATATTTTAAATAAATATTTTTGAGAACTCACCTTTGGGATTAACCGCGTATATTTTGTCAATATGTATATTTAACAACACATCCGCACGAGCTGGATGCGACACAAGGTCAATTTCTTAAGTGGAGTTTAACAGGTTTGAATTCAGAGTTTTCCTTCTCCTAGACTGATAACTTAGCCAAGGTTAAAGGACCCAGTGCTACTGTATAGCTGCACCACTTGGAGTTGGACTATCAAAACACTTAGAGAAAATGCTAGATAGAACTAGAAAAGGATGATGCATGTAGCTGTATCAGTGCTACTGTATATATATTTACCAAACCCCTCCACACGAGCAGGATGCGACACAATGCTGATTTCATTTATCTATCTATTTATGTATTTAAGGAAGGCACAGGTAGTGTAGCGGTTATAGTCACAGGATATGAAATGGAAACCAGAGTTCAAATCCTGAACAAGGCTATATGTGTTTTACTCTGTGCTAATGCCCTTCCAGTTGTTCTCCCCCCTCCCCTCAGCTATGGGTAAATATTAGGGAAGATTGGGTTCCTTAGGCTTGATTATGCAACCAGTACAGGAGAATGAAAACTGAAATTCAAAACTAGCTCGTCGGGGCGGTCTAAAGTCGGTATCAGGCAGTCAGCAAGGGAGTCTATCCCCTTTTCAATAGCACTAGACCAAGGAGATTGTTTTGGCGTCTGAGGTGGAGCGCCACACCTACCATCAGCTCCTTACTTTTACCGCACAGATCCCAGTGCTACTCAGATGCTGAGTTGGCGAGGACCGGTATCAAACTAGGAACCTTGTGGTTTCTAGCCGAACGCTCTACCGACTGAGCTAACCCGGCCACTTTACTAGCTATACCCCACTTAAAAATTGACCTTGTGTCATATCCTGACTGTGGTAGATGGATTGGGTAAATATATATTTATATGTTCACACCTTTCACTGATTTTCCTTTGGAAAGGAATAAACCCATTTCTTCTCTCCTCCGCAATAGGTAAAATAAAACAGTCTTCTAGACTATTTTGGTATGATAACTGCTCTAAGGGAAATAAAATTTAAGTTCAAATCCCTTGCAAACATATCATAGCAGGTTAGTCTCATTAGGGTCATACATTAAAACTCTTTAAAAAAATGTGTAAAGCAAATGCAAGACAAAATTATTTTAGTAACAGAGTGGTGAATACATGGAATAAACTACCATCATCAATAGTGAATGCCCCATCTCTAAACTCCTTTAAGGCAATGTTAGATAATCTGTGGAAGGATAAATATTCTTTGGAATTAAGATGAATGTTTATAAGGAACAGCTGACAGGTCTCAGACCTAAGATACTAGCAGAAAAGATGATATTATTATTACTCTTCATATCTTAAAAAACTGAGAAGTTTTGAAAAATTCTGATGGGATTAAAGAGTAATAAGAAATTACATTGTAATAACATAATAATAATAATAATAATAATAATATCTTTTAACGCTAGTATATTAGGTCGGAGACCTGTCAGCTGTTCCTTATAAACATTCATCTTAATTCCAAAGAATATTTATCCTTCCACAGATTATCTAACATTGCCTTAAAGGAGTTTAAAGATGGGGCATTCACTATTGATGATGGTAGTTTATTCCATGTATTCACCACTGTTACTAAAATAATTTAGTCTTGCATTTGCTTTACAAAATTGTTTTAAGAGTTTTAATTTATGACCCCTGGTATTGATATTTTGAGCAATGTTTAGTAGATCAAAGTTCGTTGAATAAAATCCATGTGTATATTTGTAAAGTTTACAATGTAAACATTAGGTATTTTAGAATTTTAAATATTTCTGGGAATTTTTTTCATGTTATAGCTAGGTAGATTGTACTTTTCCTATTTTTTTTTCTATCCTTTTTTTTTTCCTATTCCTACTTCCTATTTTTTTTCCTTCCTATTTTTCCTTCCTTCCTTCCTATTTTTTCTTCCTATTTTTTTCTTCCTATTTTTTTCTTCCTATTTTTCTTCCTTCTTCCTATTTTTTTCCTTCCTATTTTTCTTCCTTCCTTCCTATTTTTCTTCCTTCCTTCCTATTTTTTCTTCTTCCCTTCCTTTCTTCCTTCCTTCCTATTTTTTTTCTTCCTATTTTTCTTCCTTCCTTCCTATTTTTTTCTTCCTATTTTTTCCTTCCTTCCTTCCTATTTTTTCTTCCTATTTTTTTCCTTCCTTCCCTTCCTATTTTCCTTCCTTCCTATTTTTTCCTTCCTTCTTCCTATTTTTCTTCCTTCCTTCCTATTTTTTTCTTCCTTCCTTCCTATTTTTTTTCCTTCCTATTTTTTTCTTCCTTCCTTCCTATTTTTTTCTTCCTTCCTTCCTATTTTTTCTTCCTATTTTTCTTCCTTCCTTCCTATTTTTTTCTTCCTTTTCTTCCTTCCTTTTCTTCCTATTTTCCTTCCTTCCTATTTTTTTCTTCCTTCCTATTTTTCTTCCTTCCTTCCTATTTTTTTTCCTTCTACCCAATCTTTTATTTCTCCCATCCTATTTTCTTCCTTCTTTCTATCCAATCTTCCCCTTCCATCATTCTAATCTTTTTCTTATTTCCTTTCAAATTTTTTCTTATATTTTTTTTTTGTTTTATTTTTCCGCTTTTGAAAGATTGAAACCTTTTAAGCCCATGACACTAGTTGTACTTTTATTTCCCTCTGCACCATAACACCAGTTTACCAGTACAACGATCACACTCTCCAACAGTCTATGCCACCTTTGCTTCCATATTTAGAAATACCACAGTTATTTAACATTTATAAATGAAACATTTTCTCACCAACTTTACACAACAACAAATAAAAGGAAGAAAAGGCTATTTATAAAATAAAACAATTAAAGAATACTTCATTCAATTTTTTTGTGTTGCTTTTGACCGGCCCTGTTTCTAGCCATCTTAGTGTCCCTTTTTTTTCACCCCTAAAAGGATTGTGCACCTGGTGCAGTAGAATTGATCTATCAAAATATCATGGTAATGACAACAGCAACACAAACAAGGAATTCAATAATTGAAACAATTATTGAATAATAATCATTCTTCTCTAAATTATTGATTAATTCATGGAAAACATTTATTTTAACTTGTGTATTCATCATGCCATCAAAATGATCGCATATATGAAACTGATATTTTCTAAATTACTTAAATCCTAACTATTATTATTAGGTATATATATATATATATATATATATATGAGAGAATGGGAAATGAATCCGACAATATGAGGAAAAAATGAGTAAAGAAAAGAAATGTAGATGGATAAAAATGAATTTTATCGATATTACTTTTAATCGATATCACTTACACATGTGTTTCGGTCTGTTTATCAAAATGTATACAGATTTACGTTATTATTATTAAAATAATCAGATGGAGTTGAAATGATGATGATGATAATAATAATAGGAAAAATGCATAAAATGTTTCGTACACAGATTTTGCTGACCTTCATCAGAGTGTTATTTTTATTTTTTGAGTTGGAGACGAGAATAGAATTTCAAAAAGTTTGAAAAAGAATATTTTTTTTAAAATGTTTATGAACGCAGACATATATATATATATGTGTGTGAAGAGATGGAAGTGAATCCGACGGTATGTAATATATTAAGAAAATTGAAAAAACACAGGTTTAAATAAGTTGAGTGGTAAGTTTATTAGCTGACGCTGCAGTGTTTCGATCTATTAATTAGATCATCTTCAGGGCATTTGGTGGTATAAGGAAGGTGATAAAAAAATTTTATCACAGAATAACGAGAAAAGCAAGCGATAGTCCTTGTTTATCAGTCTGTTCAAAATTTGAAATCTGAAGAAAGGACGCTGAAAAAAGTGGACGGTTTGAAATACGACGTCAAATATTCTCTTTTACGATGTGAGTATAAGAGTGTGTGTATCGAAAAAAGGCATTGTGCATTTTTGGGGGTGTTTTGTGTTTGTGTGCATAAATCTTTTGCGATAAACAACATTGAAACAAACCTCAAGGTTGTGTGTGTGTGCGCGCGAGCGTGAATGTATGTTCATTAATATATATATATATATATATATATATATTAAATTTTTACTTGAAGGCACTTACAACACATGTATCGCATAAAATTCGATACTTTTTCTTATAGAAAATGAACTTGACAAGTGTAATCCCAGCAAAGGATGGCTCGATGTGTAGAATACCGTACAGACTGTTTCGACTTTATTAAGTCTCATCAGCGGTATATACTAACGATTTCCTCCGACAGAAATCGAAACCGGTACTTCAGCAGACACAGTGAAACACTAGTGAAACACTTTTATCGCCTCGGCACAGTACACAGCTGACCATCCTAGCGAAATTAAGCTTGTCAAATGATACTACTACACGCCTCTACCATAATAGGTAAGGGGCGTTATTGAGAGAATAATAACAACAAACAGATCGTATGCCCTTCGGCGAAGTGAATAAGATTTTTGGATGTTTGTTTATTTAGAAACGTTGCTGAATAAAGTATATATTAAATTTTTACTTGAAGGCACTTACAACGCATGTATCGCATAAAATTCGATACTTTTTCTTATAGAAACAACAATATATAATATATAATATATATATATATATATATATTGTTGAACTGCACAGCTATTTTCTGTCTGCAAATTTTGTTCCAAGTCCTTTAGAGTTACCGGATTAATGTAAGTACTTGGGAAATAAGCTATGGCAAAACATCAGCCAATTTTCACCTGATATAATTACATCAATCTGGCAACTCGAAAGGACCTGGAACAATATTTGCAGATAGAGAATGGGTGCGCAGTTCAACAAAATATGTCTTAAAAAAGAAATGCTGCCTATATATATATATATATATATTTTCATCAAAAGTTGCTACAACATTTTCATTGTAGGAGCATTAGTTGTTAATCCAAAAGGGCTCAATATATTTAATAAAATTGAGAGCATTTATAGTTGTAGAAAATTTTTTTTTCTCTCTACCACAGAACTCCTGAGGAAGGTGTGCCTGGAACAGCGAAACCATGGTAGACAGAGAAAAAATGATACCAACCCCTCCGCACGAGCAGGATGCGACACAAGGTCAATTTCTTAAGCGGAGTTCAGCAGGTTTGAATTCAGAGTTTTCCTTCTCCTAGACCGGTTGCCTAACCAAGGTTAAAGAGCCCAGTCTGCCCTACTATTTACTCATAGCTGGAGGGAGAGTAGGATTAATACCTTTCCCAAGGATATTAGCGCTAAGTGAAATGCAATTAGCACGTTCAGGATTTGAACTCTGGGCGACGAGTCCATTTCCCATGACTTTAACCATTACACCACGCGCTTCCTTTTTTCTGAAACTCTGTGTGTGTATATATATATATATAATATATATATATACACACACATATATATATATATATATATATATATATATATATATATACACACACACATACAGAGTTTCAGAAAAATTGAAATCATTTTACAATCTAATAACTTTACTTATTCTCGTTAAAACGATCTCAAATTTTAAAAGCCTGTGTAAAATCAACTCAAAATTCTATGATTAACATTTCATGTTCTTTTTTTTCTTTTTCGGGTAAAGATATGCCATTCAGTGGAAAAGAAAAATCATTTAAACATGAAACAGAATTTTGAGTTGTTTCTACACAGGCTTTTAAAATTTAGTTTGGTTGGTTGGTTTTTATGGCATGTCAACCCCTTGGGTTATTTTATGCCGAATACTTCTATTGGTAATTTGGTATTCAAAAATGTTTAATGCTGACAAAGTTTTGAAATAATTTCATTTTTAATGGATAATACAATTTTGTTTATAAACTCATATTTTCTATTTACCCATAGATGGGACCCTAACAGGTACTACCACTCTGGGTCAGAGTGGACCAGGGAGCAATGGTGATGAAGGGGTGCTCCACATTCCCCAAACCTCCAAAACTGGAACCTCACCATCAGATAGAGTTTAACGTTATTCCCAGGACATGTAGATCCTCAGTCACCGCCTTCTAGCACCCATATGATAAAAAGGGGTTGGGGCTTGCCACAAGGGCAATAGGGTTGGGAATTTAAAATTTAGGATCATTTTAACGAGAATTGGTCAATTGTAAAATGAGATCAATTTTTCTGAAACACACTGTACAAAATGCAGTGATGCTGATAGCTTTTTGATTTATTGTATCCTGGGATGCACATATTTGCTTTGAATGAGTCCCCAGGAAAATTTATGGGTCCCAACTAAAGCCATCTAACTCCTACCTTGTAACCTATCCAGTGTAATTCATTTCTAAGAAACTAATGAAATGTATTTACATTTAGCTTGAAATGGCGAGGAAAGAAAAAGAAAATCCACTGGGATGCATGGATATGATTTTTGTGGGTCCTTTTAGATTTTTGTGCGTCAGGAACACAGTATGTGTATCTATCAGCATCTCTGAAAATGATATTCAATTATTGAAAAAAAAAAAAAAATGCCCTGTATAAAATATCATAACTTCATTTATTATTTGCCATGCTAATTGCGATTGTCTGTCTTCTACAGAATTTCTGATTTTGTTTATCTTTCTTTGGATGTATTCTATATTTAAATCTTTTTTTTTAAGTTTAGTTAGTTCTATCTGGGCTTACTTAATATTTTGCACGTTGGCGTTAGTTGGGTTTGTTTTATAATGTAGGGATGCTTTTTTTATATTATTTCTTTTTTATTTCTCTGAATGTTTGAGATGAGGCTTGAAGATTAGTATTATCTGCGTTATTCGGACTATTGTCCCCATCTTCATTGTTAAGAAGGCCAGAGGGTATATCGGCCGAAACGTTGTAAAAATAACAATGAAGATCGGGACAATAGTCCGAATAACGCAGATAATACTATTTTTTTCTTTAACTGCTTTTGCCTCCCAGGGAACTGTGTATTTATTTTGACAGACAAAATGATTAAGACTGTCAAAATATTAAGAAAAGAATTTAACAAATTAACATCCAACTAAGAAGAGAGACACTTCTATTGTCAAGTGTTCAGCTTATTTTCTGTAGAAAAATTAATTAATTAAGCAGCAGTATTTTCATGAGAAGCTTCAAACATTCTTTCTAATAATCAGACTGTGTAGATTCACTTAGTTACATTACTTTCTAGATATTTACAATTAGGTGAGGTTAATATAAATGGATAAATTATCTAAGTCATAGTGGAAATAATGTAGAAAAGCAAACTTGAATAAATTGTTGGTTGGAGTTTTGTGTAGATATTTACTGTGTAAATGTGTAGATATTTATTCTAGAAACAAGTTTTTTTTTTCTCAACATTTATATTTCAGAAAAAGATAAACTTAAGATTTTTGATTGATACAAAATTTATTCAGCATTTGTTGATTAGAAAAAAAAATGACTAGTCTAAATTTTGTTAAAATAATCATATTTAGAGGCATGAGACCTGAAGACTCTGCAACTTTGGTGGGGTAGAACTCTGAGGGGCACAGTATATTTTAGGAAACCCAGAAAAATAGAGGTGCACATTATAAAGAAAAAAAAAATTTTTTTATTTAAAAAAATTTTTTTTTAAATATTTCCAATTTTTTTTCTTACAAAATACCCCATTTATAAATGAATAAGTACTGGAGGTTTTATTAAAATTCAATAAATCACCTTTTTCTTCTTTTTTTTTTTTTTTTGACGATTTTAAAAATCTGTGCATAATTCAATAAAAAAGTTTCTGTTATGCAAATTATTATACAAATATCATTTTACAATGTAAACAAATTTTCAGATAAAAATTCTCCATTTTTTTTTCTCTTTCTATTTTTCCGATAACACAAAACAGATTTTCCTCAAATCAATCTTCTTACAAATGACTCAAAGTTTAATAAAGACAAAATTAGATTTTTAAAAGTTAGGATATTTTTTATCTACATGTAACTATTCTGAGTATAAAACTAAACTGTCATGATACTCTGGAGAGTGTGGAGTCACTTCTTCATTGCCATTACTCCCAGGTCCACTCTAAATCAAATACATTTGTTCGAGACAATGTTTAAAATGAACTATTAATACTTTGGCTCTTAAAACATTTGATATTGCAACTAAGTAGGAAAGGATTACTCATTATAGATTATTTTGAACCACATTAATACGATAATTCAATAATTAAGTGGAATTTTTAAAAAAATTTTTAAAGCAAAATACATTCTAAGCTGTACCTTTACATGAAGCATAAACACGGCTGAGTGTGGAGTCACCCTTTCATTGCCATTACTCCCAGGTCCACTATGAATCAAATAAATCTGTTTGAGATAATGTTTAAAATGATTGTGAACCATATTAATACACTGACTCTGAAAACATTGATAATGTAGCTAAGTATAAAGTTTTTACCTGTTTAAAATGATTGTGAATAGACATTTTTGTACTTTAATTGGAGGTCATAATTATTAAATGGACTTCAGCATAAAATAACCCAACAAGAGTTGACATGCCTTAAAACCAACCAACCTACCAAACACATCATTCCTTTAAAAATAAAAAAAAGTCTATGGATGGATACAAATGTAACACTTTGCAGTGTAAGTTAGGGGATACAATCAGACATAACACCATCACAGCCATATTTAGATTTTTGCTGTAGACACCTTTTTGTCTTTATTTGGTTATTGAAGGTTTTTCTCAATGAATTCTTCATTTCTTTAATCAATTATGCACTTAAAAGTTAATGAAGAAGTTAATGTACAATGTTTCTTGTCTAAACAACTCAAGTGACGTTAACTAAAAGATGAGTAATTCAAACATAATGTCTATTTTACTAGAGGCAAAATGAAAGGCTTTTTTTTTTTTTATTTCAGTGCAAAAATGAATCCATATGGTCAGTTAGGAAGTGGCTTTAAAGAATGATTTTGAAATGCAATCCATCAATCAGACAGACATCACACAATTGGGATGGCTGGTTTTATGGCATATCAACTCTTGTTGGGTTATTCAAAGCCAAAGTCTTCTTTAAACAATTATACAGTTTCAATTATTTCCTACTAATAATATTAATCTGTAAAGAATTATAGCTTCAAGTAACTACTTTTAATACAAATAATTTGCACACTGTTATATGGTTTCAAGTATTCTTAACTAATACAAATAATTTCCAGCTATGGTTAGCGGAATGAGAACAGGATACCCCCGTGGAATAAATAAAGGGTTAGGTTCAAAGTTCCGTGATGGCCCCCAGAATACGAAGAGAAGGTTCCCGAGTCCGAGAAGGTTCCTGAGTCCGACAAGAAATACCTGAAGAAGGCCGGAGGGTACATCGGCCAAAACGTTGTACAAATAACAATGAAGACGGGACAATAGTCCGAATAACCCAGATAATACTAATCTTCAAGCCTCATCTCAAACATTCAGAGAAATAATTTGCAGTTAATTATATGGTTTTAAGTAACTATTCATATTTAATCATTTGTTTAATTGTATAACCCAACAATAGTCCTATCTGGGGGTCAAATAAAATTATTAGGAAGCCAAGAGGCCCAGAAGAAAGCGACGGTACCAGAGCACAGGCACACCCACATCTTCAGAGACAGCCTCCACATGCGATATCTGTGGTCACGACTGTTTTTCGAACATTGGCCTTCATGGTCACAGAAGGTGCTGTAACTTTAGGGGCATGAGAAATATATAGTCTTCTGAGACTGCAATGCCAATTATTAGATAAGAATACCTGAACCCATATAACTGTGCAAATTATTTATGTTAAAAACAGTTATGTGAAAATATATAATAATCCTTTGTAAATATTTATAAGTTATTAAAAAACATAATTGTGTACAAATAATTGATATTAGAAAAGAATACTTGAAACCATATAACTGTGCAAATTATTTGTATTAGATAGGAATACTTGATACCATAAAACTGTGTGCAAATTATTTGTATTATGAATAGTTACTTGCAGGTATAATTGTTTACAAAGGATAATCACCGTTAGTTATTTGAAACTATAAAATTTCTCATAAAAAAAAAAAAAAAAAAAAAAAAAAAAAATAAATTACCTTTAATCAGGAAATGAATACCAAAAATATAGGGAATACCCAAGTGATAATCTAGAATCCCTAATTGATTAAAATATCTGATTTTTTTCTCTTTGTTTCAACATCTGTTGCATAGGGCCAAATTCGAGTTGTAGTAATAGTCGTTAGTTCAGAAACAACATATGCAAGTTGTATAGTCACAAAGGGGTTGTTTATTCCTTTCTAGGCTCGTAGGTTCTTTTTGAGAGAGAGAGAGAGAGAGAGAGAGGGGAAGTTCAAATTATTCTATTGTAAATCATGTTCGGTACTACTATACGAAACCCATACGGGGGAAACCGGGAAGCCCCGTCTGCCTCTCACAAAGGCCCAGCCCAAAAAAGCCGATTTTTCTCTTTTTCGGTTTCTCATCCCGGGGTAGGAGAGTCACCAACTTCCACTTCTGGTCAAAACTTGGAACTTTGTTTTTATTTTTAAATCTAGTTCCAAGGTCATTGATCAGTCAGTGGATGGCCCTCCGTTGAATGTTTACCGTTTCAAACTTTAACCTCTCTTTGTTCTTATCTCTTTTTCTTCTCTTTCTCCAGAAATCCGATTACCATTTTCTTTTCAATCCCCAAATTCCCCGTAGACCATAATAATTACGCTACACATCCACACCCAGATTATTTTGAGAAATAGTTCCAGAGAATTACACACCCAAAAATCTGCAAGTTTCTAAATACATACAATTAATTTATTATCAAACCAAAAATCAGTGAAATAATCATTTAGTATATATATTTACATTAGGCAGAATGCCCGAGTCGAAAGAGAGAGAGAGAGAGAGAGAGAGAAATTGGTACCAAATTCATGAGACTAATGGAATTGCATGTAAATGCATGTGAATTCACAGTCTAGCCAACCATATTGCTGTCGTAACAGTTTAGAATGTTTTTTCTTCAGTTCTTCCAGATATATTTACTTGAGTGAATGTTTACATTAGGTACCACCAAAATAGGTCATGTGATCAGTTTAGGGCATATTGAAGGAAGAAACGTAAATATTTTTGGACATTTTTAAAAAAATCTCGCAAAAAAACTAATAACGAACATAAAAAGTTGTTACAAAGAAAAACAGTTTGGTTTGGTTTACGGCATATCAACCTCAGTGGGTCATTTAATGCCGATAAAGTTTTGAAATAAATCAATTCTTAATGGATAATACAATTTTTTTATAAATACATTTTTCTATTTAACCCATAGATGGGACAGAAAGACAGTTACTTCTAAGATCAAATTATCCCATTGGGGAAAAATTACTCACCGTTATCTTGAAAAATAAGTAAAACCGTCCATTTTTTAAAAAAATAGGATCAGTTTCTTTATTGATATTTTTAGCAGAATTCTGTATTAATGGTTCTGTAACTAAAAGGCTCATGCATTGAAACTTCTAAAAATCTGATACAATTATTCAGGCCCTTATCTTTATAGAATATAGAGAAATAGTTCCAGAGAATTACACACAAAAATCTGTAAGTTTCTAAATACATACAATTAATTTACTATCAAGCCAAAAATCAGTGGAATAATCATTTAGTATATATTTACATTAGGCAGAATGCCCGAGTCGAGAGAGAGAGAGAGAGAAATTGGTAGGTACCTAATTCACGAGACTAATGGAATTGTATGTAAAACAAGAAATCTACTCATGATAGTATCGTTGTTACCCCTAAACTTTTACTTACTAGATTCTCGGGTATCAAATGCAAATCCCACAAACAAGTGCCCACGCTGTAAACCATAGTTGGCATTCTTTTCATGCTAGAATATTAGAAACAACCTGATACTTCAAATTGTGAATAATACAATGGTAGTTCCATTTAAGAAATGTACACCAAACCTTTTTGACAATGATTTTTCAGTAATGTGTGAAAGCAAATAGACCTAGGATTGGTAGCTTTTTTTTTTTTTTCAAATTGAAATAACTTTAATTTGAAAAAAATTAAAATTTGAAAGAAAAAAAAAAGGAAAAAAAAAGGATTTTTACATTTATATATATATATATATGAAAGTAGGCAAACAGTTTGTTTGATATGGCTATGCCGACAATTTTTAGGAGAATATGTGCTTGATTGAAGTCATACCTAATTTGAAAATTAATTAGTTGATAATTAATGAATTAGGCGAATATATCTGTTTAAATGTGAAGCGTAAACAAACCGAGAAAAAGTAATTCCAAATTAGGTATGACTTCAATTAAAGCACATATTCTCCTATATATATATATATATATATATATATATATATATATATATATATATATATATATATATACATACACACATACGTTTTTCTTGGTACAGTTTATTGTAAACTTTTGCTTAGAAATATTTGCACACTCCTTGATGCAGCCCTGTTTCTGAACTTGTTGGACAAACTATTTGAGAAAGAAATCTTCCAATATATATATATATATATATATATATTATATATATATATATACACACACACACACACACACGCTACATAACCCTTACTCAGATGATTGCCCATCTCCTCACTTGTTTCTTCTCTCACTGCTTTTCCGTATCTCCCACTGCCATATTGTCTTTTCCATTAGTTGTTTCTCATAACCCCATGCTAAACTGCTTTAAGCTCTTCTGTAAGATGAACAATAACTCAGACACTTCCTTTGTGCACATAATATTTTATTTTTTGGACAGCACTTTTATCTCACCAACAGGACACATGTCAGGTGTCAGAGATGGAAGTCTGAACTCCTTCCATCAGTGATTTCTAACAGACAGAAGATATGTTAAATCTATTTCTTAACTTTCCAAGGAAAGCCACGCTCCCAAATTACCTCAAGGTCATCACACATCAATCACACTAGATCCCCCATTGGTTTTAAACTACACTACATGCCAAAAAAAAAAAAAAAAAAAAAAAAAAAATTTGCCAATCTATTATTTAACACATTCATTCATTCATTCATTTCATTGGCAATTCAGTCTCGAAAGACTATGATAAAAGTTTTTGTGTGCCCCTGAAGTTGCAGCACCTCCTGTGACTATGAAGTCCGATGTTTGAGAAACATTCTCGACCACAGATTTTGCATTTGTAGGTTGTCCCTGTAGATGATGATGTTCCGATGCTTTGTTGCCGTTGCTTTCTAATGGACCTCTTAGCTTCATGATGTTGTATCAGGGTGACCCCTGACATGTACAGTCCTCTATGGAGATTCTGCCGCCACCGAGGGCGGTCCTGAGCCAAATTTTCCCAGCTGGAAGGGACAATGCCAAAGCACCCGAGATCATTTTTGCAGAAATCCTTGAACCGCAGCAGGGGGCGACCAATCTGTCTTTTACCAGACGCAATAAAGAATGTCCTTGAGGACTCGTCCACCATCCATCCGACGCACATGACCCAACCATCGGAGACATACACACAAATAAATTGAATAAATTAAACAGATAAACAAGAGCAACAGTAACATAGAATAATTATTAATACAGCTTAACACTTGTACCCAATCATGATTAGCAGAACGAGAAGTCTAACCTCGTGGATTGAATAAATGGTTAGGTTTGAAGTTCCATAAAGGCTCCCAATTACGAAGAGAAGGTTCCCAAGTTCGAGGAGGGGTTCCCGAAATACATCTGGTTTAAATTCAGAGTTTTCTTTTGTTGCCTAACCAAGACTAAAGAACCCAGTCTGCCCTATTTACCTATAGCTGAGGGGAGAACAGATGGATTAATACCGTTTCAAAAAGAATTAGCACAAAGTGAAATGCAAGCTGCCTTATCCAGGATGTGAACTCGGGTCAAAAATTTCAATTCCTACAAAAATAACTGCTATGCTAAGCGTGCCTATTTTCTCACAAGCATAAGAATCTAATCTAAACAAGTGAATGTTTGTGGGTGGGGTGGTTGGGTGTGGCTGAAAGATTTGAAGAAAGGACTTTTCTCACACATCACAAAGTTTAAACTTTTAGTTAAATTGGGTTATTCCTTTGTTGTATTCACTCACACAAAAAAAAGATACACAGTATTATGGCTTACAAACTAAACTAGCAGACCAATAGACTAGTGAGTACGATTCTTACTGGGTGCCCTATACACCCAGCTGATAGCTTTTTAATTTAGTGCATCCTGGGATACACATATTTGCTTTAAATGAGTAACCAGGAAAATTTATGGGTCTCAACTAAAGTTTCTTAATAAATTGTAGGGTTTTTATTTATGATCTGAGGAAACAACTAAAGCTGTCTAACCCCTACCCTGTAACCTATCCTGTGTCATTATTTTCTAAGAAACTACTGAAATGTATATACAGTTAGCTTGAAATGATGAAGGAAGAAAAAAGAAAGACACTGGGATGCATGGATATGATTTTACTGTGTTCTTTTAGATTTTTATGCATCAGGGATGCAGGACGCGTACCTATCAGCATCTCTTCATCCTGACTCATGCCACAACTAAGCAAAGTTTAGTAAACAACTATTTACATTTATCTTATTCATCTTCACTGGTCCTGTTAGTTGGTTTGGTTGTGAGGGCGCGGATCATGTAGCATGTCTTGGGCAAGAGTAGACTGATGGAGCCCATCCTTCTCCAGGTCTATCATCATCATCATCATGTCGCGCACGTAGCACGGGTATTGACAACAATCTTACGCCAATCCTCCCTATCATTCATTGCACCTGGAATGCTTTGGAGAAATCTACGAATAATAGCGTTGCCTCTAGATTCTTTACTCATACCCCTTCTATAATCCTTCGAATAGTCAGGATCTGAGAGGTTGTGGATCGATTTCTGCGGAATCCATTTTGGTTTCTCCTAAGGATTTTCTCTATTTCAGGCCGGATGCGATTAAGTAGAAGGGTATTATAGATCTTGGCTGCAATGGCAGTGAGAGTTATGCCTCTGTAGTTTTTAGCGATTCCGAGATCTCCTTTTATAGGGAATGGGAGGATGCAGCCCTTCGTCCATTTCTCTATTCAGAGTCTTCCTTCTAGAACAGTTGCCATGCCAAGGTTAAAGAGCCCAGCCTGCTACACTGGCATGCAAAGGGGGGACCGAAAAGGGCCTTGGTCACCAAACATCAAGTTTAGGGGGGGCATCCAATCAAATGGAGAAATTACAATCATACAAGAAATTACATAATTATTATGTCTATTTTATGAGTTTTATTGTAACAAATGTGACAATTTATGTGTAATTTGAATAAAAAGCTCATTTTATAAATTTCCATTGATTTTATATTTTTTCAAAAAAAAAAAATATTGGTCCCAGGAATCATAAAACCTCTGCACATCACTAGTCTGCCCTACTATTTACCCATAGCTGGAAGAAGAATGGATGGATTCATACTTTTCCCAATGTTATTAATACTATGTGAATTGCAAACAGCCTTGCCTCTTATAAACAACAGATTTGCATTTAGATTCTCGCATGGCTAATTTGTCTCATGATATATATCTATATGTTTGTGTTGTCTGGTGTGTCTTGTATCGTTTCCTGTGAGCATCCAAGGGTGGTCATGTCCATGGGCTTAGCTTCACGCTATGAGGCATGGCCTCCCTTCAATAGTAGTTTAACAAAAATAAAGTTTTTCTTTCACTTATTCTTTATAACTTGTACCTACTATTGATAAATAAATTTCTTATTTCTTATTTCTATTTCTTGTTCGGGATTTGAACTCCGGTAGCCAAGTCCATTTCCTAGAACAATAAATAACTATTACACAGTGAGCATTTTACTTACTTTGTCATTTTATATTATTTTTTAAAAGTCGAGTTGAAGCAATAGTTTCTATTTATTTAACAACTATCTGTACTTGTAGAAGTTCCATGGAATTCTTCACCAAATCTCAGAATCAACCATTCTTGATTCTATTGTTTTTGGCACTGTTCCAGGAATGCCAAACAGTTCCATGTATATTGAATTAATATCAACTCACCCGATTCATGGAAATTCTACAGAATAAATACATAATAATAGCAGGAATTTAACTATAACAATCGGAGATAAATCATTGTCAATTTCAATTTCTAAATTTGGAGAATTGATATTTCCCTACAAAAAAAAAAAAAAAAAAAAAAAAAAATGTTTTATTTATAGTAAAATCTGTAATATTGTAAAAAATTGAAAAAACACAAGTTTATAAATGAATAATGTTTATTTCGCTTATGCTGCAGTGTTTCGCTAGATCTTCATCAGGGCTTTCATTAGTTTGAGTAAAAATAAATTATTACTGAAGATAAGAAGTCTGCAAGCTTGCAGACCTCTTATGAAATAATAATGAAATAATGAAATTTATTGTGCACAGTGCTCAGGTGCACCACAACTCATCAAAGTCTCATGTCAAGTACACAGAATAATGTAGTGTCAGGAACATGAACAGTTTACAGTAGTAATGTGTGCGCATGTGTGCATATGTATGTGGAGAGTGGCATCAGGTATAGTGTCGGCGAACCACAGGAAGCATGGAGGCTTTGAAAGATTCAGTGCTTCGGTTGCCTACAACAGATGCGGGCAGTTTATTCCATGCCTCCGCAATTCTGAGCGTGAAAAAATGTTTCCGAAAGTCACGTGAGCAGTACTGCAGCGTAGGTGAAATAAACATTATTCATTTATAAACTTGTGTTTTTTCAATTTTTTACAATATTACATACTGTTGAATTCACTTCCACTTTTTCTTCACATAGTAAAATCTGCGGGGTGGCCTTTGTCAGACAATGAGGGTGACAGAAAGAGCACCCCAGACAAGTGATGATTTGACAATTGTGAACACACCATACACTTGCCATGCTTCATTTTGGAGAAAAACTGTTTACAGCATTATGTAATGTCAAACATGCTCACTACTTTCTGGTGAGGTGTGGGTGATAAGGTTGGGGAATCATCCAAAAATGGAAGGGCATGGTTCTTATAAAAAGTGAGGATCCCCTTTTCACTTGTACCAGACAAGAGAGATTGTTTTTTGCCTCTAAGGTAGAGCACTACACCAACCATCAGCTCCCCACTTTACTGCACAGATCCAAGCTGTACTACTTATGCAAAGTTTGGCGTGGGTCTGTATTGAACCTGGAACCCTGTGGTTCCGAGTTTGATGCTCTACTGTCTGAACTAAACAGGCCCCTAAATTAAATAAAACCTTACAAAAAACAAATTTGAATGGAAAATGAAAATAAGTAGCTCACTTTTGTAGGTGAATATATTTATCTTATTCACTTTTTTTTTGGAGGGGGGATATAGGTAATTTTTTTCCGTGGGTCTAGAAAATAAGATAGAAATATATTTATCAACAAAAGTGAGCAACTTATCTTACAAAACCGAATTTTCAATTTGTTTCATTCAAGTGTTTTACTATACAGCTTAATGTTGCTATAAATACTATAGCAACCAATTACAATAAGAGGCCCGTGGTGTAATGGTTACTGTCATAGGAAATGGACACAACGAGATGAGTTCAAATCTTGGACGAGTCTGTTTGCATTTCACATATAGCATTAATATACTTAAGGTACAAATCCAACTATTCTCCCTTCAGCTATGGATAAATAGTAGGGCAGGTTGGGCTCTTTAATCTTGGTTAGGCAACCAGGCCGGGAGAAAGAAAACTGAATTCAAACTTGTTAAACTCTGCTTAAGAAATTGACCTTGTGTCGTATCCTGCCCGTGCGGGGGGGGGAAATATATATATATATATATATATATATATATATATATATATATATATATATTATAAAAGTTATAAACAATTTATTTAAAACATAGAAAATAGGCTGATTCAAAAATAAGATTCAAAATAATGAATAAAACAGTTATTCATTTCCAATCGTTTTTTTCCTAACACGTTTTTAAGGAACTTTAAAAAGAAAAAAAAAAAAAAAAAGAAGATTATTAGTTAATCCACGGGGAAAAATTGCTACCTTTGTTAAGTTATACAAAAGGCCGACCTCCTCTGATCAATCGGCTGGTCACGTCAAGCCCTAGCACCTATATGATTGCCCCAACCCTATTGCCTTTATGGCAAGCCCCAACCCCTTTTTATGATATGGGTGCTAGAAGGCGGTGGCTGCGGGTCTACATGTCCTGGGAATGACGTTAAACTCTATCTGATGGGAGGTTCCAGTTCTGGAGGTTTGGGGAATGTGGAGCACCCCATTCATCACCATTGCTCCCTGGTCCATTCTGACCCGGAGTGGTAGTACCTGTTAGGGTCCCATCTATGGGTTAAATAGAAAAACATGTTTATAAAAAAAAAAATTGTATTATCCATTAAGAATTGATTTATTTCAAAACTTTATCGGCATTAAATGACCCACTGAGGTTGATATGCCGTAAAACAAAACAAAACAAACCAAACAAAAGGCCGAAGTCGACACTGAGAAAAGAAGCAGTTGTTTTGGCGACACCCTTTTTTTTCTTCATGTAAAACCCTGGCAAACATATTATAGTTATTTATTTACTGAGCTTAGCTAAGATGTGATACAAAGCCAGAAGTATGAAGCACCCAGTGATAATCGAACTCACTACTACTGGTCTGATAATCTAGCTTGCTAACAATTACACCACAGGAGGTAACCTACATACAGACAGACATTATTCTTCTGGCCTTGGACCACATCTTAGCTAAACTTAGTAAATAAATATGTTTGCCAGGGTTCTACTTAAAATTGTGTCACCAAAAACAAAAGAATGTTTTACTAACAGGCACATGAGAGATGATGTCTACAATTTAATATGCACACTACACTTTTTGCCATATGAACCTGAAAGTTTTTATGAATAAAAAGGGTAGTTTTGCCATATAGAACCTCTGACCACGTTGCTGTAAATTCTTTGAGCTACCACTGAGCCACAATCACAAAAAGAAAACACTTTTACCCGAATAGGTATATAAACTAAAGCCTAAAGTTGCCGATTCAGAACAGCAGACAGTTATTACATAAAAGCTGCTTGTACTTAATTTTTTTTTTTTTTAATAGCATGGAAGGATTTAGAGTGGAGATCACGTGTTTAGAAAGCAGTTGTTACTACATTAGGCTTGCATTAAAGTATTTTTTTTTAATCGTTAAGGCCAGGAAGTATAATAGATGTCAAAATTTCAAAATCTAACAGACAAAAAAAAAAGTTCACAAAAAAGTTGATTAAACTTCTTAGTAGAATTTCTAACATTTAAAAGAAAAATATAATTGAAGAAAATTCTTATTTGTTTTGAAATTTCCAAGTCCCCCCCCCCCATGTCATTTACGTTTGCGGGGGATCCCCCCCCTCACACACACACACACACACACAAATTGCAATAATTCATTTTTAATGATATAAAATTTATATTAAAATGTTATAAAACAATTGACTTCTTAAAATTGATTAAGTGAAGTGAATGAAGTTTTTATCAATGGGTGTCACCCCCCCCCCCAAACACAAGTATGTGGTCACTGTTATATTTTTTTTTTGTTAATTACAAAAAAAATCACTTTGATTTACACAAAAGTAAAAAAAAATATAGTACAATCCCTTCCCCACCTAAAAGCAAGCACTTGTTTTTTTTGGTCTTTTTTTCTTCTTTCTTTCCTATGTTAAGTACATACATACTATTATTATGTTATTGTAACAATCACCTCACACACTAAATAATGGGATGATGAGATGTATTTCGTAAACAAAGGAAAAGGTAGCAAAAGAAAACATGAGTGAAAAGTGAAAACTAACGAAGAGGGGAAATGAAACGGGAGAAATAGGAAATTTAAATTCAATTAAAATGTCATTCGTAAAATTAAGCGCTTTTACTTTTTTTATTCTTTAACCCAAGACAAAATTAGTGCTGTAGAAAAGTGTTACTTTACTACCATCAGTACTTTTCTTTATTATCTTTCTTAACTATAACTATAAAATTATTTGTTGTCAGAAAACAATGGCTCGACTCAAGAAATCGAAAGGAAGGGGAGGGGGTTGGAAACTGATCACCATTTTGAGCGTGTTCTTTTTTTTTTTTTTTAATCCATGTGTCTCTGGGAGAAATACAAAAATGACTGTCTATTATTGCAAACATCTTATTCTTATTCTTCTAATAACAACAATCGCGTACTAAATACAAACTTATTCCCCGAAATTACGAAATTAAAAGTTTTTGTTGTTATTTTCTTTTTAATAAATTTTAGCGCGTCGTACTCAATAGCCTAAAAACAAAATGAACTAAAAGTGGTTAATAATTTATTCATTGTTATTAATAACATTTTTAATTTACAAAAGTGTCCTTTCCTTGAAAGCTTCATAAACCTATAAATAAATAAAAAGAAAATTGCTAAGATCTTTTGCAAACATTTGAAATGAGAGGGGGGGTAGATTACGTAATACAAACTTTTTAAATGAAATTAATTTTTCGCGGGAAATTGACATCCAAAGGAGAAAAAAAAATCACTAAAAAAAGAATCTGTTATTATATTAGCAAGAGGAAAGATTGGAGAAAAATATAAGTTATTTATTTACAGTTTTTATTTAAATTATTGTTAAATTATTTGTCAATGCTTTTTAGTTACTTAGTTTGGTTAGGGGTTTTTTCTTCTTCATTTTTGTAAATTTTACAAAGATTATCAGATCTTATTTTAAACATAATTTTAATGTTGCTTCAAAAGTTTACTCAGAGTAAAAAAAATTCAAAAACACACACAAAAAAATCTATTACCCCCCTCTACCCCCAAAATAGAAAACATTTTAAAATAACAACCAAACATGATCTTAAGCTTAAATTAGACGTGGCACACCCAGTGAGAAACGAACTCACCAAAAATATTTTGCTAGTTTGCTAACCATTTACACCATGTGAGGTACCCATGATCATATTTTACAAGCTAAATAAAATTTTACGATCGTGTTTAAAGGATATGATTTTTTAATGTTACATTTTAAAACGTAAATCTTTTTTTTTTTTACTTAAGTTGTTTTTTTAATTTTTTTATTTAAGAACCTTAAAATAATTCTTAAAACTGTCATTGCATTAATCTTTATTTTTTCCAAATGAAAAAGCCGAAATAAAAGGCAGTTAAGTTGTTCTTCCCTCATAGTTCCAACATTCTTTTGAGATTTCTGCGATGCAGAAAGAAACCATTTGAACCATCATAACAAATATTCCAGGAATTTCTTTAGCAGAAGAAAAGGAAAGAAAGAATTAAGAGTGAAATCATGGAATCAAATCATTCATACACAAAGGAATGTGGGAATTTTTGTTTTTGTTTTTTTATTAATTTTTTTTTTTTTTTAAATATTGTGAATATGACACCAAATAAATGATTTTCCCTAGTTTTTAAGTTTTAAAAATTTCTTTAAAAAATAAGATAAAATTGAAATAAATGCTCGATTAAAAACATCTAAAATTACAAAAAATACTAAAACAAAACAAATTAATATTAGTAGAAAGAAAGAAGGGTATTTAATTGATCATATGTCGTAAAATGTACAGAAGATAAGCGGAAAAAGCAGTCATTAATTTTTTTAAAAACAAAACCAGAAAAACCAATGATGTTATATTTTGTTTAAAATAAAAGAATTTGCAATATGAGGTGAGCAATAAAATGATCATTTTCAGAATAACACCTTAGGGTGAATCGTTTGAATTCACTAATTTTATTTATTAATTAGCAAAATAAAATCATTAACTCTAATGAAAAGGATTTGGAGATAAAAAGAAATGTTTCTATTTTTCTGGTGATTAAATTTTAGATAAAGAAACGTAATTTAAGCGCAGCAAAAGTTATTTAAAGTTTATTAAGTTTCTCTTTGACTTAAATAAAAAAATTTTTTAAAAAGACATTTTTATTTAAAATCAAGGCTAATTCTTTCTTCTATGACAAAAGAATTTCCCTTTATTTTTTTTATTTCTTAAGAATCTGAAGATAAAGATTATGTATTAAAAAGTGTTTTTAAAGTTTACATTTTCATATATAAAAAGAATTTTGATAGATTTTAAAATAAAATCTAAGATGGTTATTATTTTTATTCATACTTCACTTCAAATCTGCATGTTTCGTCGAACAACATTAACACCTCTTTACTCTCAAAACAAAACACCAACTTAATCTTAGTCTAAAATGACGAAAATGAATAAATGAATAAAAAAGGGGACTTTAAAAAACACCCTTTCAATGCCATTATTATTATTTATATTATAAACTTTTTCGAAAAATCCCTTAAAAACAACAAAAAAATACTCATGTTCAACAAAATGTTTAATGACAATTGAAATAAAATGGCATCAATTAAATTTTTTTTTTTTTTTTAAAGATAGAAAAGATAAAATAATATTAAATAGAAATATTAAAATAATAGAATAATAGATAGATTGAAAATAATGAAAGAAAAAAATAACCAAAAAAAATGATAGAAAAAAGATAAACAAACAAAAAAGACTATTATTAGACGTACGTCGTACGATATACATTACAGCTACTGTTAGTAATAATTAGTTTTAAGCTTAAAATTTTTTTAATAATAAAAAAATGCTGTCGATTTTTTCATAGAATCAACTATTTTAAATAAATTTAAAACACCGAAAAAAATAGTTGTTAAAGATCCATAGATATTTTTTTTAAGTGTGTGGGGTTCTAAGTAAAATCAGTCACATCAATTTAATCAATGATTTATTAAAGTAATTAAAACTGACTAATTAAAAACAAAACATTTGTTTTGCTAATAAAAAGTGCTGGATTATTATAGACTTGCTGTCACTTGATCACCAGTGAGATGAACCAGTTTATGAATGTGAAAATTCCTTAAACAAAACTATTTACTAGTATTAAGAAATCAGTTTCATTTACATGTCACTCTCAAATAAGGAAAAAGAAAAGAGAAACGAGAGAAAAAAAATCAAGTGATATTTTGATAAAAGAAATTAATTAAAATTTTGACTCATCAAAATCATTTCCAGTCGAATATTTCAAATAAAACCAAAATAAATAAAATAAAATAAAAACTTGAAAATTGTGGGGGGTGCAGTATAAAAATGACGTAGTTCTAACCTAATTTTGGGTGTATTTAATTTTTTAAAATCCTATCAAAACTTTTTTTTAAAAGCTCATTTCTATCCTTTCCAAAACAAATAACCACTTTTTAATCTTTTTTTTATTTTTATTTTATTTTTTTTTTACTTACAGGCATTTTATATTTTCATCAAGGAATTAACTTTTTAATTTAATTTTACACTCTCATGAATTCATTTCCTTAAATATAAAAGTTGAATTAGGAGTAAAAATGAAGTTTTTTTTTAATGTTGTTGGTTGCATATTAACAAAACGTCTTTTCTAAAAATATTTGACTACACACTAGTCATGTCACTGTTGTGTCAAAAAGAAGCAAAAAAATATACAAATGTTTAAAATTGCAGATGTGTCAATGTCTGTAGAGGTTTTATTTTTTCCCTAGTCTCATATTCTGAATAACTTTTTTTACAGTAACTTTGAAGTTACAAAAACAAATTACTAAGAGTTTAAAAATCTAAACAATCTGAGACGTATTATTATATTTTTCAGCACCCAACTAATTTTTATATCAGTATGAAATTGAATTTTATTTATGATGGGTGGGGGTAATTTTTGAAGCTATGTTCGAAACATAACAAAAATAAATAAATAAATAAAAGGATTTTAAAATATATAAATTAAATATAAAAGATTTTAAATTGAACAAATTAAGATGGTAAAATATTCAATTTTTGTAATGTTTTAAAGTAAACATGAGAAGAGAGAGACAGTAAAATTCACCAAAAAAAAAAAAAAAAAAAAAAAAAAGATTGATCCCTAAAAAATAATGTAAAAAAGATGTATTGTAGTGACATTCCTGTTAGTTTATATATATATTCAACGCACATGAGTTTTAAATCACACACACACACACACATTAAAATCTAACATGGATATATATTATATATATATATATATATATATATATATATATATATAAATATGGTTATATATCTAGATAACGATGTCGGATTTTGATATTTAAAAGCAAGGACAGAAGGGAAAAATAAACAAGGCCATAATCAAAGTTGACAAATTGTTTAAATTAATAATAGTTATGATTAGTTAGTAGCACACAGAAAAAAAGGGGAGATAGTCATGCAATAAATATTTATTAGGGATCGCTGGATTTTTTCTCTTCTCCATTAGGGTCATTTTGTGTCCATAAGGAACTGTCGTGTTTTATAATACAACAACAATAACATCGATGACACAAAAGAAAGGGTGATGTTAAGTAAATCAAACAGTTTAGTTTCTTTTTTTAGACGCAAAAAGAATAACATGACTTACCTATTAGGGTAGTAAAGGCGAGAAAGGCAAGAAGTGCTTGGACGAAGAGGCCCAGGGGTCCGAGTAAATCTCCCGTGGTACATCGGGCCTCCATGTGTGATGATGACGGCAATTCGGTCGGAAGAAAAAGGATTTTTGTGGATGGTTGAGCACTGTGGTTAGAGTTGAGGCCGTCCACTCGCACTGAGGGTGGCGATGATAAAGACAGAAAGGCTGGAGAAGAGGAAACCCCATTGAATCTGGAGCGCAAAAATAATGAAGATACCGAAGACGAAGAAGAAGAAGATACGGAAGAAACAGATGAGGTTGGAATTGGGGAAGAAGTAGAAGAGGGATAAGTAGAAGAGAATAATAATCTTAGGGTCGGGGTTGCCAAAAGATGGGGAACACTTTCTGTAGGAGCTGTTAAATGAACGTCCATTAATATACGTTGAGATTCTGTCTTCTTTAAATTCTTATTGTCAACCTTGTTTTAGGCATTTAATTTTTTTTCTTCTATTTAAAATAATAATAAAACGAATGAAAGTAGAAAAAAAATTACAGAAATTAAAAATCAACCAAAAATACCAAAATTAAAAAATAAATAAAATAAAGGACAATCTTTTTTATGTGTGTTTGTGTGGATTTTTAAAGGGACCAGTAGACAAAGTTGTTAGGTTTGCAGGTGCAGTGTTTTCTTTTTAATTAAAGTTAAATATTAGTCCTTCCTAAACAGATGTATAAAACAACTGAATAAATGCACATGGATCTCTTTTTTTTTTTTCTTTTTTTTTCGTCTTTCCTTTTCTTGGAAACCTATTTTTTTCCTTTTTTTTTTTAAAGAAAATCAATGATTGATTTCAATGGTTATATGTGGACCCGCAATTATCCGTACGTTAGACTACACTGCAGTCTTCTCTTCTTGAAAAAACCAAAAGAAAAACTAAAAAACAGAACAAAAAGGGACAGACACGGAACTAAAAAAATATAACGAATAGAAAGAAAAGTGTGTACATAAAAAAAATAAAAAAAGGGGTGGGGATGAAAAAAAATCTGTATATAAAAAAAAAATCCTAATCGAAGTCCCCCTGTTGTGGAAAAGTGAGTGTTGTTGTATTGATGTACTTCCACCCACTAACGAGACAAACAACAATGACTGGCTATTTACATTACATAGTTATCTGCCCTTAGTTTGGACAACGACCCATAGAGGGACCTACCGGCGACATTGTTACTTGTTTAGAAAAATATTCAGGGACAGAAAAAAAATATATATATAAGAAAAAAAAAAAAAAAATAATAATAATAGAATAAATAATAATTCTGAAATTTTGTCTTTTTACAGATTTTTCATAATTTTCATGAATGCCTGTGAGTGGCCGTGGTTATGCGATATATAATTATTTTTAACACGTGCAATGTGTATTTTTATAAACAAACATTAAAGTCTGGGATAAACTTGACACTTAGTTATTCATTTGAATTTTTTTCTTTTGCGACTGTACAATTAATTTAAACTAACTTTTATAATCAGTCATTTTTATCTGCCTAGCCTTTTCCGATCTATTTCTATGTTTTTCACAATAAAAAAAAGCTAGTTCAGATCGACAGCCCAACGCCCCAACACCATATAGAGACTTATTGAGCTTAGCTTTACTTGTGGCTCTATGCCAAAAGTATGGAGGTACTCTCAACCAATAATAATCGAATTCACCAATAAATGGTTGGATAGCCTAGCTTGCTAAATATTGTTATTTACAAAACTTTAGTTCAGTTGTTGCATACAGCCAGAAGTATGTGGCACCTCGTGATTGATTGATTGAATGATAGATTTTTACGATATGTCAACCCATCTAGGGTTATTTAATGCATTGAGGTCAGGGAATCGCCTTCATTGTGTATAATATTTACATTTTGTGTAGTTGTTTCTTAAGAAGTTTTTCTGATTCTATCGAATACACATTTAAACATCGATTTAACCTTAACAAGTACTACCACTCCAAGTCAGAGTGGACCTGGAGTAATGGCAATGAAGGAGTACTCCACACTCCCCGGATCTTCACCATCTGAGGCATTTTTAGTGTCATACCAAGTACAAACAAACCATTACTCCGCACGAGGTGGATAAAGTTGTCATTAATAAGCGCACAAAGCCAGAAGTATGGTGCACCCAGTTAGAATCGAATTCACTAACAATGGTATGCTAATCTACCTTGGTAGCCATTAAAGCCGAATAAGCAAACTCATACTCTCTTCTGATCCAGCTAGCACTGGGGATAGACCTAAAACAGAGTCGCCCCTCTTCCTCAACAACCAGAATCGGAGTCGGACGCAAAACAGAAGTCCATCATATCCGAACGGAACAGAGGGCCGTAGCAAGGTCTCCGTTAATATCCCATATCTCAGGATACACCAGATAAGTGACAAATTATTATTTGTGCAAACGAACTAAAGTTTGCAACTCTTTATATGTAATACATGTCTTTGTTCAATTCTTGTCGTTCGTTTTATTTCTTTAACTCTCAACCTGTCTGTCACACTCGTGGTTAACTCCATAATTCAAACCTTGGAGTAATGCCGTTTGTGTCTTATTTCTTTAGGTACCCAGTATATTTATTAACAACTTCGGAAGAAAATCATTAAAACGCGCTGTGTGCGTACGTGAGTGCGTAAATTTTCTACATCAACAGCATATTCCGTTACAAAGAAATGGACGAACTGAGCAATGGATCAGAAAATCTGTTTTTCTAGTAATTATACAGCTGGGGCTGTATAATACGACGACTGCACTTCTGCAGAGGGATAATCCCCACTAATAGGGTCAGCTGTTGGCTGTGGGTCGCGAGCCGTGATGCTTAAGCACGGAATCCTAGTGGCTGAGAGCCCTCACTTCGGCTAGACAGGCGGTCGGAGAGGCTCCTCCGTTCAATCAACTGGCCACATCAAGCCTTAGCACCTTTATGATTGTCCCAACTCTATTGCCCTTATGACAAAACCCCAACTCTTGTTATCATATATGTCCTAGAAAGGCAGAAGCGCTTGGTGTAATGGTTAAAGTCATGGGAAATGGATTCGTCGCCCCGAGTTCAATTCCTGGACGTGGTAATTGCATTTCATTTAGCGCTAATATCCTCGGGAAAGGTATGAATCCTATTCTCCCTCCAGCTATGGGTAAATAGTAGGGCAGAATGGGTCTTTAACCTTGGTTAGGCAACCGGTCTAGGAGAAGTAAAACTCTGAATTCAAACCTGCTGAACTCCGCTTAAGAAATTGACCTTGTGTCGCATCCTGCTCGTGCGGAGGGTTGGTAAATATATATATATGTGCTAGAAAGCGGTGTCTGAGGGTCTTAGTGTCCTGGGTATGACGTTAAACTGCATCTCAGGGTGGTGTTCCAATTTTGGAGCTCTGGGTAGTGTGGAGTACCCCTTCATTACCATTACTCCCAGACCCACTTTGATCTTAAGTAGTAGTACCTGTTAGGGTCAAATATATGGGTTTAATAGAAAGAAAACGAGTTTGAAAAATTTGAGTTTGAAAATAAATTTTGAATACCCATCAAGCAGGAATAAAGCAAAACGTCTTCGGCATAAAATAACCCAACAAGAGATGATATGCCGTAAAATCCAAATAATAGTCAACCAACCAACGTTTCTCTAACACTGAATTAGCGGAAAGAAAGATACGAGGTATGTCAGAAAAGTCCCAGGACTGGTGTTACAAATATTTTATTTCAAATACAAACTACAAATTAAAAGTTATCCCCTTCAAAAGTACCCCCCCCCGCCCCGAGTCTAATGCATTTTCCCATCCTTCACAGCCGCGCTTGCATGCACTCCTGAAAGGATTCTTTCCGGATTCTCCGTAGCTCTGTCGTCACCCCTTTTTGATGTCGTGCACATACTCAAAACGGGTTCCCTTGACGAACCCATTGGGCTTGAAAAAGAGGAAAAAATCACATGGAACCAGATCGGGCGAGTAGGAAGGTTGCTCCAGCACAGTGATGTTTTTTGGGCCAGGAACTCTCGGATACTCAGAGGAGTGTGGGCAATTGCTTTGTCATGGCGAAGCACTTACGAGTTGTCCTGCCACATTTCGCCTCTTTTCGCGCACTGAACGAAGCAAATGCAACAGCATCTCTTTGTAGATATGCTGGTTGATCGTCTGGTCCTGTGGCAAGAACTCGCAGTGGACGATGCCCCTCACATCGAAGTTTTCTGACATACTGGAACTTTTCTGACATACCTCGTAAGCTCATTTACACATATAGGAACATTTCATACATAATATAGATATAAGAAGTATTAACAAGAATACACAAACGGATCCCAACAAATAAAATGTGCACATATTGTTATATGAACAAGCAGTATATGAAAGGGGTACAAAAACGGTAAGTTTTACTAGGCAAAAAGAAAGAAATTCAAACCATCCTATGAATTATGAACAAAACATGCTTAAAGCGCCGGGTCCTGCTAAATCTCCGAAGTTAAACAGCGATGTGGGACAGCTTAGATAGCGCAGGTGTGTAGAATATAAATACAAATGACACCCCCTAAGGATTGTAGGAGGATAAATAAAAGTATTGCACAGAGAGAAATGGGAACAGGTTTTGAAGAAAGGGAACAAAAAGACCCCTTGCTACTACGAAGATTTTTACTATACAAAAAGCACAATCTATATATTAATAGTTTTGTTCCTTAATCTTCCGACCGTTATCATCTTGCAACACCCTCCTGTTAAAAATAAGATCATCCAAATCGTCCAAGATGAAATTAATAAATAATAAAAGTAAATCCTGATTATCTGGTGTCGCTTATTCACCGAAATCTTATTTCTTATGAGTGTCATAATCTCAGCTAATTAATGAACCATTCCGTTTTTATTATAAAGAAGAAAAAGTCAGCGAAGAAAAAAGGCAAGTTCCCTAAAAAAAATATAATAAAAAGAAAGAGAGTAAGGGAAATATATAGAGAGGGGTGAGCACGCAGAAGTGATAACGCTAATCTGTTTCAATTGAACATAATGAAAAGATGAAAAGAAGGAAAGAAAGAAAGAAAGAAAAAGTGAGAGCGAGTTAAATCAACATTATTATACTATTTTACATATTGAACTATTTTACAATAGCTCTAAATTAAACGTTGTAATAATTAAATTATCATACTGTGGTATATCCACATGTCCTGCTAGTGATATATAACACTGGTTTACAAAGAAATTGAGGCAAGCATAAAAATAGCTGTTTTAACCTAATTTGGGGGGTGCTGAATTCAGATTTGAAATTCGTTTTTACTCATCACCTCTAGTTTTTTTTTAGATATGCATACTGTACATTTTGTACACATACTGTACATAAAGGCGTATATGTATTCAGGGTTAATTTCTATTATTGTGTGACTTATGTCTTCTTTTTTAGTTATTATGCAATAAATGTAAGTGATAGGATTACATTATATATATATATAGCTATATATCAAGACGGATTTGAGCAGTCAAGCGTAGCCAACACGTCTCAATCAACAGCGAACACAGCATCAAGGAGAATCCTCTGGTTGACATGAATAAGGTGCTTCTTCCTACTCTTCCCATCAAGCTTGGTTTGATGAAGAATTTCGTGAAGGCCATGGACAAAAATGGTGCTGCCTTCCAACACTTGTGTACTGTGTTCCCAGGTCTCTAAGCGCAAAGAGGGCATCTTTGTCGGATCTCAGATCCGAGAAGTGCTGAAGGATACTGATTTTGAGGAGCTTCTTACCTTAAAGGAACTGAGAGCATGGGAAGCATTTAAGTCAGTCTGTAGTGGCTTCCTTGATAACACACGCGTACCAAATTACCAAGCCTGTATTGAGAAGTTGCTAAAGACTTATGAGGATATGGGATGTCGAATGTCACTCAAAATTCATTTTCTGCATTCCCACCTCAACTTCTTCCCTCCAAACCTTGGAGCAGTGAGTGATGAGCACGGAGAAAGATTCCACCAAGACATTACGAAGATGGAGAGCAACTACCAAGGCAAGTGGAATCCCGGCATGATGGGAGGTTTCTGCTGGATGCTCTTGCGTGACATCCCAGAGGCAAAATACAGCAGATCATCTAAGAAAACACACTTCTAACTGTCTGCGGTACTATGAATTGTATACATTGTGTCATCCAAGTATATTTATTCCGTCAATGTTCTTTATCTATCCTGTTTTATCTGTAATAAGCTGCTGCAAGTGATGAAATAAGCCCGTATATACTCTGTATATACTAAAATGAGACTATTTAAAAGGCAGAAAACTAGAGGTGATAAAGCAAAACTGTTTATAAATTTGAATTCAGCACACCCAAATTAGTAAAAAAACACCTATTCACATTCTTGCCCCAGACAAAAATTATTTTTTTGTAAACCAGTGTAATTGGTACAAACAATGTATGAAACAATCAATGGAAGTTCAAGAAGTTCACTGTCCAAGGTTTTGGTTTGGTTAGGTTGGATTAGGGTTAGGGTTAGGGTTACAGGGAATATGCCTGCTGGACTTAGCTTATGGTGAAGTTCTGTTGAAAATTTAGCAGTGGGTTGTCGGCTCTGAGCTCATCGGAATGGGGGATAGATGCTACTTTTGATGTCGCCATTTTGGACAATATCAGACGATATCTCACCGTGTTGTATCTAAGAGGTATCACCGCGTGAGTGACAAAAGAGAGGGCGCACCCTTTGAGGTCCTTACTTTTATAACTGTCCTCCGTGTGATTGTCTCAATGTGTCCCCAAATACATTTCCGGTTATTTCCTATAACTCCAACATAAAAAGGGGAACCACTCTGAATGAATTTTATCTGTTAATTAATCTACCCATTATTTCCCCATTAAACTAATCCTAAACCCTAATCCAGTCTTCTTTTTTCCTAGTAGATCAATAAATAAACAAATTTGACTACTACAGACAGCTAGAATCCCGATGTCACCTTCATGCGGGCCAGATAAATTTAGGATATCTTCCAAAGATAATAATCTTAACGAGACTATGCGACAAATCGGAAGAGAAGGAAAGCACCGCTTATTCCGTCTTCAAGCTAACCAAAAGAAGGACATATCCCAAGAATAACCAACAGAAGATGAACCAACCCATAAAAGCTAAGTAAAAAACTTCTTCCATGAACAATTGCTATTTGATATGAAAGAGATTCCGCCTAATGACTTTATTAACCCTAGCCTGTCGGCGTCCGTTTCATCCTCCTCCCAGCTTATAATTTCTGAATAAAAATTATGTTATAAAAATATATATTATGTCTTATTGTTCTTTGCCAATTTTTGCATGTGCACCTCTCATTTTCTTTGGTCTCTGATGGAACAGCATTGTAAAACGTTGGAAACGATAGGTGAACGTAACAACACCAAGTGTTTTATAGCCATTTTCAGGTACCTTTTCATTACACTTATTTTGTTCATTGAACATTATGTATAATTGTTTGGGACATAGGTAATTTTGTACATCAGACACGTCTTGCCCGTGAGCCAATTATAGCCCGTGGTAAGATTTCTTATGACCCATAGCGCTTCAGTCTTATAATGTATTATTTATGGCCCGCTAGAACAATGTCAAACTGGGCATGGCGCTAATTCGCCCCGGGCTATTCGGACCAGAATGCGTAAAATCGCCAGACAAGTTGAAAGCGTCACACTTTTTTGCTTTCTTTCCGGTTGAGTTGTAAACATAAATAATGTTTTATGAAGATTTTCACGTCTGGTGAATTTAGTAAAAATCCTTTAGGTGCGCGTTTACAACGGAATGCCTAGCGTAACTCAGATTTACAGAGCAGATCCCACCAACATGCCGGAAGTCTTCGAAGTGTATATTTATATGTAAGTTTGTGGTCAAAAGACATTAGTGTTACATAAATTATGTGGTAGCATAAATTATTGACAAACCCTGTAGCTGAAGGGGCCATTGGCTTTCAGATCAGCCAGTGGAAAAATAGAGGTAACCTCATCTGACCCTTAAAGAACACGTCACGAGAAACATGTGACTAGATTTAGATTTCAGTTTCAACCAGAGATGGACGCAGGGTAGACGTGCCACTGCGAGGTTGATTCTTCCACGCAGCGAATAAGAACATGGGCAGAAATAAATCTTGATCATGAAAATAAAAGTCTTGTGAGTTGATTAATTTGCATGACTAAAGAGTTAGCCCAGAAGAAGCCCTTAGAGAAGCAGTTAGAAGACCATACGACAAGATGATGATCATAGCCGAAGCAGTAAAGGAAGAAGTAACAAACAAGTAAGTCTCAACTCTCTCTTTCTCTCTCCCGAAGTCACTCCTCTCTCGATGTATATACCCGACGATGCTAGGTATATATGATGATGGGGTATATAACAACTATAAAGAACCATTGGCCTTCGGACATCTTCACTTTATCAAATTTGGCTCTCGGGTTTCTTAAAAAATATTCGGGACTCTTAAAATTTCCTGTTGGTAAGCAATAATTTCGGATGAAAGAAGACGCGAACAACAATTGAAAATTAAAGAAACATATATTCAAAAGGTACAAAAAGGGGGTTGCAAATTTTAAGCATTTGCTAGCCAGACTTATCTTGCTGAGGGTGAGGTAAAGGTAAAGGTTTCTCTTGATAAAATCACTCGTTGGTTAATAAGGTAAAGATGAGCGCTGAAATTATTATTCCACTCGCTGGTTGATAAGGTAAAGGTGGGCGCTGGAATTATCATTCCACTCGCTGGTTACAAGGTATAGGGAGCGCTTGAAAAACATGCCTCGCTTGAGAGATTCTCTTATGATAAATGACTTTCATCAAGAGGTTTAGTTTGGCGCCAATATCCTATATTGGCGATCGCCCTTTGGTGCCAAGGCGAGATAATTCAACTATATTTTTTCCGACAATCTTCACCTTATTAAATTTGGCCCTCTTTGCAAAATGTTTAGACCCCTGTGTTACATATTGCATATGCTAAACATTCATATTTGCATTGTTCATGTGAGTTGTTTGTCTTACTTTACCGAATATTTAGTGTTAGTTGTCTGTCTGTCTTTACCGAATATTTAGTGTTAGTTGTTTCTTTACCGAATATTTAGTGTTAGTTGTCTGTCTTTACCGAATATTTAGTGTTAGTTGTCTGTCTTTACGAATATTTAGTGTTATTTGTTAGTGTTAGTTGTCTGTCTTTACCGAATATTAGTGTTAGTTGTTGTCTTTACCGAATATCTAGTGTTAGTTGTCTGTCTTTACCGAATATCTAGTGTTAGTTGTTTGTCTTTACCGAATATCTAGTGTTAGTTGTCTGTCTTTCCCGAATATTTAGTGTTAGTTGTTTGTCTTTACCGAATATTTAGTGTTAGTTGTCTGTCTTTACCGAATATCTAGTGTTAGTTGTTTGTCTTTACCGAATATCTAGTGTTAGTTGTCTGTCTTTACCGAATATTTAGTGTTAGTTGTTTGTCTTTACCGAATATTTAGTGTTAGTTGTCTGTCTTTACCGAATATCTAGTGTTAGTTGTCTGTCTTTACCGAATATCTAGTGTTAGTTGTTTGTCTTTACCGAATATCTAGTGTTAGTTGTCTGTCTTTACCCTTAGTGTTAGTTGTTGTCTTTACCGAATATTTAGTGTTATTTAGTGTTAGTTGTTTGTCTTTACCGAATATTTAGTGTTAGTTGTCTGTCTTTACCGAATATTTAGTGTTAGTTGTCTTACTTTACCGAATATTTAGTGTTAGTTGTTTGTCTTTACCGAATATTTAGTGTTAGTGTATCCGTGGATGTAAAAACGCATTATAAGGGCCCCAGTGTTGGCTATAAACTAATAGGCTCTATTCTTATAATCTTAATTAATTCCAAGTCACGTTTAAAGCATTGGTTGATGCTAGTTTCCTCTACACAAACTATTTACTGCCGACGTTTAAACAGAACAAATGCAACCCTCTGATGACGTAACAATCATATATAACAATCATTCAATTCAGCAGAAAACTATACCATACTAAACGACCAGACGAATCCACGTTGAAAGACCTGTTCACTAATGTAGAAATGAACGACAGAAGACGTCACAAATCCTCAGGTTTATACAAGGAAATAAAACAATTACGGACAGTATTGTTACGAACCGGAACCTGCTGCTAAATCGCCTGATAAATTTAAGTAAGTAAAGTAAGTAAAGTCGTCGGGGTGTCCTAATGTCGGCATCAGCCAGACAGCGAGGGAGTCTATCTCCTTTTCACTAGCGCTAGACCAAGGAGATTGTTTTTAGCGTCTAGTGTGGAGCGCCACACCCACCATCAGCCCGTCGCTTTACCGCACAGATCCCTGTGTTACTCATACGCTGATTTGGCGAGGGTTGGTATCGAACCAGGAACCTTCAGGTTCATAGCCGAACATTCTACCGATTGAGACACTAGCTATAACATTATCATCATAAGATCGAGCTGATAGCATGGACACCCATGACTCTCTCTCTCTCTCTCTCTCTCTCTCTCTCTCTCTCTCTCTCTCTCTCTCTCTCTCTCTCTCTCTCTCTGTGTCCGGGAGTAGAGTGTGTAGCAAATTAGTGTAATGAGTTACTGTAACAAAATGTAGTTTAACTCTTAGCCTACTTTAAACCGCTCGCAGTGGCTCTCCCTCCACTGAGATCAATCTATTAAAAACTGATGGTTAGTTCATTATAAATGAACAGAAGGACTCAGATTACAGTAATAATAGGACTTTATTTGAATAGAATGAGTTCTGAGGTGAATAGATAATGAACTTTGAAATATCCCATACAGGTTAAGATACAATGAAAATTTGGTACAGCCGAGGAGGCAAAGAGTTAATATTGTAGCAGAGGGGTTTTTCCGGACAATTGTGATAAAAGGTAAATACTGAAATGAATTATAAATAAAACAAACAAAACAAAACAAAAGTTGAATTGAACAGATGTCGTTTTATGTATATATATATTTTTTTGGTAATAATCAATAATTTACTAATATGTTTTCGTCTGTACATAAATATTGTTTTAATTATTCTTTTTTTTTCATTCAATTACTTACTTGTCTATCAGTTTTGAATTTATATAAGGTTTAACTTGTAGTAAGTTGTGTGTTATATATATTTTATATATACGTAGTACACATCTTACTAACTTTAAACATGACTCAACACAATGGAAAAATAACGAAGTTGTATTAAAATAAACAACCTGTATTAAATAAAGTTACAAAAATGTAGAACAGCATACCGGGCAAAGTCCTTTCTTTTATATTGTGGTATTAATAGTTCATATTTTATCTTCTTTCATTTTCTGATAATGGAGCTGACTTGTTGCGTGACGACTATTTGCTTGTCATCCTCAAAACTTCTGAATTCCCGCTTCTTCTTTTTGGCGCTCGATTTTTGAATTCAGCGTCTGTCGGTTCCGTTACTGCATTTTTGGAATTCTTAGCCCCCTTTTTTTAAACAATCGGCAACCGCCATTTTATTAATCATTACAAACTCTTTGCTTACCAAATTCTCCCCACGGCTGTACCAAATTTTCGGTGTTCTAGATATATAGAAAGTAAAGGCAGAAAAATCGCTTACTTTAACAGGAAGAGAGGAAAAGGTGAAGTCGAACGTAAGCGAATATCTTATATATGTTTGACCGGAAATAAGGATAATTGGGGGAACATGATTGAAGTGACGACATGTATAAAAGACCAAGAAAAGAGACAGTAGATACCATTTTTTGGCCAAAGGCGAACCAAGCTAATTATGAGCACAAAAAAACAGGACGAACTTGTGAGTGATAGAGAAAAAGAGATAACCTGTCTGATATATATATATATATATATATATATATATATATATATATATATATATATATATATATATATATCAGACAGCTTATCTCTCTTTAACAAAGGGGGAAAAAAAGAAATAACACCAAAAAATTTAAAAAAGAAAAAAAAAAAAAAAGAAAAAGAGGGAGAAAGAAAAAGAAAAGAAAGGGGAAAGCGAAACAAAAGCTAAGTATGTAAATTTTTCTATTGACGGTTTTTATTTATTTATTCATTTTTTATTTTGAATTTTGACATGGCTACACACTGGCAACACACTCGCAACATTTGACCGGATGACAGCTGATATTAGGAATATTTGTTCTCCACAAACTTAAAAAAAAAAAAAGAGAGAAATAAGAAATTACAGTTATTCGCCCATTTGATTCATAAAGGAGGAGAAGAAGAAAGAGAAAAAAAAAGGAGAGGAAAAGGAAATAAGAAGAGAAATTGTAACCACACAAATAAAAACATAAGCACGTCATTTCTGAAAATAAACTCTGATGATGAAGCTCATGCTTCGAAATCGATAAGACAAAAATAACATCTTTTTGTTTTTATTTTTCATACGCATTGTACTGGCCTTCAAAATATTAATATATTATAACATACTTAACAATGCTTCAAGCAAATTACCAATTGCTTTTATATATATATATATATATATATATATATATATATATAGCTTAATTGGAGTCGTACCTAATTTAGAAATTAATTAATTAATAATGAATTAGGCGGGAATACCTATTAAATGTATGGCTAAACAAATCGAGAAAAATCAATCTCTGTATGTACATTTCGGCCTATTAGGCCTCATCAGCAGAGCTATAGATCGGAAGACCGCCCTGTGCGTGATTTGAAACCGGACTGCCAAGCTGACAGGCCGATCCCATAACCTCAACACTAAACGAACTTCTTAGATTTTTATGATTTGTTTAGAGTAGGTTAACATTCCACTTCTAGTGACTTTTATGACACGACGATATGATAAGTTGTAAACAAGGTTTGTTTAGAATGGCTTTTTGCCGATTAGTGTTGAGGTTATGGGATCGGCCTGTCAGCTTGGCAGTCCGGTTTCAAATCACGCACAGGGCGGTCTTCCGATCTATAGCTCTGCTGATGAGGCCTAATAGGCCGAAATGTACATACAGAGATTGATTTTTCTCGATTTGTTTAGCCATACATTTAATAGGTATTCCCGCCTAATTCATTATTAATTAATTAATTTCTAAATTAGGTACGACTCCAATTAAGCACTTATTCTCCAAAAAATTATCGGCAAAAAGCCATTCTAAACAAACCTTGTTTACAACTTATCATATCGTCGTGTCATAAAAGTCACTAGAAGTGGAATGTTAACCTACTCTAAACAAATCATAAAAATCTAAGAAGTTCGTTTAGTGTTGAGGTTATGGGATCGGCCTGTCAGCTTGGCAGTCCGGTTTCAAATCACGCACAGGGCGGTCTTCCGATCTATAGCTCTGCTGATGAGGCCTAATAGGCCGAAATGTACATACAGAGATTGATTTTTCTCGATTTGTTTAGCCATACATTTAATAGGTATTCCCGCCTAATTCATTATTAATTAATTAATTTCTAAATTAGGTACGACTCCAATTAAGCACTTATTCTCCAAAAAATTATCGGCAAAAAGCCATTCTAAACAAACCTTGTTTACAATATATATATAGGTATATGTAAAAACAAAATTTCTTTTGCGATGAAACAAAGAAAATAAAGTGCTCAATCACAGTTTGTAAGAGCTAATATTTATTTATTTTACAATGTTTTCATAGATCAATGTTCATTATCAACGACCGCGGTTTCATGCCAAAGCAATCATCAGGTTGAGGAGCAAAATGTGACTTTGAGTAAAGAACCACAACAAACACCATTGGATCTTGCTCCTCAACCTGATGATTGCTTTGGCATGAAACCGCGGTCGTTGATAATGAACATTGATCTATGAAAACATTGTAAAATAAATAAATAATATATATATATATATATATATATATAGAGAGAGAGAGAGAGAGAGAGAGAGAGAGAGAATCTGTCAGAGAGAGAGAGAGAGAGAGAGAGAAAGAAAGAGAAAGAAAGAGAAAGAAAGAAAAAGAAAGAGAAAGTGTGTGCTAGTTTAAGACGTTAATTTTATTTTTTAGATATCATGAAACACCCTGACTTAGAGGCCAGTGCAGCCACGGCGATCCTTATCGCCATGGTTACAGCACAAATACTTGTACTTTTATATATAAAGATTAAACTCCTGAAAAAAAAAAAGTAGACATTATTTATAATATCCAGGGGAAAGTTCCATTCAAACAAGATAAATATGGTCAACAGCTTTACGCACACAACAACGGTGTTAAAAAGTTATCAGCTGCAGTAAGTGATTTACTAGTGCAAATACAACTGTTCTTACAAGGTTGACGTCCACGCACCAAATGTCACCACAGACTCGGCAATATGTAATAAAGTTGCCGTCTCCCACAACCAGTGAACCTGGTGTCCGGTTGTGTGACCAAAGGAATAATCACTAGAACTATAAATATATGGGAGTTGTTTTTTTTTTTTTTTAAAAGGGACCAGGAAGTTAGTTAGCGACAGATAGAGCGACAAGTAACGACCTAAATTTCGCGGCTATCGAAACCGATCTTCTCCTCTAATTGGGGGGTGAGCTATGATTTGTCAAAAAATAGATCTCTCTCGAGGATGCCACTTCATGTCTTCCTGTTTTTGAGATCGATCCAAGGGAAAGTTACATCTATAATAAAGAGTGGATTTTTTTCAGTGACTTCTTTATTGAAAATTGGGTTATCTGCCCTGTTGTAGGTGACTCACCTATGACACGAACATGGACTTACCCAAAGGGTATATATTTAACAGAGTAAAGCTACTCAAACGAGTAGTACCAGATACAGTTCTTCGTGTAATCTGAAACAAGGAAACCCTTCCATTGTACGTTGATATATATTGCTGAATGCAATCTGTTCCCTACATTTTATACCCGTGTTGAGTTATTATTTATTGACCCTTAAACAGGTCATAACATGCCCTCAACCGGAAGTCCGGAAAATAGGGGGCAGAGATAGAACCCTGACTAAAAAGAACAGTTCCGACAGGCAGAGAGAACAGATCCGGCTGGCACTGGGAGAAGAACATAAGGTTCTGACTTTTGTGGCGTTGCGGGGTTTAGAAGGAATGTGGCCGAGATGAAAAGATGACTATGAGTTCCCATCAGGAAAGAGAAAAGTCAGACAAGATATCAGAAATAATGGAGTGAAATAGTAATTCTGTCACAAAGGAATGTGGCCGAGATGAAAAGATGACAATGAGTTCCCATCCGGAATAAGTCTTGTAGCAAATGCCAATAAAATTTGCAAATTAAGAGGAATTACGGGTTTAAAGGGGGGAGCCTCTTAAATCTCCCAGTTGTAGGCAAATTGTTCGGACGAAAGAAGACAAACACACAATGGAAATTTAATACATGTATTGACAAATAATACAAGAACTTGTTGCAAATTTTATTGTCATTTGCTACCCGACTTATCTGTGAGGTTAAATACTGTTCGTGGAGAAGTGGCGCTAACAGGTGTATTCTGGTCGCTGGTTGTAGAGTTCTTAATTTGCGACTTCCCTCAGTGACTGCTCTGTGATAAGTGAGGAAATTTGGTTTTGGTGCCAACATCGTATGTTGGCGATTCGCCCCCTAGCGACAGGGGAAGACAATTCTCTATCAAATTTCCGATACTCTGCCTCTCATTTTTCTAAAATATATATCAATATCGTTGGACTTCTACCTTTTTCACAGAATTCCTATTTACCCGACTCCTCGCCACCAGGCTAGGATGCGACTCAGGGTTTTTTTTAACGTGGAGAACCTCGCACAAACCAAATCTCATGCACCGGGCAATAAACACATCTCTGCCCCTTTAAATCGAAGGATCGGGTGTTGTCTGAGGGGATGGGCCCTAGGAAACAAATCATTTTGATAAACAAAGTTCCAGTCTGTAAAATTTCAGTCACACTATTACGTTCACTTTCGATCTTGGGAAATAATGAACCCCTTCATTCTTCCTGCTATGGGTTAAATAGTTCACATAGTACTGTTTTTTCTATAAAGTTGGCTCAGGCATTAACTTACCCACGAAGGCTGATATGCCATTAAACAAAGAACCCAAACCAACATCTTTTTATATCATGTTGATATTATCGGAAATTATTCTTCCATTTTCGGAAAAATACCGATCATTGAACTAAAGGGCGCCGTTAATAAAAGGGCAGGGAAAAATGAAATTAGGAACGGTCTTGCTTGACAGTGTAAAAGAATTTTATTCAAAAATAACTCCACAAAGGAGGCAAAAATGAAATTTATACAATTCAAATTGAAATTGCATAGAATTCCCCATGCAGACGCAAAATAAACAATTTAGGCACCAGATAACAATAAACAAATACAAAAATATATAATAAAATGAGTATAAGAAACAAAAATGTTCACTTACTAATTGAAAGGGTGTTAACCAACCTTTAACTACCCTTGAAAAATATACTCTCTCTCTCTCTCTCTCTCTCTCTCTCTCCTCTCTCTCTCTCTCTCTCTCTCTCTCTCTCTCTCACGCAGGAGAGGTAAAAAAATAGAAAGATAAAAGTCCTTTCAAATGTCTCTTGTTCCTTTTCGCCAAAGAACAAGGCTCGGAAGTTGAAAATAACTGACTGAAAGATAAACCTTCTTTCAGTCACTTGCACTTTCTCGTTAAAGAACAAGGCTCTCGGGGGAAGGATAGGGCTGGCTCTTCTGCGCTGGTATCTCTCACTTTTCTCTCGTTGTCGTCCGTTTTTTCTTCAAATGGATGGACACTCAAACAACAGTGTCTTCCGTGGTTAGAAGAATATGTGAAAGAAACCGCGACCTTTCTCGCCAAAGGAAAATGAAGAAACCACCGTCTCAGCCTTTCCAGGAATTCTGTAGGGTTGCAACAGCAACAAGCCACCTTTTCTCAATCAAGGTTTTTTTTTTAAAAACCGGCAAATGTCCGTTTTGAAGCAGCTAAGGGGTTCGTCACTTAGTGCTAAGACAGGATAATCTGCTGGTCGCGCTTCGCTTCCCACTTCCAAAGAGGCTGTTTAGGACTATGCCATGTCAAAGCCAGGAGGACTGCTAGCACCTCCTTTCCCCTCGCCGGTCAATTTCAAAAGAGGCAGATTTTAGGGGCACGTGACTGATTCCAGTACCCGGAGCTAGCAACAGGGGCCATTGTCTTCCATTTGTTTTCGTAGAAAAAAATACGAAACAAGAGACATTGAAAGGCGGATAAAATATATGCATTTAAACTATACAAAATGTTTATTTAAATAAAAATTTCCGACAATATCTATCTATTTATCTATATTTAAAAATAAATTTTAAACAGATCTATTTGACCAATAAATAGGACGCCAAAAAGGTACCTCCACTCCGGTCAGAGTGTACCTCTGAGTAATGGCAATGAAGAAGTACTCCACATTCCCAATGATATGCAGAACTGTAAGCCTCACCATCAGATAAATTTTGTGTCATACCCAGGACACCCCCCACACTTTGGTGAGTAATACCCCACCGCCAGAAATACAGTCATCGTATTAAGTTCCGCTGACAGAGCGAGTTGTGAAAGAAAAGATAGTACACTACTGAATTAATATTCGTAATTTCCTGGACAATATTTTTTTTAGATACTTAAGAAAAAGCAGGTACAGTTAAAGGTAAAAAAGAACAATTTCCTCGTAAATTCCAACCATAAAATAAACTGAACCCTCATTTTATGTCCATGTTTTTGCAATAAATGTTTTATTTTTCTTGCACCCGTTATTTTACAATACTAAATATATCTTCTTTATTTGTTAAAGAATAAAGAATCAAGAAAATATATTTAGTATTGTAAAATAACGGGTGCAAGAAAAATAAAACATTAATTGCAAAAACACGGACATAAAATGAGGGTTCAGTTTATTTTATGGTAGGAATTTACGAGGAAATTGTTCTTCTTTACCCAGTTAGAAACCTGAGTCTTTTGTTTAATAAAATAACCTTATCTGGCATCAAATGACCCGAAAGGTGTTGGTATGCCGTAAAACAAACAAATCGACTAATTTATCAACTATTTATACAGGAATTAAAAAAAGAAAATATTAAACTTATAATTTTAACCATGCTGGGGCAAACTTCTTTCTTTCCTTTTTTTTTTTTTTTTTTTTTTTTAGAGAAGTGGGTCACATGAGACATGGCTCATCGTCAGGCAAAAAAAAAAAAAAAAAATGAAGGTAATTTTTCCGTTGAAGTTGCTTTAATCATTTTCGGTGTTCTTCCAATATGGGATCTACCGAATGGTTTCTAATCCAATATGTGATCTACCGAGTTGTTTACATTCCAATATGTGATCTACCCATTAACTACCCATTATTTTCCCATTAAACGGTGCTCTTCCAATATGTGATCTACCGAGTTGTTTACATTCCAATATGTTATCTACCCATTAAACTAACCCCAAAACCTTAAACCCTATCTTCATTTTTCCTAGTAGATCACATGCCATGAATAGTAGATCAATAGTAGATCACAAACATTTGGTAGATCACATATTGGAAGGGCACTCCATTTTAATTCCAGGTGACCATACGCGTTATCATCTGCCTTAAATTTTGGGAAAAGTTTCCGTAAAAAAAATCTTTTCTATAAAAATTTTAAAAAATTGAAGTCTTTGTTTAATAATATCATCAGTGATATCAATGTAATGTAATTTGTAATTCCTTTTTGACATCGGCTTTCCCAGAGAAAGTATGGGAACATTCATCGACTCTTAGTCATAAAAAATGAATAAATAAGGCAAGTGGATAAATTCAACAACGTTACGGGAGGATATTTAGCCACGTCACCAAATTACAATATTAGCATTAAATACTAATATTGTAATTTCTCTTTATTTACTGTAATTAGAAAACGGAAAAACCAACTTGAAAAAAAAAAAGTTACGCCCCCAACATAAGGAGGGGGGGGGGGGAGGTAAAAATAAGTGACCTGAAAAAAATGAGAAAATTTTGAAATAAAATAAGTAATGCATTATAAAGATCATTCATTGATACATAAACACTGAAAATTTCATTAAAATCCGATAATTCCCTGATTTTTGGTAAATTATTTTCCCTAGGGGGGGGGGGCTAAAGTCATTTTGTCAAAAATGCAATTTAGTCTCATTTTGGGTATCCCTAGAATTAATATATCCATTGATACTTAAACACTAATGATAATTCAATAATAAATAGATAGGTGCTATTGGCAGAATTGCGTCCCGGCCTCCTGCCTTAAAAAACGGCGATAGCTGGAAAAAAACAAAAAAACAACCCCACCTACGAATGAAGTCCCTTGCTGTCGATAAAAAAAGGCGTTTTTCCCTATTTTTAATTTTTTTTTTTTACCGATTGTACGACGTAAATTAAGGTGCTACAAAACATTGATTTTTAATTCACATTGTACAATTGCAAAATGTGTTGATTGTCGAAAAAAAAATGAAAATAAAATGAAAATACTGAAAAAGATATTTTAGCGGATTGAAGGCATTTTTATCGATAAATATTTTTTAGTGGTTTGAAGGCGTTGAAAGTAAGCCATATTTTTATCGACAAATACATGTAAATATTTAGCCCCCCCCCACCAGAATATTTTAAGGAGGGGGAGGGTTAAAATATTTACATTTACTTATCGAAAAAAGACTGGAGGGGGTAAAATATTGTATTTACGTTTTTTTCAGCTATCACCGCCAAACATTTTTTTAAGGCAGGAGGTCGGGACGCAATTCTGCGAATAGCACCAATAAATGGAAAAAAAAAGGCGAGATAATCTCATATCAATATCTAAGATGAACTTATATATCCCTTCTCGGGACATATAAAAAAAAGTTGTAGAGAGATAATAAATTATTGTTTTCCCTTGGATTGTGGGCGTATATTTAGGCATCGTATATCAATCTCCCTATTCAAATCAACCTCTTTGATATCCGTTCTTCGAACAGATGATGTCTTGGTGTAAAGTGGATATGATTTTCACCTGTTTGTTGAATAGTAGAGAGATATTGTCTCTAGCTCCGGTGGGGTACTTTATTTCCCCATGTCACTGAAATGAAAACCACCAAAGACAAGTACGCCCTACACCATTCTTGTCTCTCTTTTTATGCACTGCTTGTCATGAAACATGCCAAGTGTGCATTTCATCAGTTTGTGACACGTTAATGTATTTCTATAATACTTGTTATATGTTCTTAGAGTCTACGAGAAAGAGAATTTGATTTGGGTGGTATTGCATTTATATACTACTGGTTGTCACGCCATCTAAAGGAAAACTGTGACAAGTGTTATAAACAGGGTTAGTAGTGTAGCGTTAGTTTCGTATTTGCCTGGGAGAGTTGTCTGCCCGGTTTAGTTTGCTGGTGCCCGCTAGGGGAATGAGTATTTAAGCGGCTGGTTCAAAAGGCTTCTCTATCTTTTTCTGTTCCAGTAACCACGAGAACCATGGGCTAGACACTGTCTATCCCTTCTCGTTGGGGCTTTAGGCCCCACTTACATTACTGTAAGTTCTTCACACAGCATGGACTATCCCTAGTCTCATGTCTGTACTTTTATATGTTATCTTGTACCATTCATGAATGTGTCTTCATCTTTATTTATGTACTCTTTGTTTATGTACCCTTTTACCTATGTACTTTGTATCTTGTCATATCCATGTGCTGTACTATAATAAATGTTTTGTCTGTTAACCTTCGTCGGAGTCGTGTATATCAAGTATATAACCTTGAACCTTCTTACAGTAGCAAGCGTATGGTGGCAAGGAAAAACAAACACAGATTTTAAGTTTTCTAAATTGTATTAACAAAAAGAAACATGAAAGGCGACGATAAGTTGAAAGTGAATTTAAGAGAGAGTCTGATTTTTGTGATAGTTGCGATGTATGGTGATGAAGTCAGTGTAAAGTCCGGTGGCTGAGTCAGTTGTAGTGGGGTGGTGACGTGGGCAGAATTTTGTGTTTTGGTATTCTGAAGTCGATAGCGAGTTTGTATCGTGTATAAAAGTTGGCGTATTCTTGTTGTTGAATGATGTGGAATTGTTCGTCTGTTTGACTGCCGCTCGGTCAGATTTTGGGTAGATGTAGGTGAAGATGTCGGTCGGCCGCCTTGTGAAGTGCTCGGTGATGTCGCCGCTGGTGTCTGTTCTTATCGGTCCTTCAAAGTCGATTTATATAGGCCTGTGTGATCCGAAATCGGATCACACAAGCCTTTTATTTATTTATTTTTTTTTTTTTTGGGGGGGGAGTTTTCGATTGGACGAAACTGTGAGTTTATTTACAAAATTATTTTCTTTATTGTTTAGGAATTCTTGTTTTCCAACCGGAAGTCCATCTCGGGTCTATGCGTAGAAACGTGTTATTTTGGTCACTTCGTTTTAGGCTACCGTCGAGTACACTTCCGCTTGGCGTCAGCAACTTATGTTTTGTTTTGTTGGCGAGTGTATGTATCTTTTTATTGCGGTGTGTGTGCGAATTGAACTGCTGAATTAGTGAATCGAGAGATATCTATTTTTTGTGTATGTAACACAAGTAAGGGAAAACAATTTATATATAAATAGATAGATAAATTTTTGAAGAGTGTTGTATTTTTAAAGATAATCTTGTAAGGTATTTTGTAATCTGTAGGTACCACCAGACCGTTTAGGTCATCTTGAATAAAACGGAAATAGATATTTCCGAACTTTGTTTATCAAAAATCTCGTTAAAAAAAATCGTACAGGGTTGTTACAAAGAAAAATAGTTAATTCAAAGATCAAATTATCCGATTGGGAAAAATTACATCGTTATCTTAAAAAATAAACAAACCTATCCATATTACGTGCGAAAGGGTAATTTTCAGGCCGTGATTTAGAGAGAAAGAAATACATATTATTACCCTCTTACAGTTATGCATCTAAGTACGGATGGGTGTAACGGACAAACTTTTTTAGCAAAATTTTTCTATTAAAATGAATAAAATCTTTAAAAACTTTAATATTACAATTTACTATGAATAAAAACTTGAAAAACTTTAATCTTAAAATTTCGCAGTGAAATTGATGTTAAAAAATGTCTTCGGTTTTAGTATTAATTCTTAAAATCGAAAATAAAATGAAAATTTGAATATTTTTTCTAAGAGAAAAACTGATAAAACAATCATTCAATATATTATTTTTATTCTAATTGGTCGTAAAAGTTAAATAAAATATTTTTTACGCTCAGAAAAACAAACTTTAGTTACCGAGAAGCGTCTCGTCATATGTCAGTTTTGTTCTTCCGTACATTCTAAGAATCATACATTACTATTCAACAATAAAAATTACAAATTCTTTTAAAAATATTAATCGAGCACGGATTGGACCAACTTTTAGTTCACCTGAATTCTAAAATTCATGTTTTTAAATATCCGTGAAAATTTTGATTTTTTTTCCACAGGAAAAAAAAAAATTAATTTATTTCACGCAGAAATAAAAATATTTAATCACACAAAAGATTGAAAATCTCGTAAAAATTAATTTCTTAAAAAAATTTTTTTTTTTGACAATTTAATAGAATATAGTACATACCAATTACATAAGAAAAAAAAAGTTTTCAAATATTAATATTATGACGTTTTTTTTTGCACTTTTTATTTCCGATTTCATTATTTTTTCCTAAAAAAACTATAATTCGTTACGTTATACAATTTCATTGATATAGTTATTCAGACTCTTATCTTTATAGAAAAAAGTACCAAATTTTTTTCCACATAATTTTTTTTTATCTCATAAAATAAAATAGGGGGGGTGATAGACATCGTAAAAAAAATATTTCCCCTAATATATTTTAGAAAAAAACTATTTCAGATGTATTTACATCCAATGGTAAACATTTATGGAAATTTTCGTGAAAATCGGACCATTAATTGATTTTTCATAGAATTTTAAAAAAATCCTCTTATCGTAACTTGTTTTTAGCTACGTTAAATTTCAGTTGATTTAACAGTGCAAAAATGAAAACATTGTTTTTCAATCATAATTTTCATTATTTTCCTATGCTGATAAAAAATTTAAAAAATCATCAGGAGTTTATATAATGTTTTTTCTTTCGAATGGAAAAAAACTTTCATGAAAATATTAATTTTTCTGCAAGTTTCATTGTGTTAAATGTAGGGGGGGGGGTAAATTGCACATGGTCAAATTGGTGGTACCTAGTAATCTGTTATAATAACGATAATAGATTATCTTCAATATTCAGCTAGCCACATGCAATTCTTTCTCAAGAAAGTCTAAGACTTCAGTTTTTCTTATATATGTATATATATATATATATATATATATATATATATATAAGATCTTTTTACCGAAGAGAAAAAAATGAACTTTTCCCTATTTCTATAGTGTTACATAATTAGGAGGACCCACTATGTTACAATAGTAAAAATAGTTGAGGTACCTTCAATGAAAAATTACTTTAAATCTTTTTAGTAGTTTAGCCTGCCTGGTAATGAGCCATGTCTAATGTGGTCTGCTTCTTAAAAATGGTTGCCCATGCCTGGCTTAGACAATAGAAACAGATACTACCAGGTGTGATGGCACTGTGAAACTGTACTTCAGTAAATCTGCACCTCGTAGCAAAAAAGAAAAATGTAAGAAAGCGGATGATGATGATGATGATTTTCTTTTAAATCGAACTTTTGATTATAACGATAATTTTCATTCCAACTGTGGATTCTATTATTATAATGATTATTATTATTATGATGATGATGATTTAACTCCTGCTTTTCAATTAGTAATAATAATTAAAAATTTTCCATTTAGATTTTTTCAACAGATCTTTCTTCGTTTTTTTTTACGCCATTTAAATTATGCTAAATATCACATTTGTATTCATATAGCATCTCTTTTTCAATAGAAAACAGAAATTGAATTTTTTTTTCTTCTTCTTAAAATTTCCATATTTCCATTGGCTGATGAATTTCCGAGAAAATTGGGACTTTTACTTTAATAATAATATAAAATAATAATAATAATAATAATAGACAAAAAAATTAAATTTTGACCATACAAAAAAAATGGTATATGCATAAACCAGAATAAAACTGTTCTTGAGAATGAAACGCATAAAATTCTCTGGACTTCGAAAATAAGACGGATCTTATCCCAGCAAGGGAATCAGACCTAGTATTGATAAACAAAAAAAAAAAAAAAAAAAAAAAGAAGAGAACTTATCAACTGGTGATTTTGCGGTTCCAGCATATCACAAGGTGAAGATGAAGGAAAACGAAAGATGGATAAATACCTGGACCTTGCCAGATAATTGAAAAAGCAGTGGAATATGTGGGTGAAAGTGATACCAATTTGTAGTTGGTGCATTTAGCACCCCCCCCCCCCCGAAAAAACTTGGGAAAAGACTGGAGGAACCGGAAATCAGAGGAAGAATTGAGACCATCCAGACTAATGCATTGCTGAAATCGGTTAGAATACTCAGAAGAGTCTTGGAGACCTGAGGCGACTTGTTGTCCCTCAGACTCCAGTAAAAGACCATCAACTAACGCTGGTATAAAAAAACTCAAATAATATTATTATTATTATTATTATTATTATTATTATTAATAATAATAATAATAATAATAATAAGCATGGCTGGCTGGGAAAGCTGATCCATTGGGAATTGTACAAAAAATTAAGCTTTGACAATACGACAAAATGGTATATACACTGACCAGAATCTTTGAAACTAATCCAATAATCGCTTCCCCTACTGCTAAAGTCTGGCGACAGAATCTCTCTGTTTGCAAGAATATTACAGTCATCTTCAACTTATCCGCAATATCACGTTCAAAAGCGTCTCAATCTTTCTCCTCTCGTGCATGACTTTTTTTAATGCATAGCCAATCACAAGAAAAATTACACATGCGCTAACCACTCTCGTCAGTTCTTCTGGTTACGAGATCGTGTTTTCTTAAATTAAGGTGTTAAAGCGACCATGTTTTCTTTTTGAGTCCCTCACTCATTTTAGACGCAGGACTCGTTCGCACACGCTTTGAGCTCTACGGTAAGTTATTTATCTTGCTACAGAGAATGAAGCTAAAAGATTCTGTGACATACAAACAGATGAACTAATCCTGACTACCCCCCAAAGAAAAAAGAAAGAAAAAAAAAAAGACAGACCTAATATTAATTAACAAGAAGAGAATGCAACAACAACGAGACATTATATATATTTACAAACTCCTCCGCACGAGCAGGATGTGACACACGGTCAATTTCTTAAGCGGAGTTCAACAGGTTTGAATTCAGAGTTTTCCTTCTCCTAGACCGGTTTCCTAACCAAGGTTAAAGAGCCCAGTCTGTCCTACCATTTACCCATAGCTGGAGGGAGAGTAGGATTTATACCTTTCCCCAGGCTATTAGCGTTAAGTGAAATGCAATTACCACATCCAGGATTTGAACTCGGGGCGACGAGTCCATTTCCCATGATTTTAAACATTACACCACGCGCTTCAAGGAGACATTATATTTGTGTTAAATCAACATCAGCTGAGTTGATTTCTGCTTTTGGCCAACAAAAGTAAGAAGTGCAATTTCTCTGAATTGTAGCATGTTGATCAAACTGAAAACAAATCTGAATTGAAAATAGTTGAACATTTGTCATTTAGTGACTTTTGCCGTTCCAGCGGACCACAGAGTAAAATCGAAGGAAAACAAAACATACTTGGACCTTGCCAGAGAGCTGAAAAATAAAACCCTGTGGAACATAAAGGTGGCAGTGATAACAATTCCAGTTTGTATCCTTGGGACGCCCCCCCCAAAAAGACCGGTTGAACTGAAGATCAGAGGAAGAATCAAGACTCTAAACCTATGGGGTAGGAAGAGGTTTGGGTGTTTTAAGGTTTGCCTCAGTCTCAGCCACAAATTTGCAACCCCCTTTTTTGTACCTTTTGAATATCTGGTGTCGCTTATCTGCTGAATTCTTATTTCTTGTGAGTGTCATCACCTCAGCTAAATAATGGACCATTCTGTTTTTTATTATTTAAAAAAAGAAAGGGCATGTAAGACATTAAAAAATGTAAGAAAGAAAGAGAGTAGGAGAAAGATAGAGAAGGGGGGGGTGAGAATACGAAAGAAATAATGGTAATTTGTTTCAATCGATGATGAAAAGAAGGAAAGAAAAAAAAGGAGTTTAGCTCAGTCGGTCGAGTAGGAATCACAAGGTTCTTGGTTCGATACCAGCCCTCGCCAACTCAGTGTATCTGTGCGGTAAAGTGATGAGCTGATGTTAAGTGTGGCGCTCTACCTCAGATGCTAAAATTCTCTCCTTGGTCTAGCACCAGTGAAAAGGGGATAAAATCCCTCGCTGTCTTGCTGATACCGATGTTAAGAGTTTAAATGCCATCCCTGGACAGTTGAAAAGGGCTTAAAGTAAGTAAGTCCTGAGTTATGGAATCCTTTGGTAAGTGTATAAGTCCTATCCTGCGAATAAGTCCTATCCAGCTTACTGTTAAAGGTCCAGTGATTCAATCCTATGTCCATCGTCAACGAAGGTTCAAAGCAAGTATGGCCAGTATGCTCAGTATAAGTATTATTTCAGCAGCAGAGTACTGCCAGTGATTGGCCAAGAGGTTGATCACATGGTTCTCGGCGAGTCTATATATATGAGTGGGCATCAGGCACACACCTTATAAGACAAAAAAGTCAACAACCGACATTAGGCTGCCCTGACGACTTTACATTTTTACATATTGAACTATTTGTTGCATAATTGTGTGGTGGTGTGGGTTTTGGACAAGCACTGTAGCGAGAATTTTAAGGGGCCATTGTTTTCAGATCAGGGGATGGAAAACTACCGGACAGTTATGACCCCAACTGACTCCAATCTCGCGAGTCATATGATAGATTTAGATAGGTAATCAGTTTTCAACCAGACGTCAGGCAGAGAGGATCTCTCTGTTGAGGTTGTAAGGGAGTTACAACCTCAACAGTGAAAATGGGCAATACCGAAATAAATCTTTGATCAAAGAAACACAAAGTCTTGTTGTTGATTAATGAATGACTTAAAAAGAAGCCCTTTGTTAGAAGAAGACAAGAAGAATCTAGACGACAGAATGACCGGCCAAAGAAGTAAAGGATACAGCACTAGACGATCATAGCCGAAAAGAAGAAGATAGAAAGAAGAAATGGAAGCAAGTATGTCACGACTCTATCTGTCTGTCACTCTCTCACTATCACCCACAGACTCTCTCCCTATCACAAGTCCACTCTCTCCCGTTTATATACCCGAGGTACGATCACAATGGGGTATATAACTGTTGGAATTTTTGTATATAAGGCGTGAGGCAAATGGTCACTTCTACTTATAGACTCGTCGACTACCATGTGACCAGCCTTCTTATCCAATCACTGGCAGTGCTGCTGCTGCTGTTGGTGTATTTATACTGGCCGATTCTAATCTTAGCTCATTGATACTTGGATCTTCTTGGACGTCGGACCTAAAGGAAACAGTGCCAAAGGACTTATTGACTTACTTATTTACTTTAAGATCTTTTACAACTGGCCAAGGATGGCGGCCAGATACTTAACAATAAAATATTTAGCAATGGCTCTTAAGTAAACTCTTAAAGTAAATAAGTAGTCAATAAGTCTTTGGCACTGTTTCCTTAGGTCGACGTCCAAAGAGATCCACATTATCAATGAGCTAAAGAATTTAGAATCGGTCCAGTACTAAATACACCAACAGCAGCAGCAGCACTGCCAGTGATTGGATAAGAGGCTGGTCCACATGGTAGTCGACGAGTGCTATAAGTAGAAGTGACATTTGCCTCACGCCTTATATACAAAAATTCCAACAGTTATATACCCCATTAGGTGATCGTACTCGGGTATATAAAAGCGGGAGAGAGTGGACTTGTGATAGGGAAGAGAGTCTGTGGGTGATAGTGAGAAGAGTGACAGACGATAGAAAGTCGTGACATTTGCTTCCATTTCTTCTTTCTTCTCTTCTTTTCGGCTATGATCGTCTGTGCTGATATCCTTTACTTCTTTGGCCGGTCATTCTGTCGTCTAGATTCTTCTTGTCTTCTTCTAACAAAGGGCTTCTTTTTAAGTCATTCCATTAATCACAAACAAGACTTTGGTGTTTCTTTGATCAAAGATTTATTTCGGTATTGCCCATTTTCACTGTTGAGGTTTGTAACTCCCTTACAACCTCCAACAAGAGAGATCCCTCTCTGCCTGACCGTCTGGTTGAAAACTGATTACCTATCTAAATCTATCATAATGACTCGCGAGATTGGATCAGTTGGGGTCAATAACTGTCCGGTAGTTTTCCAATCCCCTGAATCTGAAAATCAATGGCCCCTTAAATTCTCGCTTAACAGTGCTTTGTCCAAAACACACACCCACACAATTATGCAACAAATAGTTTCAATATGTAAAATGTAAAAGTCCGTCAGGGGCAGCCTAATGTCGGTTGTGACTTTTTGTCTATAAGGTGTGTGCCTGATGCACTCATATATATAGACTCCCGAAGAACCATGTGGATCAACCTCTTGGCCATCACTGGCAGTACTCCTGCTGCTGAAATAATATTTGACTGAGCTACTGGCATACTTGCTTTTGACCTTCGTTGACGATGGACTAGGCATTGAATCACTGGACCTTTAACAGTAAAGCTGGATAGGACTTATTCGCGGAATAGGGACTTATACAACTTACCTAAAGGATTCCATAACTCAAGGACTTACTTTACTTTAAGCCCTTTTCAACTGTCCCAGGGATGGCATTTAAACTTCTTAACATCGGTATCAGCAGCAGCGAGGGAATTTTATCCCCTTTTCACTGGTGCTAGACAGGAGAGAATTTTAGCACTCTGAGGTAGAGCGCCACACTTAACATCAGGCTCATCACTTTACCGCACAGATACACTGAAGTTGGCGTAGGGCTGGTATCGAACCAAGAACCTGTGATTCCTACTCGACGACTGAGCTAAACTCCTTTTTTTTCTTTTCCTTCTTTTCATCATCGATTGAAACAAATTTACCATTATTTCTTTCGATTCTCACCCCCCCTTCTCTATCTTTCTCTACTCCTCTTTCTTTCTTAACATTTTTTAATGTCTTAAACATGCCCTTTCTTTTTTTAAATAATAAAAAACAGAATGGTCCATTATTAGCTGAGGTAACTGACACTCACAAGAAATAAAGAATTCAGCAGATAAGCGACACAGATATTCAAAAGGTAAAAAAGGGGGTTAGCAAATTTGTGGCTGAGACTGAAGGAACCTAAAAACACCCAACCTCTTCCTACCCATAGGTTTAGAGTCTTGATTCTTCCTCTGTTCTCAGTTCAACCGTCTTTTTGGGGGGGGCGTTCCCAAAGGATAGCAAACTGGAATTGTTATACTGCCACCTTTAATGTTCGCACAGGGTTTTTTTATTTTTCCAGCTCTCTGGCAAGGGTCCAAGTATGTTGTTTTTTCCTTCCGATTTTACTCTGTGGTCCGCGTGGAACGGCAAAAGTCACTAAATGACAAATGTTTCAACTATTTTCAATTCAGATTTTGTTTTCAAGTTTGATCACATGCTACAATTCAGAGAATTGCAAACTTCTTACTTTTGTTGGCCAAAAGCAGAAATCACTCAGCTGATGTTGATTAACACAAATATATGTCTCCTTGAAGCGCGTGGTGTAATGTGTTAAAATCATGGAAATTGGACTCGTCGCCCCGAGTTCAATCCTGGATGTGGTAATTGCATTTCACTAACGCTAAATAGCTGGGGAAAGGTATAAATCCTAACTCTCGCCTCCAGCTATGGTAAATGGTAGGACAGACTGGGCTCTTTAAACCTTGGTTATGGGGAGGGGGAACCGTCTAGGAGAAGAAAAAAACTTTTCCTGGAAAAAATTTTTCCAACCTGTTGAACTCCGCATTTTTTTTTTTTATTTTTTTTTTTTTTTTTTTTTTTTTTTTTTTTTTTTTTTTTTTTAAAAAAAAAATTTTTTTTTTTTTTTTTTTAAAAAATTTTTAAAAAAGAAATTGACCGTTGTCACATCCTGCTCGGCGGAGGAGTTTGTAAATTAATATAATGTCTCGTTGGTTGTTGCATTCTCTCTTGTTAATTAATATTAGGTCTGTCTTTTTTTTTTTCTTTCTTTTTTCTTGGGGGTAGTCAGGAATTAGTTTCATANTACATACTTAGCTTTGTTTCGCTTCGCTCTTTGTTCTTTTCTTTTTCTTTCTCTCTTCTTCTCTACCCTCTTTTATTTTTTTTTTTATTAATTTTTTTGGGTGTTATTTCTTTTTTTCTTCCCCTTTGTTAAAGAGAGATTAGCTGTCTGATATATATATATATATATAGATATATTATATATATTATATATTATATATATCATCTCAGACAGTGTATCTCTTTTCTCTATCACTCACGTTCGTCTGTTTTCTTTGTGCCACAATTAAGCTTGGTTCGCCTTTGGCCAAAAAATGGTATCTACTGTCTCTTTTCTTGGTATTTATACATGTCGTCACTTCAATCAATGCTCTCCCAATTACTCATTTCCGGTAAACTAATTAAGATATTCGCTTACGTTGCGGACTTCACCCCTTTTTCCTCCTTCCTGTTAAAGGTAAGCGATTTTTTCTGCCTTTACTTTCTATCATATTCTAGAACGCAGAAAATTTTGGTAACAGCCGTGGGGAGATTTGGTAGCAAAGAGTTTGTCAATGATCTAATAAAAGGCCGGTTCGCGATTGTTTAAAAAAAGGGGGGGGGGTAAGAATTCCAAAAATGCAGTAAGCGAACCGACAACGACGCTGAATTCAAAAATTCGAACCGCCAAAAGAAGAAGCGGGAATTTCTGGCAGTTTTGAGGATGTACAAAGCAAGTAGTCGTCAGATTCAAAAGTCACATCGCATTATCGGAAAATGAACGAAAAGATAATATGAACTATTAATACACATATAAAAAAAGGAGTTGCCGGTTATGCTGTTTTACAATTTTTGTAACTTATTTAAAAATACGGTTGTTTTATTTCATAACTTCGTTATTTTCCATTGTGTTTGGTCATGTTAAAGTTGTATAGATGTGTAGCAAGTATATATAAAATAATATAACAATCAACTTACTAACAAGTTTAAACCTATAATAAATTAAACACTGATAGACAAGTAAGTAATGAATGAAAAAAAAAAAAGAATAATTAAAAAATATTTATGCACAGACGAAAACATATTAGTAAATTATTGATTATTACCAAAAAAATATATATATACAATAAAACGACATCTGTTCAATTCAATTTTTGTTTGTTTTGTTTTTTATTTATAATTCATTCAGTATTTACCTTTTATTACAATGTCGGAAAAACCCCTCTGCTACAATATTAATCTTGCTACAAATTCCCCCTCCTCTCGGCTGTACCAATTTCTTTGTATCTTAACCTGTATGGAATATTTTCAAAGTTCATTATCTATTCACACTCAGAACTCATTCTATTAAAATTAGTCCTATTTAATGTAATCTGAGTCCTCTGTTCATTTATAAGGACTAACGATCATCTGATGGGATTTCAAAGTTCACTATCTATTCACCTCAGAACTCATTCTAGTCTGAGTCCACTTCTGTTCATGTTATAATGAAACTAACCATCAGTTTTTTAGATAGATTGATATCAGTGAGGGAGAGCCACTGCGAGCGGTTTAGAGTAGGCAAAGAGTTAAACTACTTTTGTTGCAGTAACTCATTACCTAATTTGCTAACCAAACCACCTCTCGTCTCACTTCTCAGATCTCGTCTCTCTTCTCTCTCTCTCTCTCTCTTGCGTCCTCTCGTCTCTCTCTCTTACTCCTGGAGAGGAGGAGAGAGGAGAGAGAGAAATTAGAGAGAGAGATAGAGAGAGGGGGTCTTCCATGGGTGTCCATGTTATCAGCTCGACCTTATGCATGATAATGTCTATAACGCTATGTCTCCAACGATAGGATTCGGCTGTTGAACTGCGAAGGTTCCATGGTTCGATTACAACCCTCGCCAACCTCAGCGTGAGGTAAACCAGGGATCTGTGCGGGTAAAACGATGGGCTGATGGTGGGTTGTGGCGCTCCACCCTAGACGCAAAAACAATCTCCTTATGGTCTAACGTCAGTGAAAAGGAGATAGACTCCTTCTGCTGTCTGCTGAGCGACATTAGGTACCCGACGACGTTTACTTACATTTTTACCCTTATCTCCACATTTATCAGCGCGATTTCAGCGGAGTGTTCCGGTTCGTCATAATACTGTCCGTAACTTGTCTTTATTGGCGGTTGCGCTGCCTGTAATAAACTAGGATCTTTGTAAGTCTTCTTCGTTCATTTTCTAACATTAGTGAACAGGTCTTTCAAACGTGGATTCGTCTGGCTCTTTTAGTAATGGTAGTAGTATTTTTCTGCTGAATTGAATGATTGTTATATATGATTGTTACTCATCAGGCGGTTTGCATTTGTTCTGTTTAAGCGTCCGGCAGTAAATACGTTTTTGTAGAGAAACTAGCATCAACCAATGCTGTTTAAACGTGACTTGGAATTAATTAGGATTAAAAAAAATAAGAATAGAGCGTATTAGTTTATAGCCACACTAGGGTCTTATAATGCGCTTTTTACTCCACGGTCACACACTAAATACATGGCAAAGACAAAACTAACACTAAATATTCGATAAAGAAAAACAATAAACTAAATATTCGATAAAAACAAATCAACTAACACTAATCGATAAAGTAAGACAGATAACATAAATATTCGATAAAGTAAGGACATAAACTAATATTCGATAAAGACCAACAATAACACTAAATATTCGGTAAAGAAGACAACAACTCACATGAACATGCAAATATGAATGTTTAAGACATATGCAATATGTAACAAGGGGTTAAAACATTTTGCAAGAGGGCCAATTTATAAGGTGAAGAATTGTTCCGGAAAATATAGTTGAATTATCTCCCTTGGGCACCAAAAAGGGCGATCGCAATATAGATATTGGCGCAAACTAACTCTTGATAAGTCATTTTCATAATGAGAATCTCTCAGCGAGCATTTTTTTCAAGCGCTCTAACCTAGTAACCAGCTGATGAATGATAATTCCAGCGCCCACTTACTATCAACCAGCGAGTGGAATAATAATTTCAGCGCTCATCTTTACCTTATTAACAACGAGTGATTTTCAAGAGACTTTACCTTACTCACCCACAAGATAAGGTTGGAGCATGCTAACAATTTTTCAACCTCCTTTTTTAACCTTTGAATATATGTTTCTTTAATTTTCAATTGTTGTTCCCGTCTCTTTTATCCGAAATTATTGCTTACAACAGGAAATTTTAAGAGTCCCGAATATTTTTAAGAAACCCGAGAGCCAAAATTTGATAAGTGAAGATGTCGAAGGCAATGGTTCTTTATAGTTGTTATATACCCATCATCATATATAGCTAGCATCGTCGGGTATAACATCGAGAGAGGATGACTTCGAGAGAAAGAAGAGAGAGTTGAACTTATTGTTTGTTACATTCTTCCTTACTGCTTCGCTATGATCATCATCTTTGTCTATGGTCTTCTTAAATGCTTCTTCTAGGGGTCTTCTGGGCTAACTTTTACGTCATGGCAATTAATCAACTCCACAAGACTTATTTTCATGATCAAGAATTTATTTTGCCATGTCTTGTTCCCGCGCGGAGAATACATCAGCAGAGAGTCTACTCTGCTTCATCTCTGAGTTGGAAACTCAATTTAACTCTAGTCACGTGTTTCTGTGAGTGTTCTTAAGGAGTCAGATGAGGTTACTCTATTTTTCCACTGGCTGATCTGAAAGCCAATGGCCCTTCAGCTACAGGGTTTGTCAATAATTTTGCTACACATAATTTATGTAACACATGTCTTTTGACACACTTACATATAAATATTTTACATTGCGAAAGATTTCCGGCATGTGGTGGGATCTGCTTCTGTAATCTTGATTACGCTAGCATTCCGGTTGTAAACGGCGCACCTAAAGGATTTTTACTAATTCTCAGAACGTGAAAATCTTCTAAAACATTATTTTATGTTTACAACTCACGGAGAAAGCAAAAGTGGTGAGCTTTCACTTGTTGCGATTTTCGCATTCTGGTTCGAATGAGCCGGGGCGAATTAGCGCCATGCCCGTTTGACACTGTTCTAGCGGGCCATAAATATACATTATAAGACTGAAGCTATGGGTCTAGAATCTTACCACGGCTATAATGCTACGACAAAAGTGTGTCTGAATGTACTAAATTACTATTCCAAATGTATACCTAATTCATGGAACAAATAAAAGTTGTAATGAAAGGTACCTGAAAATGGGTTATAAAAACTTTGGTGTTGTTACTCAATATCGTTTCAACGTTTTAACAAACGCTGTCCATCAGAGACAAAAGAAAATAGAGGTGCACATGCAAAATTGGCAAAGACAATAAGACATAATATTATATTTTTTATACTATTTTTATTCAGAAATTATAAGCTGGGAGGAGGATAAGCCGGACCGACAGCTACGGGGTTATAAACGTCATTGAGGCGGAAGTCTCTTTTATATCAATAGCAATTGTTCATGGAAGAAGTTTTTTACTTGGTTTTATGGGTTGGTTAACTTCTGTTGGTTATTCTTGGGATATGTCCTTCTTTTGGTTAGCTGAAGACGGAAATAAGCGGTGCTTTCCTTCTCTTCGATTGTCGCATAGTCTCGTTAAGATATTATCTTTGGAGATATCCTAATTTTATCTGGCCGCATGAAGGTGACATCGGATCAGCGTCTGTGTAGTCAATGTTTGTTTATTTATTGATCTACTAGGAAAAAAGAGACTGGATTAGGGTTTAGGATAGTTTAATGGGGAAATAATGGGTAGATTAATTAACAGATAAAATTCAATCAGAGTGGTCCCTTTTATGTTGGGTATGGAAATAACCGGAAATGATATTTGGGGACTCACGTGCTATGGATAAATAGGCCATTACGGCAAATCACACGGAGGCACGCCGAGGTAGTTATAAAGTAAGGACCTCAACGGTGCGCTCGTCTTTCACTCACAAGCGGTGATACTCTTTAGAATACAACACGGTGAGATATCGCTTCCTCCTGAATATGTCCAAAATGGCTCCTCAAAATCAGTATACTTCAACTTTCTCGGATCTGAGATCCGACATAAGATGCCCTCTTTGAGCTTAGAGACCATGGGAAACAGTACACAAGTGTTGGAACAGCAGCACATTTTTGTCCATGGCTTCACGAAATTCTTCATCAAACCAAAAGCTTGATGGGAAGAGTAAGGAAGCAGCCACCTTAATTCATGTACAGAGGATTCTCCTTATGCTGTGTTCCGCTGTTGAATGAGACGTGTTGGCTTACGCTTGACTGTCAAATGCGTCTTGATATATACGCGAATGGTTCATTAATAGCTAGATTATGCCACTCATAAGAAATAAGAATTCGTGAAATAAGCGACACAGATATCAGGATTTACTTTTATTATTTAATTAATTCATTCATTTGGACGATTTTGATATCTTATTTTTAACAGAGGGTGTGCAGAGAATAAGGTCGGAAGATTAGGAACAAAACTATTAATATATAGATGTGCTTTTTGTATAGTAAAAAATCTTCGTAGTAGCAAAGGGTCTTTTTGTCCCCTTTCTTCAAAACTGTTCCCATTTCTCTCTGTGCAATACTTTTATTTCTCCTCCTACAGATCCTTAGGGGGTGTCTTTGTATTTAACTTCTAACACCTGCGCTATTAAGTGTCCACATGCTGTTAACTTGGGTTTAGCAGGCCCGGCGCTTTTAAGCATGTTTGTGCATAATTCATATGGTTGGAATTCTTTCTTTTTTGCCAGTAAAACTTCGTTTTTGTACCTTTTCATATACTGCTTGTTCATATACAATATGTGCACATTTTATTTGTTGGATCCGTTTTGTGTATTCTTGTTAATACTTCTTCATATCTATATTGTATCAAATGTTCTATGTATAAATGATTTACGAGGTATGCAGAAAAAGTTCCAGTATGTCAGAAAACTTCGAGTGAGGGGATCATCCCTGGAGTTCTTTGTCACATGACAGACGATCACCAGCATATCTACAAAGAGATACTGTTGCTTTGCTTCGTTCAGTGCGCGAACAGAGGCGAATGTGGCAGGACAACTCGTAAAGGTCTTCGCATGAAAACGCAATTGCCACACTCCTCTGAGTATCCGAGAGTTCCTGGTCAGAAAAACTAATGTCTGGAGCAACCTTCTACTCGCTGACTACGTCATGTGATTTTTCCACTCTCCCAAGCCCAATGGGTTCATCAAGGGACCCGTTTTGAGTATGTGCACATCAAAAGGTACGAAGGAAGCTAGGGAGAATCCCGAAAGAATCTTTCAGGGTGCATGCAAGAGCGCTTGTGAGGATGGGAAAGGATTAGACTCGGGGTGGGGGAGGGTACTTTTGAGGGGATAATTTTAGTTTGTAGTTTGTATTTGAAATATAAATATTTGTAAAACCAGTCCTGTGACTTTTCTGACATACTCGTATCTTTCTTCCGCAATTTAGTGTTAGTGAAAACGTTGTTGATGACTATATTGATTTTTACGGCTCTCATCTCTTGTTGGTTTTTTATGCGAGACGTTTGCTTTTTTCCTGCTTGATGGTATTCAAAATTTATTTTCCCCAAACTCAAAATTTTTTCAAACGTCGTTTCTTTTTCTATTAAACCCATATATTTGACCTAACAGGTACTACTACTTAGATAAAGTGGGTCTGGGATAATGTAATGGAGGGTACTCCAACTACCAGAGTCCAAAAGGAACTCCACACTGAAGAATTGCAAGTTTCACGTATACCCAGGACCTAAGACCTCATTGACCAGCTTTCTAGCAATATATTAATTTACCAACCTCCGCACGAGCAGGAATGCGACACAAGGTCATTTCTTAAGCGGAGTTCAGCAGGTTTGAATTCAGAGTTTTCCCTTCTCCTAGAACCGGTTGCTACCAAGTTAAAGAGCCAGTCTGCTACTTTAACCGCATAGCTGGAGGAGAATAGGTATACTTTCAAGGATATTAGCCGCTAAATAAATGCAATTACCACGGTCCAGGAAGAAACTCGGGCGACCGAGTTATTTCCCATGAATTTAACCATTCACCAGCGCTTCTAGTACTATATATAACAAGAGTTGGGGGGTTGTCCATAAGGGCAATAGAGTTTGGGACAATTATAAGGTCTAAGGCTTGATGTGGCAGTGATTGAAGGAGAGTCTCCGACGCCTGTCTAGCCGAATAAGGCTCTCAGCCCATAGGATTCCGTCTTAAGCATCCGGGCTCGCGACCACACAGCGCTGGACCCTCTTAGTGGGGATGACCTTGCAGAGTGAGTGTCGTTTATAGACGCCCCAGCTGTATAATTAACTAGAGAAACAATTTTCTGATCATATCTTTAGTTCGTTTCAACCCATTTCTTTGTAACGGAAATGCTGTGACGGTAGAAAATTTACGCACTCAACGTACGCAACAGAGCGTTTAATGATTTTCTTCCGAAGTTGTTTAATAAATATACTGGTACCTAAAGAAATAAGAAACAAAACAGCATTACTCCAAGGTTTGATTAATGGAGTTAACCAAGAGTGTGACGACAGGTTGAGAAGTTAAAGAATAAAACGAACGACTAGAATTGAACAAAGAAATGTATTACATATAGAGTTGCCACTTTCGTTCGTTTTGCACGAATAATAATTGTCACTTAATCTGGTGTATCTGAGATATGGATAGTTAATCGGAGACCTTGCTACGGTCCTCTGTCGTCGGATATGATGACTTCTGTTTTTGCGTCGACTCGCGATGTCCTGGTTGTTGGGAAGAGGAGCGACCCGTTTTAGGTTGTCCAGTGCTAGCTGGATCAGAAGAGAGTATGAGTTTGCTTATTCGGCTTTAATGGCTACCAAGGTAGATTAGCAGACCATTGTTTAGTGAATTCGATTCTCACTGGGGTGCACCATAACTTTGTTTTTTTTTTACTTGGTATGACCAAATGGCATCAGATGGTGAAATCCGGGGAGTGTGGAGTAATCCTTCTTGCATTATCTCAAGGTCCACTCCTAACTTGGAGTGTAGTACGTGTTAAAGTAAATCGATGTTTAAATGTGTATTCGATAGAATCAGAAACTTCTTAAGAACACTACACAAATGTAATATTATAATACATGAAGGCGATTCCTGAATCAATGCATTAAAATAACCTAGATGGGTTGACATATGTAAAATCTATCATTCAATCAATCAATTCAGGGTGCACCATACTTAGGCTTTATGCAACAAACTGAACTAAAGTTTTTGTAAATACAATATTTACAAGCTAGGCTCCCACCATTTATTGGTGAATTCGATTATTATGGTGGGTAACTCCATAGCTTTTGGCATAGAGCCACAAGTAGCTACTCATAAGTCTATATGGTGTTGGGCGTGGGCTGTCGATTGAACTAGCTTTTTTTATTGGTGAAAACATAGAAATAGATCCGGAAAAGGTAGGCAGAAAAATGATGGTTTAGAAAAAGTTATTTAAATTATTGTACAGTGCAAAAGAAAATCAAATGAAAAACAAGTGTAGTTTATCCAGACTTTAATGTTTGTTTATAAAAATACACATTGCACGTGTTAAAAAATAATATATATCGATAACCACGGCACTCACTAGGGCATTCAAGAAAATTAGGAAAAATCTGTAAAAGAAAAATTTCAGAATATTATTTATTCTTTATTATTATTTTTTTTTTTTTTCTATATAATATATTCTTTTTTCTGTCCCTGATATTTTTCTAAACAATAACATGTCGCCGGTAGGTTCTCTATGGGTCGTTGTCAAACTCAGGGCAGATAACTATGTAATGAAATAGCCAGTATTGTTGTTTGTTCTCGTTAGTGGGTGATACTCAATACAAACACTCACTTTTCCACAAAGGGACTTCTGATTAGGATTTTTTTTTTTTTATATACAGATTTTTTTTCATCCCACCCCTTTTTTTTTTATTTTTTAATGTACACACTTTTCTTTCTTCTATTCGTTATATTTTTTTAGTTCGTGTTCCTTTTGTTCTGTTTTTTAGTTTTTTTCTTTTTGGTTTTTCAAGAAGAGAGATCGCAGTGTAGTCTTAACGTAGGATAATGCGGTCCACATATAACCATTGAATCATCATTGATTTCTTTAAAAAAAAAAAAAAGGAAAAAATAGGTTTCAAAAAAGGAAGACGAAAAAAAGAAAGAAAAAAAGATTCCTGTGCATTTATTCAGTTGTTTATACATTGTTTAGAGAAGGATAATATTTTAATTAAACTTTATATTAAAAAAAACACTGCCCGCAAACTACAACTTTGTCTACTGGTCCTTAAAAATCCACACAAACACACATAAAAAAAGATTGTCCTTTATTATTTTATTTTTTAATTTTGGTATTTTTTGGTTATTTTAATTTCTGTATTTTTTTTCTACTTTCATTCGTTTTATTATTATTCTTAAATAAGAAAAAAATTAAATGCTAAAACAGAAGGTGACAATAAGAATTTAAAAGAAGCAGAATCTCACGTATCATTAATGGACGTTCTTTACACCAGCTCCTACAGAAAGTGTTTCCCATCTTTGGCACCCCGACCTAAGATTATATCTCTCTAATTATCTCTTCTACTTCTCCAATTCCAACATATCTGGTTTCTCTTCTTGCGTATCTTCTTCTTGCTCGTCTTCGGTATCTTCATATATTTTTGCGTCCAGATTCAATGGGGTTTTCCTCTTCTCCCAGCTTTCTGTCTTATCATCGCCACCCTCAGTGGAGTGGACGGCCTCACACTCTAACACAGTGCTCAACCATCCACAAAAAATCTTTTTCTTCGACCGAATTGCGTCATCATCAACATGGAGGCCCGATGTACCACGGGAGATTATCGGACCGCTGGCTCTTCGTCCAGCCACTTATTTGCCTTTCTCGCTTTACTACCTAAAGGTAAGTCTGTTATTCTTTTTTGCGTTAAAAAAAGAACAAACTGTTTGATTTACTTAAACTCACCTTTCTTTTGTTCATCGAGTTATTGGTTGTTGTAATTATAAAACACGACAGTTCCTTATGGACAATGAACCCTAATGGAGAAAGAAAAATCCAGCAAATCTAATCAATATTTATTGCATGACATCTCCCCTTTTTTTTCTGTGTCTGACTAATAATCATAACTAATTATTAATTAAAAATTTGTCAACTTTGATTTGCTTGTTTTTATTTTTCCTCTGTCTTGCTTTTAAATATCAAAATCCGCATCGTTATCTAAGATAATACATATTTTAATATTATATATTATATAATATATATATTTATATATAATCCATGTTAGATTTTTAATGTGTGTGTGTGTGATTTAAACCCATGTGCGTTAATATTAATATAAACTACAGGAATGGTCTACAATACAATCTTTTTTTACATTATTTTTTAGGAGATATCTTTTTTTTTATTTTTTTTTTTTTTTTTTTTTTTTTGGTGAATTTTACTGTTTCTCTCCATGTTTTACTTTAAACATTACAAAAATGAATATTTTACATCTTAATTTGTTCAATTTAAAATCTTTATATTGTAATATTTTAACCTTTTATTAATTTATTATTTTTGCTATGTTTCCAACAATAGCTTCAAAAATTAACCCACCCTCATAATAAAATTCAATTCATACGATATAAAAATTGTTGGATGTTAAGCAAATATAATAATACGTCCTCAGATTGGTTTAGATTTTTTAAACTCTTAGTATTTGTTTTTGTAACTTCAAAGTTACTGTACAAAAAGTATTCAACATGAGACTAGGAAAAATAAAACTCTACAGACATTGACCATCTGCAATTTTAAACATTTGTATATTTTTTTGCTTTCCTTCTTTGACAAACAGTGACATGACTAGTGGTAGTCCAAATATTTTTAGAACGACGTTTTTGTTAATATGCAAAAACAACATTAAAAAAAGACTTCATTTTTACTCCTAATTTCAACTTTTATATTTAAGGGAAATGAATCATGAAGTGTAAATTAAATTAAAAGTTAATTCCTGATGAAAATATAATGCCTGTAAGTAAAAAAATAAAAAAAAAATTTAAAAAAAAGATTAAAGTGGTTTTTGTTTTGGAAAGGATAGAAATGAAGCTTTTAAAAAAAAAAGTTTGATAGGATTTAAAAAAATTAAATACACCCAAATTAGGTTAGAACTAGTCATTTTTAATACTGCCCCCCCAACAATTAGTTTTTTATTTTATTTATTTTTGGTTTATTTGAAATAATTCGACTGGATGATGTTCGATGAGTCAAATTTTAATTAATTCTTTACAATATCACTGATTTTTTTTCCCTCTCGTTTCTCTTTCTTTTCCTTCATTGGAGAGTGACTGTAAATGAAACTGATTTCTTTAATAGTAATATTTCGTTTAGATTTTCAAATTCATAAACTGGTCATTCTCACTGGTGATCAGTGACAGCAAGTTATAATAATCCAGCACTTTTAATTAGCAAACAAAAATGTTTTTTTGTTTTATTAGTCGTTTTAATTACTTTAAATAATCATTTCCATTAAAATCGATGTACCTGATTTACGCACTACAGCCCGACACTTAAAGAACAAAATTTCATATGGATGTTTACAACTATTATTTTTCGGTGTTTTTGAAGTAGATTATTTAAAATAGTTGATTAGATGAAAAATCGACAGCATTTTTTTATTATTAAAAATTGTTAAGCTAAAACTAAGTTATTACATACAGTAGCTGTAATGTACTGGAATGGGTGACACGTACGATGTAAGATATATAGAGTTGCTTGTTTTATGCTTTTGTTCAGATTTCTAATCATTCGTCAATAATAATAATAGGGGTATTTTTTTCTCATTATTTTCAATCTATCTATTATGTCTGCGTTATGTATTAAATATTTCTATTTACGTAGTTGCGAATCTTCTCCCTAATCAGATTGAAAAAAAAAAATTGTAATTGATGCATTGTTCTTTCAATTGTCTTAAACATTTTGTTGAACATGAGTATTTTTTTGTTTTGTTTTTAGGCGGATTTTCGAAAAAGTTTATAATGAATAAAATAGGATAATAATCGGCATTGACACGTTTGGATGATTCTTTTAAAGTCCGCTCCTTCTTAAGATTTTCACACGTCATGCGCTTTCAATGTATTGTTCGGATTATTATATCTATAAACATTTTTCGAAAACCTTAAAAACAAAAAAAAATATGCATTTCAACAAATGGTTTTATGACCATTAAATAAGCATCAATTAATGTCTTGTTTTTTTTAAGAGATAGAAAAAGGAAAAATAGATGATTAAAATATGAACATATTAAAATAATGATGAGTAAGATAGATTGAAAAAAATGCACTCGAGATATGGAAAAAACTAACCCAAAAAATGATGAAAAAGCTAAACAAACAAAAAAAGACTAATTATTAGACTAACGTGTAACGATATATTAAGCTACTGTTAGTAAATTAGTTTTTTAAGCTTAAAATTTTTTTAAATAATAAAAAAATGCTGTCGATTTTTTCTTAGAATCAAACTATTTTAAATAAATTTAAATAACACCGAAAAAGAATAGTTTTAAAGATCCATAGATATTTTTTTTTTATAAGTGTGGGGTTCTAAGTAAAATAGTCACATCAATTTAATGAATGATTATTAAGTAATTAAACTGACTAATTTTAAACAAAACATTTTGTTTTTGCTAATAAAAAGTGCGGATTTATTATAGACTTGCTGTCACTTGATCACCATGGAGATAACCAGTTTATGAATGTGAAAATTCTCTAAACAAAACTATTTAATGTAAGAAAATCAGTTTCATTACATGTCACTCTCAAATAGAAAAAGAAGAGAAACGAGAGAAAAATCAAGTGATATTTTGATAAAAGAACAATTAATTAAATTCTTGACATCAAATCCATTTCCAGTCGAATCTTTCAAAAAACCAAAATAAAATAAAGATAAAAACTTGAAAATTGTGGGGGTGCAGGTAGTAAAATGAGTAGTTTACCTATATATATATATATATATTTAATCCTATCCAAACTTTTTTTTAAAAGCTCATTTCTTCCTTTCCAAAACAAAACCTTTTAATCTTTTTTTTTTTATAAATTTTTATTGTTTATTTTTTTGTACTTACGGCATTTTATTTTCTCATGCGCAGAAATTAAACTTTTAAATTTAAATTTTAACTCTCATGACTTCATTTCCTTAAAGTATAAAGTTGAATTATGCGAGTAAAAATGAAGTTTTTTTTTCCAATGTTGTTGGTTCCAATAGATTAACAACAACGTCTTTTTAAAAATATTTGAACTCACTAGTCTGTCACTGTTGTGTCAAAGAAGCAAAAAAAAATATACAAAATGTTTAAAATTCGCAGATTTGTCATGTCTGTATGAGGTTTTTATTTTTTCCTAGTTCATATTCTGTATACTTTTTTTTCACAGTAATTTGAAGTTACAAAAACAAATTACTAAGAGTTTTAAAAATCTAAACATCTGAAGACGTATTATTATATTTCTTCAAATCCAACTATTTTTTAATATAGTATGAAATTGGAATTTTATTTATGATGGGTGGGGTAATTTTTGAAGCTATGTGGAACATAGCAAAAATAACTAAATAATAAAGGATTTTAAAATATATAAAGTATAAAAGATTTTAAATTGAACAAATTAAAGATGGTAAAATATTCAATTTTTGTAATGTTTTAAAGTAAACATGAGAAGAGGAGACAGTAAATTACCAAAAAAAAAAAAAAAAAAAAAAAGATTGATCCTAAAAAATAATGTAAAAGATGTATGTAGTGACATTCATGTTAGTTATAAGTATATTCAACGCGAACATAGAGCTTTTATCACACACACACACATTAAATTACACATGATAGTATGATATATCATATATATTATATATATATATATATATATAAATATGGTTTATAATTAGATAAGATGTTCGGATTTTGAATTTTAAAGCAAGGACAGGGAAAATTATAATTTAATGGCATAATTCAAAGTTGACAATTTGTTTTAAAATAATAGTATGATTAGTTATAGCACACGAAAAAAGGGGAGATAGTCATGCAAAAATATTTTATTAGGGATCGTGGTTATTTTTCTCTTCTCCATTAGGTCATTTTGTGTCCATAAGGAACTGTTCGTGTTTTATATACAACACAAAACATCATGACACAAAAAGAAAGGGTTGATGTTAAGTAAATCAAAACAGTTTAGTTTCTTTTTTAGCACGCAAAAGAATAACATGAATTACCTATTAGGGAGTAAAGGCGAAAAGGCAAGAATTGCCTTGGACGAAGAGGACCAGGGGTCGAGTAACTCTCCCGTGGTACATGGGCTCCATGTGCTGATGATGGACGCAATCGGTCGGAAGAAAAAGGATTTTTGTGGATGTTGAGCACTGTGGTTATTAAGTTTGAGGCGTCCACTCGCATGAAGGTTGGCGGATGATAAAGACAGAAAGGCTGGGAAAGAGGACCCATTGAATCTGGAGCGCAAATAATGAAGATACGAAGAGAAGAAGAAGAAGATACGGAAGAACAGATGAGGGGAATTGGGGAAGAAGTGAAGAGGGATTAAGTAGAAGAGAAAATATCTTAGGGTCGGGTTGCCAAAAGATGGGGATTTTCTGTAGGAGCTGTTTAAAATGAACGTCCATTAAATATACGTTGAGATTCTGTCTTCTTTAACATTCTTATGTCAACCTTGTTTTTAGGCATGTTATTTTTTTTCTTTATTTAAAATTAATAAAACGATGAAAGAGAAAAAAAAATACAGAAGTTAAAAATAACCAAAAATACAAATTAAAAAAATAAATAAATAAAGGACAATCTTTTTATGTGGTTTGTGGTGATTTTTAAAGGGACATAGACAAGTTGTTTTAAAGGTTTGCAGGTGCAGTGTTTTTTTTTAATTAGAAGTTAAAATATTGTCCTTCCTAAACGATGTATTAAAAGACTGAATATGCACATGATCTCTATTTTTTCTCTTTTCTTTTTTTTTCGTCTTTCCTTTTTTCTTGGACATATTTTTTCCTTTTTTTTTTTAAAGAAATCAATGATTGATTTCATGGTTTATGTGGACCCGCAATTTATCCGTAAGCGTTTAGACTACACTGCAGTCTTCTCTTCTTCAAAACCAAAAGAAAAAACTAAAACAGAACAAAAAGGGACAGCCACGAATAAAAAAATATAACGAAATAGAAAGAAAAGTGTGTAACATAAAAAAAATAAAAAAAGGGGGGGGATGAAAAATAAATCTGTATTAAAAAAAAAAACCTATCGAAGTCCCTGTGGAAAGTAGTGTTGTTGTATTGATGTTACTTCCACCACTAAGAGAACACAAAATGACTGGTATTTACATTACATAGTTTATCTGCCTTAAGTTTGGACAACGACCATAGAGAACTACCGGCGACATTGTTACTTGTTTAGAAAAATATTCAGGGCAGAAAAAAAATATTATATGGAAAAAAAAAAAAAATATAATAATAGAATAATAATATTCATGCAATTTTGTCTTTTTATCAGATTTTTCAAAGTTTATCATGAATGCTGTGAGTGGCAGTGGTTATGCGATATATAATTATTTTTAACAGTGCAATGTTATTTTTATAAACAAACATTAAAGTCTGGAGAACTTGCACTTAGTTCTTCATTGAATTTTTTTCTTTTTGGTGGACTGTAAATTAATGATTAAACAACTTTTCTAACCAGTCCATTTTTCTTGCTAGCCTTTTCCGATCTATTTCTATGATTTTCCATAAAAAAAAGCTAGTTCCAGGATCGGACAGCCCAAGCCCCAACACCATAAGAGACTTATTGAGCTTAGCTTTACTTGTGGCTCTATGCAACGTGATGGAGGTACTCTCAACCATATAATCGAATCACATAAATGTTGATAGCCCAGCTGCTAATATTGTTATTTACCAAACTTTAGTAGTTGTTGCATAAAAGCAGAAAATGTGCACTCGGATTGATTGATGAATGATAGATTTTTTACGATATGTAACCAATCTAGGGATTATTTAATGCATTGAGTTTCAGGGATCGCCTTCATGTGATAGTAATTTTACATTTTGTGTAGTTGTTTCTTAAAGAAGTTGTTGTGATTCTATCGAATACACATTTAAACATGATTTTTAACTTTCACGTACTCCACTCCAAGTTAGAGTGGACCTGAAGAGTATGGCATGAAGGATATCCCACACTCCCCGGATCTTCACCATCTGATGCATTTTTAGGTCCTACCAATACAGTATGGTGCACCCAGTGGAGAAATCGAATTCAAACTAACAATGGTCTGCCTTAATCTACCTTGGTAGGCATTAAAGCGAATCAGCCAACTCATACTCTTTCTGAATCAGCAGCACTGGGACAGATAAACAGGTCGCTCTCTTCCAACACCAAAAATCGGATCGGACGCAAAAAGAAGTCCATCATATCCGAAGGAAAAGAGGACCGTACAAGGTCCCGTTAATATCCATTATTCTCAGATACACAAATAAGTGACAAATTATTATTTGTTGCAAACGAACGAAAGTGTGCAATCTTTTATATGTAATACATGTCTTTGGTTCAAATTCTAGTCGTTCGGTTTATTCTTTAACTCTCAACCTGTCTGTCCAACTCGTGGTTAACTCCATTTCAACTTGGAGTATGCTGTTTGTGCTATTTCCTTTAGGTACCCAGTAGATTTATAACAACTTCGGAAGAAATCCATTAAAAACGCTCTGTGGGTGCGTCGTGGTGGCGTAAATTTTCCTACGTCAACAGCATATTCGTTAAAAGAAAGTGACGACTAAGCATGGTCAGAAAATCTGTTTTTCTAGTAATTAATACAGCTGGGGGTGTGATAATAAGACGACTGCACTTCTGCAGAGGGTCACCCCATAATGGGTCAGTGTTGGCTGTGGGTCGCGAGCCGTGATGTCTAACGACACGGAATCCTAAGTGCTGAGAGCTTATTCGGCTAAGACGGCCGGTCGGGAGAGGCTCCTCAGTTCCAATAAACTGGCCACTCAAGCTTAGCATGTTATAATTGTTCCCAAACTCTATATGCTTATGACTATGTAATTTTTTCGATTGACGGTTTTTATTTATTTATTTCATTTTTATTTTGAATTTTGACATGGCTACACACTGGCAACATTTGACCGGATGACAGCTGATATTAGGAATATTTGTTCTCCACAAACTTAAAAAAAAAAAAAAGAGAGAAATAAGAAATTACAGTTATTCGCCCATTTGATTCCTAAAGGAGGAGAAGAAGAAAGAGAAAAAAAGGAGAGGAAAAGGAAATAAGAAGAGAAATTGTAACCACACAAATAAAAACATAAGCACGTCATTTCTGAAAATAAACTCTGATGATGAAGCTCATGCTTCGAAATCGATAAGACAAAAATAACATCTTTTTGTTTTTATTTTTCATACGCATTGTACTGGCCTTCAAAATATTAATATATTATAACATACTTAACAATGCTTCAAGCAAATTACCAATTGCTTTTATATATATATATATATATATATAGGTATATGTAAAAACAAAATTTCTTTTGCGATGAAACAAAGAAAATACAGTGCTCAATCACAGTTTGTAAGAGCTAATATTTATTTATTTTACAATGTTTTCATAGATCAATGTTCATTATCAACGACCGCGGTTTCATGCCAAAGCAATCATCAGGTTGAGGAGCAAAATGTGACTTTGAGTAAAGAACCACAACAAACACCATTGGATCTTGTTCCTCAACCTGATGATTGCTTTGGCATGAAACCGCGGTCGTTGATAATGAACATTGATCTATGAAAACATTGTAAAATAAATAAATATATATATATATATATATATATATATATATATAGAGAGAGAGAGAGAGAGAGAGAGAATCTGTCAGAGAGAGAGAGAGAAAGAAAAGAAAGAGAAAGAAAAAAAAAAGAAAGAGAAAGTGTGTGCTAGTTTAAGACGTTAATTTTATTTTTTAGATATCATGAAACACCCTGACTTAGAGGCCAGTGCAGCCACGGCGATCCTTATCGCCATGGTTACAGCACAAATACTCGTACTTTTATATATAAAGATTAAACTCCCGAAGAAAAAAAAAGTAGACATTATTTATAATATCCAAGGGAATGTTCCATTCAAACAAGATAAATATGGTCAACAGCTTTACGCACACAACAACGGTGTTAAAAAGTTATCAGCTGCAGTAAGTGATTTACTAGTGCAAATACAACTGTTCTTACAAGGTTGACGTCCACGCACCAAATGTCACCACAGACTCGGCAATATGTAATAAAGTTGCCGTCTCCCACAACCAGTGAACCTGGTGTCCGGTTGTGTGACCAAAGGAATAATCACTAGAACTATAAATATATGGGAGTTGTTTTTTTTAAAAAAAAAGGGACCAGGAAGTTAGTTAGCGACAGATAGAGCGACAAGTAACGACCTAAATTTCGCGGCTATCGAAACCGATCTTCTCCTCTAATTGGGGGGTGAGCTATGATCTGTCAAAAAATAGATCTCTCTCGAGGATGCCACTTCATGTCTTCCTGTTTTGAGATCGATCCAAGGGAAAGTTAATCTATAATAAAGAGTGGATTTTTTTCAGTGACTTCTTTATTGGAAATTGGGTTATCTGCCCTGTTGTAGGTGACTCACCTATGACACGAACATGGACTTACCAAAGGGTATATATTTAACAGAGTAAAGCTACTCAAACGAGTAGTACCAGATACAGTTCTTCGTGTAATCTGAAACAAGGAAACCCTTCCATTGTACGTTGATATATATTGCTGAATGCAATCTGTTCCCTACATTTTATACCCGTGTTGAGTTATTATTTATTGACCCTTAACAGGTCATAACATGCCTCAACCGGAAGTCCGGAAAATAGGGGCAGAGATAGAACCCTGACTCAAAAGAACAGTTCCGACAGGCAGAGAGAACAGATCCGGCTGGCACTGGGAGAAGAACATAAGGTTCTGACTTTTGTGGGCGTTGCAGGGTTTAGAAGGAATGTGGCCGAGATGAAAAGATGACTATGAGTTCCCATCAGGAAAGAGAAAAGTCAGACAAGATATCAGAAATAATGGAGTGAAATAGTAAATTCTGTCACAAAGGAATGTGGCCGAGATGAAAAGATGACAATGAGTTCCCATCCGGAATAAGTCTGGTAGCAAATGCCAATAAAATTTGCAAATTAAGAGGAATTACGGGTTTAAAGGGGGGAGCCTCTTAAATCTCCCAGTTGTAGGCAAATTGTTCGGACGAAAGAAGACAAACACACAATGGAAATTTAATACATGTATTGACAAATAATACAAGAACTTGTTGCAAATTTTATTGTCATTTGCTACCAGACTTATCTGTGAGGTTAAATACTGTTCGTGGAGAAGTGGCGCTAACAGGTGTATTCTGGTCGCTGGTTGTAGAGTTCTTAATTTGCGACTTCCCTCAGTGACTGCTCTGTGATAAGTGAGGAAATTTGGTTTTGGTGCCAACATCGTATGTTGGCGATTCGTCCCCTAGCGACAGGGGAAGACAATTCTCTATCAAATTTCCGATACTCTGCCTCTCATTTTTCTAAAATACATATCAATATCGTTGGACTTCTACCTTTTTCACAGAATTCCTATTTACCCGACTCCTCGCCATCAGGCTAGGATGCGACTCAGGGTTTTTTTTAACGTGGAGAACCTCGCACAAACCAAATCTCATGCACCGGGCAATAAACACATCTCTGCCCCTTTAAATCGAAGGATCGGGTGTTGTCTGAGGGGATGGCCCCTAGGAAACAAAGCATTTTGATAAACAAAGTTCCAGTCTGTAAAATTTCAGTCACACTATTACGTTCCCTTTCGATCTTGGGAAATAATGAACCCCTTCATTCTCCCTGCTATGGGTTAAATAGTTCACATAGTACTGTTTTTTCTATAAAGTTGGCTCAGGCATTAACTTACCCACGAAGGCTGATATGCCATTAAACAAAGAACCCAAACCAACATCTTTTTTATATCATGTTGATATTATCGGAAATTATTCTTCCATTTTCGGAAAAAATACCGATCATTGAACTAAAGGGCGCCGTTAATAAAAGGGCAGGGAAAAATGAAATTAGGAACGGTCTTGCTTGACAGTGTAAAAGAATTTTATTCAAAAATAACTCCACAAAGGAGGCAAAAATGAAATTTATACAATTCAAATTGAAATTGCATAGAATTCCCCATGCAGACGCAAAATAAACAATTTAGGCACCAGATAACAATAAACAAATACAAAAATATATAATAAAATGAGTATAAGAAACAAAAATGTTCACTTACTAATTGAAAGGGTGTTAACCAACCTTTAACTACCCTTGAAAAATATACTCTCTCTCTCTCTCACGCAGGAGAGGTAAAAAAATAGAAAGATAAAAGTCCTTTCAAATGTCTCTTGTTCCTTTTCGCCAAAGAACAAGGCTCGAAAGTTGAAAATAACTGACTGAAAGATAAACCTTATTTCAGTCACTTGCACTTTCTCGTTAAAGAACAAGGCTCTCGGGGGAAGGATAGGGCTGGCTCTTCTGCGCTGGTATCTCTCACTTTTCTCTCGTTGTCGTCCGTTTTTTCTTCAAATGGATGGACACTCAAACAACAGTGTCTTCCGTGGTTAGAAGAATATGTGAAAGAAACCGCGACCTTTCTCGCCAAAGGAAAATGAAGAAACCACCGTCTCAGCCTTTCCAGGAATTCTGTAGGGTTGCAACAGCAACAAGCCACCCTTTCTCAATCAAGGTTTTTTTAAAAAAACCGGTCAATGTCCGTTTTGAAGCAGCTAAGGGGTTCGTCACTTAGTGCTAAGACAGGATAATCTGCTGGTCGAAGCGAAGCGCTTCCCACTTCCAAAGAGGCTGTTTAGGACTATGCCATGTCAAAGCCAGGAGGACTGCTAGCACCTCCTTTCCCCTCGCTGGTCAATTTCAAAAGAGGCAGATTTTAGGGGCACGTGACTGATTTCAGTACCCGGAGCTAGCAACAGGGGCCATTGTCTTCCATTTGTTTTCGTAGAAAAAAATACGAAACAAGAGACATTGAAAGGCGGATAAAATATATGCATTTAAACTATACAAAATGTTTATTTAAATAAAAATTTCCGACAATATCTATCTATTTATCTATATTTAAAAATAAATTTTAAACAGATCTATTTGACCAATAAATAGGACCCCAAAAGGTACCTCCACTCCGGGTCAGAGTGTACCTCTGAGTAATGGCAATGAAGAAGTACTTCACATTCCCAATGATATGCAGAATTGTAAGCCTCACCATCAGATAAATTTTGTGTCATACCCAGGACACCCCCCACACTTTGGTGAGTAATACCCCACCGCCAGAAATACAGTCATCGTATTAAGTTCCGCTGACAGAGCGAGTTGTGAAAGAAAAGATAGTACACTACTGAATTAATATTCATAATTTCCTGGACAATATTTTGTCTTTTTTTTAGATACTTAAGAAAAAGCAGGTACAGTTAGAGGTAAAAAGGAACAATTCCTACCATAAAATAAACTGAACCCTCATTTTATGTCCGTATTTTTGCAATAAATGTTTTATTTTTCTTGCACCCGTTATTCTACAATACTAAATATATTTTCTTTATTTGTTAAAGAATAAAGAATCAAGAAAATATATTTAGTATTGTAAAATAACGGGTGCAAGAAAAATAAAACATTTATTGCAAAAACACGGACATACAAAGAGGGTTCAGTTTATTTTATGGTAGGAATTTACGAGGAAATTGTTCTTCTTTACCCAGTTAGAAACCTGAGTCTTTTGTTTAATAAAATAACCTTATCTGGCATCAAATGACCCGAAAGGTGTTGGTATGCCGTAAAACAAACAAATCAACTAACCAACTGATTGCAGTATTTATACAGGAATTAAAAAAAGAAAATATTAAACTTATAATTTAATTTTAACCATACTGGGGCAAACTTCTTTCTTTCCTTTTTTTTTTTTTAGAGAAGTGGGTCGCATGAGACATGGCTCATCGTCAGGCAAAAAAAAAAAAAAAAATGGAGGTAATTTTCCGTTGAAGTTGCTTTAATCATTTTCGGTGTTCTTCCAATATGGATCTACCGAATGGTTTCTAATCCAATATGTGATCTACCGAGTTGTTTACATTCCAAATATGTGATCTACCCATTAACTACCCATTATTTTCCCATTAAACGGTGCTCTTCCAATATGTGATCTACCGAGTTGTTTACATTCCAATATGTTATCTACCCATTAAACTAACCCAAAAACCTTAAACCCTATCTTCTTTTTTCCTAGCAGATCACATGCCATGAATAGTAGATCAATAGTAGATCACAAACATTCGGTAGATCACATATTGGAAGAGCACTCCATTTTAATTCCAGGTGACCATACGCATTTTATCATCTGCCTTAGATTTTGGGAAAAGTTTCTGTAAAAAAATCTTTTCTATAAAATTTTAAAAAAATTGAAGTCTTTATTTAATAATATCATCAGTGATATCTTATTATAATGGAGATTGTGTGCTTTTCTGTCTGTAACCGAAACTATATTACTATTCAAGTCACAATTCTCTTAGATATTTACGTCACATTCTACAGGATTTTATTTAAACCTCAATTAATAAAATTGTTTTTCATTATTAATACTGTTGACAATATCTACATATTAATAACATGCAATTGTATTTATATATACTACAAAATAGCAGTTTACAGTGTGAATGGGAAGGCTAATTTGCATATTGATATAAAAAATCTGATTTTAATAAATATGTGCTTCATATTACTGATTTCTAATTGTTTGGTTTTATATTAATGAATATGAGCAAAAATCTTGGGGATAAATCTTAAAAGAAATCCATTAACAACAAGAAATAACTGTAATATTATTCTTTACTTCCTATTTTAACTAAATAGTTGAATTAGGAAAATTTACCAATGAAAGACGGGAGTAAGGGAAAATGATGGAAGAGTTAGTTTCAAAGTTGTTCTATTTTTCAATCATACACCCTCTGTTCTAAATATTTTTATCTGAATTCTTATTCAGTTTCATTAGCCTTTCTAATTTAATATGATATTTTATTATATTAAAACTTAAATACTTGCACCCGGAGGGTGCATATATTTGCTAGTCAATGTAATGTAATTTGTAATTCCTTTTTGACATCGGCTTTCCCAGAGAAAGTATGGGAAAAATCATCGACTCTTCATATGAGTCATAAAAAATGAATAAATAAGGCAAGTGGATAAATTCAACAACGTTACGGGAGGATATTTAGCCACGTCACCAAATTACAATATTAGCATTAAATACTAATATTGTAATTTCTCTTTATTTACTGTAATTAGAAAACGGAAAGACCAACTTGAAAAAAAAAGTTACGCCCCAACATAAACGAGGGGGGGGGGATTAAAAATAAGTGACCTGAAAAAAAATGAGAAAGTTTTGAAATAAAATAAGTAATGCATTATAAAGATCATTCATTGATACATAAACACTGAAAATTTCATTAAAATCCGATAATTCCCTGAATTTTGGTAAATTATTTTCCCTAGGGGGGGGGTTAAAGTCATTTTGTCAAAAATGCAATTTAGTCTCATTTTGGGTATCCCTAGCATTAATATATCCATTGATACTTAAACACTAATGATAATTCAATAATAAATAGATAGGTGCTATTGGCAGAATTGCGTCCCGGTCTCCTGCCTTAAAAAAACGGTGATAGCTGAAAAAAAAACAAAAAAAACCCAACCCCACCTACGAATGAAGTCCCTTGCTGTCGATTAAAAAAGGCGTTTTTCCCCATTTTTTAATTTTTTTTTTTTACCGATTGTACGACGTAAATTAAGGTGCTACAAAACATTGATTTTTAATTCACATTGTACAATTGCAAAATGTGTTGATTGTCGAAAAAAAAAATGAAAATAAAATGAAAATACCGAAAAAAGATATTTTTAGCGGATTGAAGGCATTTTTATCGATAAATTATTTTTTAGTGGTTTGAAGGCGTTGAAAGTAAGCCATATTTTTATCGACAAATACATGTAAATATTTAGCCCCCCCCCCACATCCAGAATATTTTAAGGAGGGGGAGGGTTAAAATATTTACATTTACTTATCGAAAAAAGACTGGAGGGGGTAAAATATTGTATTTACGTTTTTTCAGCTATCACCGCTAAGCATTTTTAAAGGCAGGAGACCGGGACGCAATTCTGCGAATAGCACCAATAAATGGAAAAGAAAGGCGAGATAAACTCATATCAATATTTAAGATGAACTGACGTTATTTACTTATTCATCTATTTATCTTATTATATATATATATATATATATATATATATATATATATATAAGTAAAGAAATAACAAAAGACTTAGAGATTTAGCATTATAGTCTATTTCAGGGAGCTATAACGACTTTCATAGACTATAACGCTAAATCTCTAAGTCTTTTGTTATTTCTTTACTTATATATTTGCTCTGTGACTCTAACATTAAGAGCACACATTGAGCTCTCAAACTGCAGCTATATGATTGTCCCAACCCTATTGCCTTAATGGCAAGCTCCCAACCCTTTTATGTCCTAGAAGACGGTGGCTGGGGGTGAGTCTTAGTGTCTTGGGTATGACGTTAAACTGCATCTTATGATGAAGTTCCAATTTTCGAATTCCGGAGAGTGTGGAGTACCCCTTCATCACCATTACTTCCAGGTCCACTATGTACCCGGATTGGTAGTACCTGTTAGGGTCCCATTTATGAACTAAATAGAAAAAATGAGTTTAAAAAATGTTTAATACCCAAGAATGAATAAAACAAAATGTATAGAATAACCCAACAAGGGTTGACATGCCGTAAAATCCAACCAACTATTTTAATTAAAAATGATGTAAGGAATATGAATACACCTGACAGTAATATGATTGACTGATGTCAGCCATAAATACGGAGCAATATAGAGGTACAATGCCTACTACTACTACTACTACTACTACGAAGTTGCACCAGTATTACTACTTACCTACTCGATTGTACCACACTGTTACCGTGACTCCACCACTCTGCTACTAATATATCCCTTCCCGGGACATATAAAAAAGTTGTAGAGAGATAATAAATTATTGTTTTCCCTTGGATTGTGGGCGTATATTTAGGCATCGTATATCAATCACCCTATCCAAATCAACCTCTTTGATATCCGTTATTCGAACAGATGATGTCTTGGTGTAAAGTGGACATGCTTTTCACCTCTGTTTGTTGAATAGTAGAGAGATATTGTAGGGACTAGAACTCTCCTGTGCCCTCGGGGACAGGAAGTAGAAAAGGTAACATCCCTTGTTAGGTTGGGTGAAGAATTTTCTTTTACGGTTTTGGTACCAACGTGTGAGCCTCGTAGAAACGAGCTCTTGTCTCAGTCCTTTGTGACTGAAGGAACTTTCTCCCCAGTGAGGGAGTAACATCTGAAGACTCAATCTGACACCCCCCTCAACGAGGGAGATATATGAACTGTAAGTACTGCCTCTAAGTACTTGTTATATTGACTGTTGTTGAGTTTGCATGTGAATAAATAAGGTTAAAAGTACATGTGCTTTCCCTTTCGTCATTACATTTTGTGAACTTATATTTTGTTCCCTTTAGACTGTAGACAGCTATTCCTACAATATTGTCTCCAGCTCCGGTGAGGTACTTTATTTCCCCATGTCATTGAAATGAAAACCACCAAAGACAAGTAAGCCCTACACCAATCTTGTCTCTCTTTTTATGCACTGCTTGTCATAGAACATGCCAAGTGTGCATTTTATCAGTTTGTGACACGTTAATGTATTTCTATAATACTTGTTATATGTCCTTAGAGTCTACAAGAAAGAGAATTTGATTTGGGTGGTACTGCCTTTATATACTACCGGTTGTTCAGATTTGAATTCAACAACACCTGGATTTAAATCTATTTCTATACTAACCGTCCAAAGCAACGGTACACCCATCCAATATATAACATGATGAGCTCCAAAATTCTGCTAAGCTTCAATACCATCATGTTGAAGGCTGAAAAAAAAAAAGAGCTCCAAACATTTCTTGGTACCAGCAATACAATTATTCACAAAATAGAATATGCAACTATATATTGATCTAGTAGTTTCAGTACAATTACATACTAATAAATGATATGTGTGTTAAGTATTATATAGGCTGTTATTGTATATTTTTATATTATTGCAAGGCAAGAATAATGTTATATATATATATATATATATATATATATATATATATATATATATATATATATATATATATATATTTATAATTACAAAGTCGCTCCTACCATTGGTTTCTGAATAACACTTTTTCGGTGTTATTCGTCTTCAGAGGCGTTTGACTTTTGAAAAAAATGGACAGTTTTAAACTCCCGGCACGTGTCCACGCGATCCGTTAATCGCTCCTGCATTTTGGTTACGTCATTCAACGGCATCATTATTTGTTGTCATTGTTCTTATCTTTCTAAAGGAAAACTGTGATAAGTAAGGGGAAACAATTTATATATAAATAGATAGATTTTTAAAGATAACCTTGTAAGATATTTTGTAATCTGTTATAATAACGATAATAGATTCAGCTAGCCACATGCGATTCTTTCTCAATTGTCCGTCTAAGACTTCAATTTTTCTTATATATGTATATATCTATAATACACCCATCAATTTCTTCACCCCTTAATACATCCTGATGAAGGTTTAAAGAAACCGAAACGTTTAAGCGGCGATAAATAAATTCATCTCATTTTTGGAACACTTGTTTTTTCAAATTTCTTAATATGTATATATATAAGATCTTTTTACCGAAGAGAAAAAAAATGAACTTTTCCCTATTTCTATAGTGTTACATAATTAGGACCCACTATGTTATAATAGTAAAAATAGTTGAGGTACCTTCAATGAAAACATACTTTAAATCTTTTTAGTAGTTTGGCTTGCCTGGTAATGAGCCATGTCTAATGTGGTCTGCTTCTTAAAAATGGTTGCCCATGCCTGGCTTAGACAATAGAAACAGATACTACCAGGTGTGATGGCACTGTGAAACTGAACTTCAGTAAATCTGCACCTCGTAGCAAAAAAAAAAAAATGTAAGAAAGCGGATGATGATGATGATGATGATGATTTTCTTTTAAATCGAACTTTTGATTATAATGATAATTTTCATTCCAACTGTGGATTCTATTATTATAATGATTATTATTATTATGATGATGATGATTTAACTCCTGCTTTTCAATTAGTAATAATAATTAAAAATTTTCCATTTAGATTTTTTCAACAGATCTTTCTTCGTTTTTTTACGCCATTTAAATTATGCTAAATATCACATTTGTATTCATATAGCATCTCTTTTTCAATAGAAAACAGAAATTGAATTTTTTTCTTCTTCTTAAAATTTCCATATTTCCATTGGCTGATGAATTTCCGAGAAAATTGGGACTTTTACTTTAATAATAATAATAATAATAATAATAATAATAAACAAAAAATTAAATTTTGACCATACAACAAAATGGTATATGCATAAACCAGAATAAACTGTTCTTGAGAATGAAACGCATAAAATTCTCTGGGACTTCGAAATAAAGACGGATCTTATCCCAGCAAGGAGATCAGACCTAGTATTGATAAACAAAAAAAAAAAAAAAAAAGAAGAGAACTTATCAACTGGTAGATTTTGCGGTTCCAGCATATCACAAGGTGAAGATGAAGGAAAACGAAAAGATGGATAAATACCTGGACCTTGCCAGATAATTGAAAAAGCAGTGGAATATGTGGGTGAAAGTGATACCAATTGTAGTTGGTGCATTTAGCACTCCCCCCCCCCCCCGAAAAAAACTTGGGGAAAAGACTGGAGGAACCGGAAATCAGAGGAAGAATTGAGACCATCCAGACTAATGCATTGCTGAAATCGGTTAGAATACTCAGAAGAGTCTTGGAGACCTGAGGCGACTTGTCCCTCAGACTCCAGTAAAAGACCATCAACTAACGCTGGTATAAAAAACTCAAATAATATTATTATTAATAATAATAATAATAATAATAATAATAATAATAAGCATGGCTGGCTAGGAAAGCTGATCCATTGGGAATTGTACAAAAAATTAAGCTTTGACAATACGACAAAATGGTATATACACTGACCAGAATCTTTGAAACTAATCCAAGTAATCGCTTCCCCTACTGCTAAAGTCTGGCGACAGAATCTCTCTGTTTGCAAGAATATTACAATCATCTTCAACTTATCCGCAATATCACGTTCAAAAGCGTCTCAATCTTTCTCCTCTCGTGCATGGCTTTTTTTAATGCATAGCCAATCACAAGAAAAATTACACATGCGCTAACCACTCTCGTCAGTTCTTCTGGTTACGAGATCGTGTTTTCTTAAATTAAGGTGTTAAAGCGACCATGTTTTCTTTTTGAGTCCCTCACTCATTTTAGACGCAGGACTCGTTCGCACACGCTTTGAGCTCTACGGTAAGTTATTTATCTTGCTACAGAGAATGAAGCTAAAAGATTCTGTGACATACAAACAGATGAACTGATCCTGACTACCCCCCCCCCAAAGAAAAAAAAAAAGACAGACCTAATATTAATTAACAAGAAGAGAATGCAACAACAACGAGACATTATATATATTCACAAACTCCTCCGCACGAGCAGGATGTGACACACGGTCAATTTCTTAAGCGGAGTTCAACAGGTTTGAATTCAGAGTTTTCCTTCTCCTAGACCGGTTGCCTAACCAAGGTTAAAGAGTCCAGTCTGTCCTACCATTTATCCATAGCTGGAGGGAGAGTAGGATTCATACCTTTCCCAAGGGCATTAGCGTTAAGTGAAATGCAATTACCACATCCAGGATTTGAACTCGGGGCGACGAGTCCATTTCCCATGACTTTAAACATTACACCACGCGCTTCAAGGAGACATTATATTTGTGTTAAATCAACATCAGCTGAGTTGATTTCTGCTTTTGGTCAACAAAAGTAAGAAGTGCAATTTCTCTGAATTGTAGCATGTTGATCAAACTGAAAACAAATCTGAATTGAAAATAGTTGAACATTTGTCATTTAGTGACTTTTGCCGTTCCAGCGGACCACAGAGTAAAATCGAAAGAAAACAAAACATACTTGGACCTTGCCAGAGAGCTGAAAAATAAAACCCCGTGGAACATAAAGGTGGCAGTGATAACAATTCCAGTTTGTATCCTTGGGACGGCCCCCAAAAAACTTGGTAAAAAGACCGGTTGAACTGAAGATCAGAGGAAGAATCAAGACTCTAAACCTATGGGGGAGGAAGAGGTTTGGGTGTTTTAAGGTTTGCCTCAGCCTCAGCCACAAATTTGCAGCCCCTTTTTGTACCTTTTGAATATCTGGTGTCGCTTATCTGCTGAATTCTTATTTCTTGTGAGTGTCATTGTGACCTGATTCAGGTTTGGAAGATAGAAAAAGAAAGAAAGAAAAAAATCGGAAGTTAAAATCTTCCGATCGTTTGGGTCAGAATTACAAGGCCGCGATTGTGATGTGACCTGATCTAGGTTTTGAAATTAGAAGAAAGAAAGAAAAAAAAAAACGGAAATATAACTCGCTGGCCGACTTCGGCCGTAGATTCAAAACAGATGGGCGATCCTGAAATGACCTCGACCGGGGAGTCGAGGCGGATGGTAGCAGCCCATATCAGTAGTAAAATCTCAAGTAGGTCGGAACTCCCAGAAGTGAGAGAAGCCGTTCCTAGACGAGTCTTTGATGTAATCAGACTTGAGTCTCATGGGAAAAGATAAATCTTGTTTTATAGATTACCAAAACATGAAGAAACCAGGATTAAAGAGAATCTATTGTTTTTATGTTTCCCTACTACTTGAGAATTGAGATAACTTGTTAAAAATCGAAATTAAAGAAAGTCGAATGTATTTAAAAACATTCAAGTGGCCGGAAGAGATGGCACCCAGATTGGTGAGCGGAAGTAAATTTGATTGGCTGGTTGGAAACAAGAGGGGGGCGGTTACCCTGCTTGAGTGGGTGGAGCAGAAAAATTCCCGATGTCTTCATGCCGATCGGAAATAAAATTGTTCCGGTCGGAGTATTATTTAACTCAGACGTTTTTGGCTTGAGAAGCAGAAGAGGCCGAATGGGCAGATGAGGCCAAACGGGCAGATGAAGTTGTGATCGCTTGAGAATCGGGCTAGCTGACAAGATTAACGCAATACTGAGAGCCGAGAGTAACTGACTTCAGCTAAGACCATTTTGAAAACTTAGTCAACTTACGAACTGTTTTGCACAATACTTTGCAGAAGACCAGAAGTATTTAATTACGGGCACATCACTCCCACAAACCTTGAGAAGTAATTATTTGTATTCCTGTATTTTTGAATATAAATGTTGTTGATTTTTTAAGAAGAAAAAGAGTCGTTATTCTTTTTTGTATGTGACCAATCGGCCGCCATTAAACCTCGGAGATCAGTTCTATAGCAGATTTCTAGTCGTTTGAGATCTTAGCACAACGTGGGGCATTCGGCTAGACTTCCCGCAAATATAGAGACCCTGCAATCCTTGGTTGATGCAGAAAATCTGATCTTGACGGCCAATTTCGGAGATTCTGTGAGCCCATTAGCTCGGGAGCGACCGACCGGTTATATCATCACCTCAGCTAAATAATGGACCATTCTGTTTTTTATTATTTAAAAAAAGAAAGGGCATGCAAGACATTAAAAAATGTAAGAAAGAAAGAGAGTAGGAGAAAGATAGAGAAAGGGGGGGGGAATACGAAAGAAATAATGGTAATTTGTTTCAATCGATGATGAAAAGAAGGAAAGAAAAAAAGGAGTTTAGCTCAGTCGGTCGGGTAGGAATCACAAGGTTCTTGGTTCGATACCAGCCCTCGCCAACTCAGTGTATCTGTGGTGTAAAGTGATGAGCTGATGGTAAGTGTGGCGCTCTACCTCAGATGCTAAAATTCTCTCCTTGGTCTAGCATCAGTGAAAAGGGGATAAACTCCCTCGCTGTCTTGCTGATACCGATGTTAAGAGTTTAAATGCCATCCCTGGACAGTTGAAAAGGGCTTAAGTAAGTAAGTCCTGAGTTATGGAATCCTTTGGTAAGTGTATAAGTCCTATCCTGCGAATAAGTCCTATCCAGCTTATTGTTAAAGGTCCAGTGATACAATCCTATGTCCGTCGTCCACGAAGGTTCAAAGCAAGTATGGCCAGTATGCTCAGTATAAGTATTATTTCAGCAGCAGAGTACTGCCAGTGATTGGCCAAGAAGTTGATCACATGGTTCTCGGCGAGTCTATATATATGAGTGGGCATCAGGCACACACCTTATAAGACAAAAAAGTAAACAACCGACATAAGGCTGCCCTGACGACTTTACATTTTTACATATTGAACTATTTGTTGCATAATTGTGTGGTGGTGTGGGTTTTTGACAAGCCCTGTAGCGAGAATTTTAAGGGGCCATTGTTTTCAGATCAGGGGATGGAAAACTACCGGTCAGTTATGACCCCAACTGACTCCAATCTCGCGAGTCATGTGATAGAGTTAGATAGGTAATCAGTTTTCAACCAGACGTCAGGCAGAGAGGATCTCTATGTTGAGGTTGTAACTCCCGCGCAGTGAAAATGGGCAATACAGAAATAAATCTTTGATCAAAGAAACACAAAGTCTTGTAGTTGATTAATGCATGACTTAAAAAGAAGCCCTTTGTTAGAAGAAAACAAGAAGAATCTAGACGACAGAATGACCGGCCAAAGAAGTAAAGGATACAGCACTAGACGATCATAGCGGAAAGGAAGAAGATAGAAAGAAGAAATGGAAGCAAATAAGTCACGACTCTATCTGTCTGACACTCTCTCACTATTACCCGAAGACTCTCTCTTTATCACACGAGAACTCTCTCGGTGTATATACCCATCAAGGGTATAAGGGTATACAACAAGTGTGACACAAGGTCAATTTCTTAAGCGGTGTTTAACAGGTCTGAATTCAGAGTTTCCTTTTCCTAGATTGGTTGCCTAATCAAGTTATAAAGAGTCCAGTCTACCCTACTATTTACCCATAGCTGGAGAGAGTAGGTGGATGCATACCTTTCCCAAAGTTATTAGCGCTATGTGAAATTCAAACCGCCTCGTCCAGGATTTGAACTCGCGTCGACAGAATGACCGGCAAAAGAAGTAAAGGAAACAGCACTAGACGATCATAGCCGAAAAAAGACAGAAAGAAGAAATGGAAGCAATTAAGTCACGACTTTATCTGTCTGTCACTCTCTCACTATCACCCAAAGACTCTCTCCCTATCACAAGTCCACTCTCTCCCGTTTATATACCCGAGGTACGATGACAATGGGGTATATAACTGTTGGAATTTTTGTATATATGGCGTGAGGCAAATGGTCACTTCTACTTATAGACTCGTCGACTACCATGTGACCAGCCTTCTTATCCAATCACTGGCAGTGCTGCTGCTGCTGTTGGTGGTGTATTTATACTGACCGATTCTAATCTTAGCTCATTGATACTTGGATCTTCTTGGACGTCGGACCTAAAGGAAACAATACCACAGGACTTATTGACTTACTTATTTACTTTAAGTTCTTTTACAACTGGCCAAGGATGGCGGCCAGATACTTAACAAAAACATATTTAGCAATGGCTCTTAAGTAAACATATCAAACGTAATAATTAGATTATCATACTGTGGTATATCCACAGGTCCTGCTAGTTATTATTATTATTAGATAAATGAAACCATGTAATTGCATGAAAAAGACTTTGGCATTAAGTAACTCAAGAAGAGTTGACATGCCATAAAACCAACCAAACCTCCCAACAGAATGATGCTGTTAATTGAGGGACTACATTTCAAAATCGTTCTCTTAACTGACCATATAATTATATTATAATCCTAATAAGTACTACCAGTTGAAGTTAGAGTGGACCTGGGAGTAATGGCAACAAAAGAGTGATTCCACACTTAACAAATTATGAGTACGAGATTGAATTTCTGTATGTTAAGTCAGTAAAGTCGTCGGGGCGGCCTAAAGTCGGTATCAGCCAATTAGCGAAGGAGTCTATCCCCTTTTCACTTGCGTTAGACCAAGGAGATTATTTTAGCGTCTGGGGTGGAGCGCCACACCTACCATCAGCTCCTTACTTTACCGCTCATATACCTGTGCTACTCATACGCTGAGTTGGCAGGGACCGGTATCGAACTAGGAACCTCGTGGTTTCTAGCTGAACGCTCTACCGACTGAGCTAACCCGGCCCCTATGATTAAATATAAATATATGATTAACCATATAATTCCCTGCAAATTATTTGTATTAGTTAGAAATACTTGAAACCAAATAATTCCTGCAAATTATTTGTATTAGTTAGAAATATTGAAACATATAATTCCTGCAAATTATTTGTATTAGTTAGAAATACTTGAAACCAAATAATTCCCTGCAAATTATTTGTATTAGTTAGAAATACTTGAAACCATATAATTCCCTGCAAATTATTTGTATTAGTTAGAAATACTTGAAACCAAATAATTCCCTGCAAATTATTTGTATTAGTTAGAAATACTTGAAACCATATAATTCCCTGCAAATTATTTGTATTAGTTAGAAATACTTGAAACCAAATAATTCCCTGCAAATTATTTGTATTAGTTAGAAATACTTGAAACCATATAATTCCCTGCAAATTATTTGTATTAGTTAGAAATACTTGAAACCATATAATTCCCTGCAAATTATTTGTATTAGTTGAAATACTTGAAACCATATAATTCCTGCAAATTATTTGTATTAGTTAGAATACTTGAAACCAAATAATTCCCTGCAAATTATTTGTATTAGTTAGAAATACTTGAAACCATATAATTCCCTGCAAATTATTTGTATTAGTTAGAAATACTTGAAACCAAATAATTCCTGCAAATTATTTGTATTAGTTAGAAATACTTGAAACCAAATAATTCCCTGCAAATTATTTTGTATTAGTTAGAAATACTTGAAACCAAATAATTCCTGCAAATTATTTGTATTAGTAGAAATACTTGAAACCAATAATTCCCTGCAAATTATTTGTATTAGTTAGAAATACTTGAAACCAAATAATTCCCTGCAAATTATTTGTATTAGTTAGAAATACTTGAAACCATATAATTCCCTGCAAATTATTTGTATTAGTTAGAAATACTTGAAACCATATAATTCCCTGCAAATTATTTGTATTTCTTAGAAATACTTGAAACCATATAAAGATTTGTATTATCTCGGTTATTCGGACTATTGTCCCCATCTTCATTGTTATTTGTACAACGTTTCGGCCGATATACCCTCCGGCCTTCTTCAGGTATTTCTTGTCGGACTCGGGAACCTTCTTTTCGAACTCGGGAACTTTCTTGTCGTGTTCGGGAGCCATCACGGAACTTTGAACCTAACCCTTTATTTATTCCACGGGGGTATCCTGTTCTCATTCCGCTAACCATAGCTGGAAATTATTTGTATTAGTTAAAAATACTTGAAACCATATAACAGTGTGAAAATTATTTGTATTAAAAGTAGTTACTTGAAGCTATAATTCTTTACAGATTAATATTATTAGTAGTAAATAATTGAAACTATATAATTGTTTAAGAAAGACTTTGGCTTTGAATAACCCAACAAGAGTTGATATGCCATAAAACCAGCCAATAGTGTGATGTGTGTCTGATTGATGGATTGCATTTCAAAATCATTCTTTAAAGCCACTTCCTAACTGACCATATGGATTTACTTTTGCACTGAAATAAAAAAAGCCTTTCATTTTGCCTCTAGTAAAATAGACATTATGTCTGAATTACTCATCTTTTAGTTAACGTCACTTGAGTTGTTTAGACAAGAAAAATTATACATTAACTTCTTCATTAACTTTTAAGTGCATAATTGATTAGAGAAATGAAGAATTCATTGAGAAAAACCTTCAATAACCAAATAAAGACAAAAAGGTGTCTACAACAAAAATCTAAATATGGCCGTGATGGTGTTATGTCTGATTGTATCCCCCAACTTACACTGCAAAGTGTTAAATTTGTATCCATCCATAGACTTTTATTTTTATTTTTTAAAGGAATGATGTGTTAGGTAGGTTGGTTGGTTTTAAGGCATGTCAACCCTTGTTGGGTTATTTTATGTTTAAGCCAATTTAATAATTATGACCTCCAATTAAAGTATAAAAATGTATATTCACAATCATTTTAAACAGGTAAACACTTTATACTTAGCTACATTATCAATGTTTTGAGACTCAGTGTATTAATATGGTTCACAATCATTTTAAACATTATCTCAAACAGATTTATTTGATTCATAGTGGACCTGGGAGTAATGGCAATGAAAGGGTGACTCCACACTCAGCCGTGTTTATGCTTCATGTAAAGGTACAGCTTAGAATGTATTTTGCTTTAAAAATTAAAAAAAAAATTCCACTTAATTATTGAATTATCGTATTAATGTGGTTCAAAATAATCTATAATGAGTAATCCTTTCCTACTTAGTTGCAATATCAAATGTTTTAAGAGCCAAAGTATTAATAGTTCATTTAAATTTTTAAACATTGTCTCGAACAAATGTATTTGATTTAGAGTGGACCTGGGAGTAATGGCAATGAAAGGGTGACTCCACACTCAGCAGTGCTTATGCTTTATAAAAGGGTACAACTGAAAAATGTATTTTGCTTAAATTGCTGGAAGTGAGCCATGGATTAGGACAAGTTATAATCTAAGGGAGCTGACTATTTGCTGGGTGTGGTATCAGTGTTACATAATTGATGGACATACCATTAATTTTGAACATTTACAGTAGAAAATAGTAATTGAATTCAAATCAGAGCTGTTGGAGATTTGATTGACAGGTTGTAATCTTAATTTTGACCTCTGCTTCCATTTGCAATTGCAAGTGTGAGAATATAATTTTTGCAGTCTGGGGTGAGCTCCCGACACAGAAAGAGTTCAGACAGGCAGCTGGCTGCACTCGCACACGCATGGTTATTGGATCCAAAACTTAAGAAATAGGTATGTAAATTCACCAACAACTGTTTTGTGTTAGTCAATAAAAGCAAATGACAACACAAAACGTTTCACCAACATCTTAAGATGAAGAAACCACTGGAACCAATCAGAAACAGCTAAGTAGACAAATCGACGAATAGATACTCAGAATCGTAAGAAGAAATAGCAGACCAAACTATGACGAAAGTGCTACTCAGAAGTAAGAAAGAGATACTCAGAATCGTAAGAAGAAATGGCGGACCAAGCTATGAAGAAAGTGCTACTCAGAATCGTAAGAAAGAGATACTCAGAATCGTAAGAAGAAATGGCGGACTAAGCTATGAAGAAAGTGCTACTCAGAATCGTAAGAAAGAGATACTCAGAATCGTAAGAAGAAAGTGCTACTCAGAATCATAAGAAAGAGATACTCAGAATCGTAAGAAGAAATAGCAGACCAAGCTATGAAGAAAGTACTACTCAGAACCGTAAGAAAGAGATACTCAGAATCGTAAGAAGAAATAGCAGACCAAGCTATGAAGAAAGTGCTACTCAGAATGGTAAGAAAGAGATACTCAGAATCGTAAGAAGAAATAGCAGACCAAGCTATGAAGAAAGTGCTACTCAGAAGTAAGAAAGAGATACTCAGAATCGTAAGAAGAAATAGCAGACCAAGCTATGAAGAAAGTGCTACTCAGAACCGTAAGAAAGAGATACTCAGAATCGTAAGAAGAAATAGCAGACCAAGCTATGAAGAAAGTGCTACTCAGAAGTAAGAAAGAGATACTCAGAATCGTAAGAAGAAATAGCAGACCAAGCTATGAAGAAAGTGCTACTCAGAATGGTAAGAAAGAGATACTCAGAATCGTAAGAAGAAATAGCAGACCAAGCTATGAAGAAAGTGCTACTCAGAATCGTAAGAAAGAGATACTCAGAATCGTAAGAATATATATAGAAGTATAGACGAAGAAGATTTGGTATCAGAGATATAAGTAAAAAGTAAGTAAAGTCGTCGGGGCGGCCTAAAGTTGGTATCAGCCAGTCAGCGAGGGAGTCTATCCCCTTTTCAATAGCGCTAGACCAAGGAGATTGTTTTGGCGTCTGAGGTGGAGCGCTACACCTACCATCAGCTCCTTACTTTACCGCACAGATTCCTGTGTTACTCATACGCTGATCGAACTATTGCTGGCAAAGGAGACACGAACTCATAAACAAATTCTCCTGTAGATTTCTACACATGGACACACCAGTGTTGGCTGACCTGCATAGACTTCATCAGTTCTGTGTGGAGACTAGATGCAGTCTAGAGGATCTACCAATAATGATGACCGTTAGGGATGAACAGAGAGAGAGAGAGAGAGAGAGAGAGAGAGAGAGAGAGAGAGAGAGAGAGAGAGCTCAGGGAATATATTCTATCAGCATGACTTGGTGATGATACTTAAATCTATAATTTTTTATTAATTTCCTAGAAACTGTACAGAGACGTATAACCAAACGAATACCCTCCATCAGGCATCTGCCATATTCTGAACGTCTTGCTGCCCTGGGAATGGATTTGTTGAAACTCCGGCGTCTGGCAACTGACCTAGTGAATACTCGTAAGGTCATTAATCATCTTAACAACAGCAACCGTGAGCACCTTTTTGATATCCATCTTTCTAATTCACGTGGGCATGCCTATAAAGTCAGAAAACAGCACTGCTCACGTGACTTTCGGAAACATTTTTTCACGCTCAGAGTTGCCGAGGCATGGAATTACTGTACGCTATTCATGTTCCTGACACTAATACATTATTCTATGTACTAGACATGAGACTTTGATGAGTTGTGGTGTACCTGAGCACTGTACACATACATGTATATTATTACTGTATGCTATTCATGTTCCTGACACTAATACATTATTCTGTGTACTAGACATGAGACTTTGATGAGTTGTGGTGTACCTGAGCACTGTACACATACATGTATATTATTACTGTATGCTATTCATGTTCCTGACACTAATACATTATTCTGTGTACTAGACATGAGTCTTTGATGAGTTGTGGTGCACCTGAGCACTGTACACATACATGTATATTATTAGTGTATGCTATTCATGTTCCTGACACTAATACATTATTCTATGTACTAGACATGAGACTTTGATGAGTTGTGGTGCACCTGAGCACTGTACACATACATGTATATTATTAGTGTATGCTATTCATGTTCCTGACACTAATACATTATTCTATGTACTAGACATGAGACTTTGATGAGTTGTGGTGCACCTGAGCACTGTACACATACATGTATATTATTAGTGTATGCTATTCATGTTCCTGACACTAATACATTATTCTATGTACTAGACATGAGACTTTGATGAGTTGTGGTGCACCTGAGCACTGTACACATACATGTATATTATTAGTGTATGCTATTCATGTTCCTGGCACTAATACATTATTCTATGTACTAGACATGAGACTTTGATGAGTTGTGGTGCACCTGAGCACTGTACACATACATGTATATTATTAGTGTATGCTATTCATGTTCCTGACACTAATAAATTATTCTATGTACTAGACATGAGACTTTGATGAGTTGTGATTCACCTGAGCACTGTACACAATAAATTTTATTATTATTATTTATCATTTTAGCCTGGAAGACTATTTCGGGTGGGATTGTAAAATACATGACTACACCACTGCAGAGTGGTAAGACCCTCCATACCCCAAGGGAACTACCTCTTAGCCAGGGGTAGCAACTTGTGATATTTATGGACAGAATCCTGGTGGCTGAGCAGTCCATGACATGCAACACTCCACTTTGGCCCTTACTTAAACTAGACAGGTGGGTGGAAAGACCCACTCTGATCAATCGGCCGGTCATATCAAGCCATAACACCTATATGATTGTCCCGACCGTATTGCTCTTTTATTGCAAACCCCCAACCATTTTTATCATAATATATATATTTACCAACTCCTCCGCACAAGCAGGATGCGACACAAGGTCAATTTCTTAAGCGGAGTTCAACAGGTTTGAATTCAGAGTTTTCCTTCTCCTAGACTGGTTGCCTAACCAAGGTTAAAGAGCCTAGTCTACCCTACTATTTTACCCATAGCTGGAGGGAGAGTAGGATTAATACCTTTCCCAAGGGTATTAGCGCTAAGTGAAATGCAATTACCACATCCAGGATTTTAAATCGGTGCGACGAGTCCATTTCCCATGACTTTAACCATTACACCATGCGCTTCCTTATTCCTTCCATTTTTATCATATATGTGCTAAAAGCAGGTGGTTGAGGGTCTTAGTGTCCTAGGTATGACATTAAACTGCATCTAGTGGTGAGGTTTCAATTCTTGAACTCTGGAAATTGTGGAGTACCCCCTCATTGCCATTACTCCCAGGTCCACTCTGGCCTGGAGTGGTACAACCAGTTAATGTCCCATCTTTTATTCATTCTTGTTGAGTATTCAAATTTTTAAAAGCACATTTTCTTTACCTATTTAACTCTTTGGGAAAAGTATGAAGCCTCTCACACCCCTTGGTTATTAGTTAGATAGTACCACTACTATTCTTCTACAAGGATGACTTTGGTATTAAATAACCCACAAAGGATAATGCCATTAAACAAAGAAACCAAACCTGAACAAAATTAAATATATATTATTAAATGGTATCAACATTGTACTCAGAACAACCCTCTACAAAAAACAAAAAACAACCCCCCCTCCAAAAAAAAAACTATTAAAAGTCGAAATCAAAAATAGTTAATATCAGTAAAACAAATTAAACTAGTTAAATATTTAAAAAAAAAAAATTGAAATAGTTCACTAAGTAGGCTTGAGCCTATTGTAGTAGTGAACAGGTTTGAATTCAGAGTTTTCCTTCTCCTAGACTGGTTGCCTAACCAGAACCCAGTCTACCCTACTATTTACCCATAGCTGGAGGGAGAATAGTTGGATTCATACCTTTCCCAATGGTATTAGTGCTATGTGAACTGTGGCTTCATCCAGGAATTGACCAGTCTATTTCCTGTGACTCTAACCAGTGCTTCCCAATACAAATTTATTAAAATTAATAATAATATAAACTAATACAATAATGATATAAGCTAATAGAATAATGTAAACTAATACAATAAAGATATAAACTCATAAAATTAATAATATAAACTAATAAGACTAATTAAATTTAATAATAATTTAACATAATAAAATTAATAATATGAACTAATAAAAGTAGTTTAAATTAAAAATATTCTTGCTTATGAATTTTTAAAATGTTAATTTACAAAAGATTAAAGAATTTCGAAAGAAAAAAAATTAATATTAATAAAATATTCAACATTTTATATCATAATCTTAAATCAAGGAATAAACAACATTTTAAATATATTAAATATTTGACGACACTTTTAATGTTTTAATGGGAAAAACTAGATTTTGCGTTATGACAAGGGAGGTAATCAAGACAAATCAGCAATTTGATTATCTCCCTTAGCCTACATTTTACCCACAAAACCATGTGCGTTTCTTAAAATTCAGATTTTTTAAATCTGTTCATTAAGAAACTACCCACTTGTTGAATATATTGCTTAGCTTTGGTGTTTATTATTTTAAAATGTTTTATTTGAAGATAAACATTTTAAGAAAATAACAAACTAAAAACTAAAAGACGTTTTATATCTAATATTCGAAATAATGGCGAAGTCACCTACGACGTTTGACACAAAAAGAAACTAAGAAATAAATAAATAGATAAAATGAATAGATAAAATAAATAAATAAAATAAAATGAAATAAATTTAAAAAATAACCAAAAATAAATTCGATTGAGATTTAGTTCCGGCTAAAAGCTCAGTAAGAGTAACCCGAAGCCAAACTTTATTTTTAGACCTTATTTTTCAGGGGTAACGAGAAAAATTTTAGTAAATAGTAAATTACAATTTGATTTCTTAAATTATTTTTCTATTCTCTCGTTCCCCAATGATACCTGCATTGGAAAAATGAGATCTAAAAAAGTTTGTTTTGTGTTACTCTAACGGCGCTTTTAACGTGGACTAATTTTGCTATGACATTTTTGGCGGAAGAAAATATGTAAATCTTTAAATTTGTTTGCGCTTTTTGGGATTCATTTCTTGAATATAAACGTAAATGCGACAAAATTTTCGATTCAAATTTATTTGTTGGCAAAGAAGAAAGGGTACTTTACTATTATTAACAGTTATTTTTTTGAATGAAAATTAGAATATAAAAAAATGAAACAAACATAAAAACCGTAACCCTAAAAAAAATCGGCTAAACTTGCAAAAAGTTATATTTTATTCCTTAAGTAAAAGAATTGGCAGTCGATTATTGGAAAGTACCGAAGAAAGTTTCAAACTCATGGATGAATATTTTTTTTTTTGAATGATTGTAAAATTTCACGCCACAATATAAATTTACAGGAATGTTTTACGTCACTATAATGCATTGGTCAATACTTAGGTGGTACCACATAGCGGACATGTTAAATTTTAAATAAATAATTTTGAAAATTATTTTAGATACTTATTGACCCGGTATAAGAACGAACGTCAAAGTCAATAAAATCGTAAAATGACCCCCCCCCAACACAAAAATCACAACATAAACTAGGAAAATGCTAAGGAAAAAAAAGTCCATAAAATCAAATATTTTATTGAAATAACTTATAAAAGTCTGATTTTCATTATATTAAACTTTGTGTCATTTGTAAGAAGACTGATTTGAGCAAAATCCTTTTGTGTGTGTGTGTGTGTAATCGTAAAAATAGAAAAAAAAAAAAAGGATAATTTTATATCTGAAATAAATTTATATTATAAAGTAGAATTTAGAGATCCGGTAAAAGATGATTTTGTGTCATCTAAGATTATCTTAGTTTTATCACAAAGGTACTCCCCCCCCCCGAAATATGGAGCACCCAGTTAGAATCGAACCCACTAATAATGTTTTGCTAGCACTAGCTCTCTAGTCATTACATGCAGACTATAAATTCAGGAGCGTGATTTTTTACCATCGTCTACCGGACAGGAGTTAGTGGAATATGAAATTAAGTCCAATGTATATATTTTTAATTTCCCAACTGGGATTAATAATTTTAATAAAAATGAAACTCTAGGGAAAACATAACTTAATACGTTAATTCATTTATAAGTTAAATAAAAAAATTGAAGGACAACATTAATTGATGCCTGGTAATTTTGTTATATACACTTTTTTGACTTCAGCGTTTTTATTTTATGGAAATTGAGATTATAAACTTATCAAGTCCTATACTGAAATAAACTGAAAATTACTATTTGCTGGTAATTTTGCCGAGTATTTAACGATATTTATATTTCAGAGTAAACAATAAAAAAATAAATAAATAAAAACTTAAAACGTAAAACTGTCCACTTTTGCAGTTTGTGAGTAAAAAAAAAAAAAAAAAGGAAAGAAAGTGTATATCATATTCCACTAACGTCTGTCCAATAATCTACAGTAAAAAAAATTACGCTCCTAAATTCACAGTCTACCCCATTAGGGCCATTACACTACACGAGACGTGATAGTTGAACAACTATCACGTCTCGATAGAAATCTGTGAGATCGGTGGAGATTTATTTGAGAAAATTTATTGACATTCGATCTCCATTGATATTATTCTTCTGCTGTGAAGAATATGATGGTTAATAAATTGTAAGAATACTTAGTATTAATTAGTAATATTAAATACTAAGTGAATTGAAATCGGCAGCAATATCAAGGAGACACATCGTTTGATCTCTCCAGTTACGACTGATGTTGATGTAAATAATAAGAAAAATAATAACAATAATAATAATAACAACAACCTCTAATAATAAAATAAATCAATAGCCAAAATGTATTTTGATGAATGGACGAATCTCCTTTGTAAGTGTTGAGTAATCTAAGTTATTGTTTTAAATCTGACAACGAGACCAATGACAAATTAAAAAGAAAGAAAAAAAAAAACAAAAAAAAACTCGTCAGACTTTGAAGGTAAAAAAAAGACGTTATGGTTTCATACACGTTGATAAAATGATGTATAAATTCGATCGACATTATTATTATTTTTAGATAATTTTTCTTCCTCCAAACACCTACATATTTTACGGAAAGTAGACAAGTGTTGATTGCTTTAATAAATATATCCGCAATATGGTATATTCAAAGTATTGATTAACACCGAATTTCGTTTTTTTCTTCTTCTTCAACGTTCAACGATTTGCGTATATTGTTTTCGCGTTGGAGTGATAAAGATATAGGAGCTAAATATTTAATTTTGATAAATAATACCTATAAAGAGAGATGATCCTCTCAACAATAAGTTGAAAAGAACATACAATATATATATATATATATATATATATATATATATATATATGAGGTTAAGTAAACAAACAAATGTGTTTATTTTTATATGGCTTTAAGCCGACAATTATTGGAGGATATGTGCTTAATTGAAGTCATACCTAATTTTAAAAATTAATAGTTAATAATTAATGAATTTTAGGCGGGCATATATGTTCAAATGTAAGGCTAAACGAATCGAGAAAATGTCAATCCCTGAATAGGTTGAAATGTACATTCAGGGATTGACATTTTCTCGATTCGTTTAGCTTTACATTTGAACATATATGCCTGCCTAAATTCATTAATTATTAACTATTAATTTTCAAAATTAGGTACGACTTCAATTAAGCACATATCCTCCAAAAATTATATATATATATATATATATATATATATATATATATATGAGTTAAAAGTAAGGAAATGAATCCGACGGTATATGTATAGATAAAAGAGTATGAAAACACAATATTGTTAAAATGAATATTAAAAAAATGATATAAAATATATTCATTTAAAAATGATATAAAATATATTCATTTAAAAATGATATAAAATATATTCATTTTAACAATATTGTGTTTTCATACTCTTTTATCTATACACACCCACACACATTATATACATAATACTAGAAGCTTTATACATAAAACAATACAAAACATCCTTAAACAAAATTAATTTCCAATGCAGTACACACATTTTAAAATGCCTATAACACCTTTCTCACCAATTCTTCTCCTTCTAGCCTCCACATTAATTTAATTTTTTAAAAACTGGAACACATCACCCCTGATGATGGCACTTCGAAGTGCCGAAAGTACTCGGGACCTGAACTTTGGTGGACTTATCCACGAATTCCACCCAAACATTAAAAAGTTGGCCAGAAAACTCGAAAAGATCAAAGATAAAATTGTTAAACAGGAGATTGTCTTTTGTTTAATTCTACATTATATATACTAGCAAATATATGCACCCTCCGGGTGCAAGTATTTAAGTTTTAATGTAATAAAATATTGTATTAAATTAGAAAGGCTAATGGAACTAAATAAGAATTCAGATAAAAAGATTTGAAACAGAGGGAGTATAATAAAAAATGAAACAACTGAAACTTACTCTTCCATCACTCTCGTCTTTCATTGTTATTTTTTCTAATTTAAGTATTTAGTTAAAATAGGAAGTAAAGAATAAAATGACAGTTATTTTATCTTGTTAATGGATTTCATTTAAGATTCATTGAAGAGATTTTTGCTTATATTCATTAAAATAAAACCAAACAGTTAGAAATCAATAATACTAAGCACATATTTATTAAATTCGATTTTTTAATATTAATATGCAAATTAGCCTACCCGTTCACACTCTAAACCGCTATTTTATTGTATATATAAATATAATTGCATGTTGTTAGTATGTTGATATGGTTAACAGTATTAATAATGTAAGACAATTTTATTAATAATTGAGGTTTAGATAAAAATAAAATCATGGAGAATGTGATGTCATTAACTAAGAGAATTGTGACTTGAGTAGGAATATAGTTTCAGTTACAGACAGAAAAACACACAATCTCCATTATAATAAGATATATATATATATATATATATATATATATATATATATATAAATGGTAGATAGACCTTTGGTTAATATGGAGTACCCCTTCATTGACATTACACCCAAGTCCATTCTGACAAGAAGTGGTAGTTCATATTAGGGTCTCATCTATGATCCAAATAGATATGTTTTGAAAATTATTATAAATCAAATTGTAACGCTTGAAACCATAAAACTGTGTGTAAATAAATGATTATCATTAAATAGAAATAACCATAGAAAATTAAGTTGTTACATGGAGGGTCTTTGTTAGGGTTTCATGCACCCCCCCCCCCACTCCCCGAATCTATGATATACCCCACCCAATCTATGATTCAAGGCACCACTCTACTAGATGTCAGTTTTCATAAAGTAGTATTCATATAAATTATATGACCCCCAACTCTATTACATGTGACTTTTTCATTAAGTATATTCATAGAAAAAATATGAATCCGCTCTCCCGGGCCCCCAAGTAAGGGTATGGGGGTAGTACACCCCAGTCCTGGTTATATGATATCAAATATTATTATCTAATACAAATAATTTGTACACAGTTGTATGGTTTCAATTAAATAATAATAATAATCCTTTGAAAACAATTATAGCTTCGGGTAACTATTCTTATTAGAAATAATTTATAGGTATATGGCATCAGGTATTCTTATCTAATATTAATAATTATATGGTTTTAAAGTAACTATTTTTTATCTAATAATAATTAATTGTTTGTACATAATTATATGGTTTGAAACATTACTATTTAATACTAATAACTTTCAAAACAGATCTATAATTATTCGTAATAAATAGGAATACTTGAAACCATACAATTGTGTGCAAACTATTTTTTATTAGATAAAAATACTTGAAATCATATAACCATGTGCGAATTATTTGTATTAGATAAAAATACTTGAAATCATATAACCATGTGCGAATTATTTGTATTAGATAAAAATACTTGAAACCATACAATTGTGTGCAAATTATTTTATATTAGATAAAATACTTGAAATCATATAACCGTGTGCAAATTATTTGTATTAGATAAAAATACTTGAAACCATACAATTGTGTGCAAATTATATTTTATTAGATAAAAATACTTGAAAACATAATTGTGTTCAAATTGTTTGTATTAGATAAAAATACTTGAAATCATATAACCGTGTGCAAATTATTTGTATTAGATAAAAATACTTGAAACCATACAATTGTGTGCAAATTATTTTGTATTAGATAAAAATACTTGAAATTATATAACCGTGTGCAAATTATTTGTATTAGATAAAAATACTTGAAATTATATAACCATGTGCGAATTATTATATTAGATAAAAATACTTGAAACCATACAATTGTGTGAAATTATTTTTTTAATTAGATAAAAATACTTGAAACCATACAATTGTGTGCAAATTATTTTGTATTAGATAAAAAACTTGAAATTATATAACCGTGTGCAAATTATTTGTATTAGATAAAAATACTTGATAAGATGTAACCAAATTATCATAGACAAGTAGGTGCAATTGGCTCGATAATTTGTATTATTGAGAATTTTCGAACGGTTATCCTCATCTTTATTGTTATATACACAACTTTTCGGCCGATGTATGTGTGAAGAAGACCGGAATGCACATCGGCTGAAACGTTGTGTATATAATAATAAAGATGAGGACAACAGCCCGAAAAATACAAAACACGTACTAATAAATCAAATTTCAGCATTAAATGATCCATAAGGAGTTGATATGCCTTTAAACAAATAAAGATAGTGTTTCAATATAGCTTAGAAATCTGGGCAAAAAAATCAAAACCAAATTGTTGAAAATAATTTATTTGTACTAGCAAATATATGCACCCTCCGGGTACAAGTATTTAAGTTTTAATGTAATAAAATATTATATTAAATTAGAAAGTCTAACGGAACTAAATAAGAATACAGATAAAAAGATTTGAAACAGAGGGAGTATAATAAAAGATTTGAAACAGAGGGAGTATAATAAAAAATGGAACAACTGAAACTTACTCTTCCATCACTCTCGTCTTTCATTGTTATTTTTTTCTAATTTAAGTATTTAGTTATAAGAGGAAGTAAAGAATAAAATGACAGTTATTTTATCTTATTAATGGATTTCATTTAAGATTCATTGAAGAGATTTTTGCTTATATTCATTAAAATAAAACCAAACAGTTAGAAATCAATAATACTGAGCACATATTTATTAAATTCGATTTTTTTTAATATTAATATGCAAATTAGCCTTCCCATTCACACTGTAAATCACTATTTTGTTGTATATATAAATATAATTGCATGTTGTCAGTATGTAGACATAGTTAACAGTATTAATAATGTAAGACAATTTTATTAATAATTGAGGTTTAGATAAAAATAAATTCATGGAGAATGTGATGTCAATAACTAAGAGAATTGTGATTTGAGTAGGAATATAGTTTCGGTTACAGACAGAAGAACACACAATCTCCATTATAATAAGATAACAATATAGTGGGCTATGGTGTCGAAATATAAAACCTTCGACTCTTCTATTTTTGGCTCCTCTGACTTCCATTTGTCATTAAGTGATTATGGCCTACACATAAATATAAAACCATTATTTTTTTATAATCTATTTATAAGGAGTGTGCACTGTATAACTTTACAGAATGAACTTGGGCCATATAAATTCAATTGGAATCAGAGTCACTATAATTTTACTGACCCCGTAATTGCTTCCGACTCCATAGCCCTGATAAGATGTTTCACTTATACAGCTCTATTATCGTAATTATTTGTGTATAAGACAATTGTACTTATTTGTGTACTAATTATTTGTGTATAAGACTTTGTACAAAGAATTTCTGTAAAAAAAAAAAATTCTTGTGTATAATACGCACTGACATTTTAAAATATGTAGCACCTAAGTTAAACTAAATTTAGAATTCGTTCAAGTTTTTATCGGTTCGTACTGACTACAAATAAGAATTTGAATAGTTTACATTATGACTTAAAACACAAAATTTACATAGTCTTTAGAGCAAACGCACGGACATATTCACACAAAAATAGCTAATATGTCTCGCTCTGTCTCTCTGCCTGTCTGTCTGTCTCTTTATTTTTCAATTCATTCTTTTCCTTCATTGAAAAAACAAAAATCAAACCAAAAACAAACAAAAAACAAAATACAATTGCACACTTAGCAAATTAGACACATAGCGTAGTGGATAAAGGAATTAGGTTGACAGTTCTAAGTGACAGTTATCTCTAGATTGCAGGTTCAATCCTGGTCAGGGGCGGCAGTAACATAGAATAATAATTAACACAGCTTAACACCTGTACCCCAGCTATGGTTAGCAGAATGAGTACATGATACATGCGTAGACTGAGTAAAGGGTTAGGTTCAAAGTTCCGTGATGGCTCCCGGTTACGACAAGAAGGTTCCCGAGTCTGACAAGAAATATCTGAAGAAGGCCGGAGGGCACATCGGCCAAAACGTTGTACAGATAACAATGAAAATGAGGACAAATAATACTAATTATCAAGCCTCATCTAAAAAAATTCAGAGTCAAAAAACAAAAAACAAAAAAACACCCCCCCCAAAAAAAAAGAAAGAAAGAAAGAAAGAAAGAAAGAAAGAAAGAAAGAAAGAAAGAAACAGATGATAATACCCATCTGATTAGTGATAGCACTCTCGCTTTCTATCTCTTTCCCCTTTCATTCCTTCTTTTTTTTATATTTTCTTTGTCTTTCTAATGTGTCGTACGTTCTTTTTCTTCCCGTTCTTTCCTCAAAATCAAAACGGAACGATCAAATTATTTATCTGAAGTGACGACAGGGCGTGACACACGGAGGTACAAAGGTATTGATTTATAGATATCTAAGTTAATGTAATATGTATAAGCTAAGTTAAATATGAGGTAATTATTGAATATCACAAAAACAAGTTTCTTGCTAATGATTTTCTGAATAATTATAGTTTAGTAGTGATTTAAGCCACCGTATATTCGCATTCACCCAAATACTCATGTTGCATAGCTACCAGGCCTTTACTTGATATCGCCTTGCTTGATATCATTTTGTCTAAAAATCGAGATATATATCCGGGTTTTGCTTTATTGTTTGATAGTGTGAAATTAGAGCAGGCTGTAAATCAGGAGTAGGATACATTTTCAAGTTTAGATGCCCGACTTAAATTATTTGTCCATCAATAAAGTTGCGTCCAATAAATGATTAATGTGTTTACAATCAACAGTTTAATCACATCAGAAACCGTTATTTTTACTGCAAACAATATGAAATATCTATTTGAAAATGTCAACATGGAGGACATTCTGTCTTTTTTTTTTTTTTTTTTTTGAGGGAAATAAAATTATACCATAGAATATAGACGTGAATTTAATCAATACCATACAGCATGATCCCCAATGGTGCTAACACACAGTTAAAACCAATTACTAAGGGGCCGGGTTAGCTCAGTCGGTAGAGCGTTCGGCTAGGAAACCACAAGGTTCCTAGTTCGATACCGGTCCTCTCCAACTCAGCGTATGAGTAGCACAGGGATCTGTGTGGTAAAGTAAGGAGCTGATGGTAGGTGTGGCGCTCCACCTCAGATGCTAAAAACAATCTCCTTGGTCTAGCGCTATTGAAAAGGGGATAGACTCCCTCACTGACTGGCTGATACCGACTTTAGGCCGCCCCGTTGACTTTACTTAATTTTTACTACAAAAGTATAAATATAAATACACAACATATGTTACTTTTTAATCGTTTAGGCATGACATAACCCCTGACGGGTTGGTATGCCGTTAAGATCAATAAACCAAACCAAGATGTTAATGAAGAATTTACTACTTAAAAGGAACGAAAAAAATCCTATAAATTTTTTGATTGTATTTTCATCATCATCATCATCATCATCATGTCGCGCAATTTGCACGGATATCCATAACGATCCCTCGCCAACCTTCCCTATCATTCATCGACTCTGGGAGCTTCTCCGCGCAGCAGCCCGCATCTCTACATAGTTGGTCAATGTAGGTTCTGGCTGATTTTTTTTTACGAAAAAGTATTGGGATATCGAATTTAGAGCAGAGGTCTTAAACTAAAATAACTCAAAAGGGTCATTACGCTCGAGGGGGGGGGGGCACAATGGGTCATAAGTAAGATGAGGGTTGGGGTGGGGGGTTGTGATTTCCACCATTTATAATTCTAATGTGCAATTCAGCTAATACTGCTTTTTCCCCATCAGAATGAATACGTGTCCTGGGTATGATACGAAACCGCATTTGATGATGAGGCTTCACTTCTGAGGTTCTGGGGAGTGTGGAGTACCCTTCATTGCCATTACTCTCAGGTCCACTCTGACCCGGGGAGGGGGAAGTACCTGTATTCATCTATAGTAAAAATTGATCTTTAAAAGAATATTCGTTTTCAATAGGACGGTGTGAAAAATTAATTCTCTGAATTTTTTAGATGAGGCTTGACAATTCGTATTAATTGAATTATTGTTATTATTGTCGTCATCTTTATTGTCACCTGCTCAACGTTTCGGTCGATATTCCCTCCAGCCTTCTTCAGGTGTTTCTTGTCGGACTCGGGAACCCCTTACTAATGGGCAATAAATATTGATTAAGATTTTTCAAAGCTTCACCTACCCACCCACTTTCAAATTCTACGCATTCAGAGTTCAGGAGTGACGAAAGTTAGGCAATATATTTCAATTTTATAGCAACACAAAGGCTTTTGAGTTAGTGCGATTTTGCGCCCCACTAAAATGCACCCCGGGGCAGCTACCCCTAACCCCCCTCCTTTGGTCCACCACTGAATCCAGTCCGTTTTAAATTTCTTAAAAAGCAAAAATTATTCTTTGTATTATTCGGACTATTGTCCTCATCTTCATTGTTATCAATACAGATAACAATGAAGATGAGGACAATAGTCCGAATAATACAATTAATACTAATTATCAAGCCTCATCTAAAAAATTTAGAGAAATAGAAAAAATTGTTTTATTTTTAATCACCATCCAGTCAAATAAAAATTTTGTCATTATTGATTTTATATTCTAAAATGGCGATCTTTTATTTTTATTTTTGGTCACTGGGATATTATTCTCTTGAATTACACACACACACACACACACACACTGGATAAATACCTCGACCTTGCCAGAGAACAGAAAAATATAAATGGATACTTGTCCAAGAGAAACGTTCAGCTCCTCACTTTACCACACAGATCCCTGTGCTACTCATACGCTGAGTTGGCGAGGGTCGGTATCGAACCAGGAACCTTGTGATTCCTAGCCGAACGCTCTACCAACTGAGCTAAACCGGCCCTACAATAGGCGATTTTGAAAGAGTTTCAAAACGTCACTTTCCTCAGCAGGCTATTCTGGACAAGTACAAAATTATGGAATATGAAGGTGAGAGTAGTGCCAATTTTGGATGGAGCACTGGGAACAGTCCCGAATAGCCTAACAGAGTTTGTAAATTTGGGAAAGAATCAAGGATGCTAGATGGCAGAATTACTAGAATCCCTTAGAATACTGAGGAGAGTCCTGGAATATCTGTTGTACTTGTTCCTAATTTACTTCCTGAATAGCATAAGAAAAATTTGCTTTCCCGACGTAGTTATGACGTCACCCGTGACATGTCTGTCTTAGGTCACGTCACATGACCGAATATACTCCAGACTATTTATAGGTTTAGGCAGGATTTTGCACAAGGTTTTTTTTTTTTTTTTTTTTTTTTTTTAAGTAGAAATCCCTTCAGCGTATGAGTGGGCTGTGTCAAGAATTGCTCGTCTTCGCGGTATTTCTCCTTTTAGGGTTGCCCCCAGGTAATGAAACTGACAATCCCTGAAGAAGGTTGGCGGGAACGAGACCCCCCCCCCCCGAAGGCCAAGCTATGTTTTTCTTTTTAACTAAAAATAATTTCATTATTATTGAAATATTAATTTCAGATATCTTTATTATAATGGGGATTATGTGAATCTGTAACCGAAACTATGTCACCTTTGACGTCACAATTCCCTTTACATTATATTCTCAAGGATTATCAAATAATCATTATTTAATCTTAATTAACATCTTATTTAAGATATCTTTGTTAGTCTAGCTGAGTAAGACTTGGTGTAAAACAGCACTTATTATTAATACGATTAAAATCACGCAATATGTATTATATACCACTAAGAAATAAAAGGTAATTTATGAGGAAGTGCGTCCCAGTCTCCCGCCTCATAACCCGCTACCCGGTGACTATCAAACAATAACAACCCAGCTCGTCGTAATTCTTTATTTATTTATCGTAATTTATCGTAATTCTTGTTTAGATATGAAGATGGATATATAGTTTTGAAACTAGACTTGAGATAGATGAACAAACAAAATAAATATAGATAGATATGAACAATGGAGATAGATATTTTTCGACAAGTAAATGTATTGGGGGTATCCTTTTTTTTTGTCGTAATTCTTGTTTATTAAACAAAAACAGACATTAAACAACATGAATAAAAAAATCTAAGTATTTAAAGTAATATAATAAATATGAACAAATTAAGAATAGATAGATAGATAGATAGATAGATAGATATAAGATGGATAGTTTGAGTAGACTGAGCTGGGTCGTTATTTTTAATAGTCACCGGCAGCACTCTTGAGGCAGGAGACCGGGACGGACGCACTTCCTCATAAATTACAAATAAAAGTACATAGCATATGGTGTGGAGAATTTGCATATGAGTTTTAACAATACCGGTTTTGACAAATAATTACTTGGTGTTATTGGTTTTCTAATATCATTGTTTTATTCTCAAAGTATAAAAAGCAATCCTATGAATATTATATAGAAATCAAATAAAAAAATAAAGAATAAAAAAGAAGAGTAATCTTTTATATGCATTCTTATTTTGTTTCGTTGGTCTTCCTAATTTAAGATACTTCTACTATTTGAATTTAAATACTTGTCCATATTTTCAATAATCAGCAAAAAAAATGTTTTTTCCCTTTACATGCAATATATATTATAATATTTATATATATATATATATATATATAAGGTAGGATTTGACCCAAGGTCATAGATATGGGGCATCCTGTGAGGATCGGAACTCGCTTTTCAGTAGTAACGGATTTTGTGAGACTACAATGAATGAAAATATTAAGTTGACAAAAAATTCAGAACTTCTTAAGTGTTTACAACAATGATTAAATCAAAAAATTAACTCTTTGTTTACTTTAAACCGCTCCAGCGGCTCTCCCACTCTTGCCAAACAAAGTACAAAACTGATAGTTTAGTTCATTATAATCGAGCAGAAATTAATTCAGATTACAATAATGATATGACTTTATTTGAATAGAATGTGTTATGAGGTGAACAGGTAGTGAATTTTGAATATCCCATCAGATATGATCGTTAGTTCCTTATTAATTGAACAGAATGACTCGGATCACATAAATAAGATGACTTTATTTTGATAGAAATGAGTTCAGAGGTGAATAGAATAGTGAAGTTTGAAATAACCACAATGATCGTTAGTGTCCTTATACATTGAGCAGAATGCTCAGATCCAATAATAAGATGCAACTTTATTTTGAATAGAATAAAATTCTGAGGTGAATAAAGATAGTGAAGTTGAAATATCCATCAGATGATGCCGTTGGTTCCTTATAATTGAACAGAATGACTCAGATCACAATAATAAGATGACTTTATTTTGAATAGAATGAAGTTCAGAAGGTGAATAGGTAGTGAAGTTTGAATATCATATCAGGCAAAAAATACCAAGAGAATTTGGTACAGCCCTGGGGAAATATTGGTAGCAAAGAGTAAATAATAAATATTCTTATAAATTCAAAAATCTATCTTAAAAAATGACCTTGTGTCACATCCTGCTCCGTTGGAGGGGTTGGTAAAATAAGTATGAATCAATAGAACTGCGTGTAAGTAAAATGATTGTTGCTATTGAATAGAAAAAGTTGCTTTATGTAGAGATTTTATGAACCCTTGTTAAGGGGTTATTAAGACAATTTTACGTTTGTTATTATTCATTCTAGTTGGGTACTCATTAAAAAAACACATTAAAATTAATCTATTTAACCCAATAGATGGGACCTTAACAGGAAAACTACCCATCAAGGGTCAATAGAAATCTGAAAGTAATCGCAATAGAAGGATACTCCACACTCCTAAGCAAAAATGAACTCCCCACCGGGAACATGTTATATAGACGGTGAATCAGCGCTCTTCATTGCGAACAAAGGCCTGGTTTCATCCCCTGGCAACAGCTAAAAATAGAAAACGGATAAAAAAATAATTAAAAATCACCCAATTTCAAATATACCAAACAAAATATACTAATTCCCCTGTTTCACAAACCATAACGACATGTATAAAACAACACATCCTACAATATAAATTAAATGAACGAAATATATAAAAATCCATGATCCAAATATGACTAGGTTTGTACTGAAAAGCACATTTCCTCGGCAACCACAACACCCTTTCCATTCTACTTCTCGTCCACATCCATTTTGAGCCTCTTTCTTGTTTTTCCCTTCATATCACTATGACCTATATTGACCAACTATGTGAGGATGCTGGATACTGCGCAGAGGAGGTCCCGGGGGCAATGAATGATAGGGAGGGTTGGCGTGAGATTGTCATGGATATCCGTGCTACCTGCGCGACATTATATATATATATATACTAGACAAAACGTGACCCTTTGGGTCATCCATTCAACTCTGGGTAGATAATTGAGATTAGGGAAAACGGGAGTTAGCAAAGCGAATAAAAAAAAAAATTTTTTTAAATGAATACGGCCGGACGAAACCTTAAAATCATTTTGTTAGCTTTCTAAGAAAGGAAATGTTTGACCTCATTTAAGCTACGGGTTGCTGGTTGTGAAATTTAACATAGAAATTTCAAATTCTCCCGTCTCTCACTCTCTCTCTTCTCTCCAGAGAAACTAACATTATATAAAGAGGAGGTAGTCAAGAGATACATAGACGGAAAGAAAGAGATAGACACAGAGTAAAGTAAGAGATTGGTCGGTTTTTGACTTAATTGCAAATTACGACTAATTAGAACCAATTAAAACAGATTTTTTTCCAAACATAATTCAATCCTAAAAGTAAGGAATAATTTAGTATAATGTTCGTGTCATTAAACTAAACAGTAAAAAAGCCTTTAGGAAGTAAAAGTTGATTAACTCAGCTTTAGTATAATGATAGATAATATGCGTGCTATATTTATAAGTAATGCCTGAAGATCGCATAGGCGTGAAACTCTCAGTAACCAGGTGCCATTGACTCAATGTTTACGCTACCTTTATATATATATATATATATATATATATATATATATATGAGAAAGTAAATATACATGCGGTGTGTTTATTGATATGGCTTTTTTTTAGCCGACAATTTCTGGGAGAATATGTGCTTAATTTAAGTCGTACCTAATTTTGAAAGTTAATTAAATAATAATTAATTAATTAGGCGGGCATACCTATTAAATGTAAGGCTAAACAAATCGAGAAAAATCAATCTCTGTATGTACATTTCGGCTTATTAGGCCTCATCAGCAGAGCTATAGATAGAAAGACCGCCTCGTGCGTGATTCTCGATTTGTTTAGCCTTACAATTAATAGGTATGCCCGCCTAATTAATTAATTATTAATTAATTATCTTTCAAAATTAGGTACGACTTCAATTAAGCAATATTCTCCCAAATATATATTATATATATATATATATATATATATATATAATATATATATATAGGTACGCAAAATTGGCTCCTCAAAAATATTGCTTCAAATGAGCATAGAAGACTTGAATGAAAAATGTTATTTGAGAGAGAGAGAGAGAGAGAGAGAGAGAGAGAGAGAGAGAGAGAGAGAGAGAGAGAGAGAGAGAGATGACGGATGAGAGAAGCCTTGAATGAAAAATGTCTATTTAATTTAGACTTTTAAAATATTCAGCAGAGAAATTGTAACAGACATAAATAATTCTGTCATTTTTTACGGGTGTTATTATCAATTTATTTATTTCATTCCACCATTACTGACAATGTTTTTTTTTTTTTTTTTTCCCCCTTTCAAAGGATATATTTTCTCCCCAGAGTGTGGTCTGCTTCTTTTGTTTGTTCTTTCATTCATAGTGTTTGAGTTGAATCGACAATATTATTTTGTTTTCATTGATTTTTCTATTATTATTATTATTATTATTATTATTATTATTATTATTATTTTAAAAATATGATTTATTATCTGTTTTAACATTCTTTATTTCTTTGTTATTCATTTTCGTCCATTATTGAGAGATATGCGCGCTTTAAATGCATATGCTATTTTTTTGTTATTATTATTTTAGATTTAAAAAAAAACGTCTTTTATCTTTTCAATTTGTGGAAAAATACTTTTTTAAAAATTGCTTTGTTGCATGAGTTTGTCCATTTACTAGAGTGCTTTCTAAGCAAATTCGTTTATTACTATATGCATGTATGTGTGTGTGTGTGTGTGTGTGTGAAGTTCTATACATGTGTGTAATTGTGTAATGTATTTAAACTATGTGATTTTTGAATGCACTGGAATGCATTCAATTGCTTATTTTTTGTTTTTATTTCTGTTTTTTTTTTTTTTTTTTTGCGTGTAATGATTTTTTTTTTTTTTTATTTTTAATCTTTTTTTATTTTTTAAATTTTGCTCAAGCTTTGTTTAAAACAAATAGACATTAATATGTGTCAGTTCATTATTCATTTATTTTTTTTAATGGATTTTCTTTCATCTGATTGTGTTGCCTTTTGTTGTAGTCGTTTTGTACATTTATTTTTTGACCGTTAAACAAGCAGCATGGATTAAAAATGCAAAGAATTAAATTTCCGAACGAGATTTGAAGATCCTAATCACGGAAAATCTCGTCTGAAATTTCTCAGCTTTGCTTAGTCTAACATACATACCTACCGATACTTACTTCCTATAAAGTAGTCGTTTTCAAACTTTTTTTCGGTGGGTTTCAAACATTTGAAAGCTGAGACCTCTCTCTGTTTCAGGGTTTATCTCGTGGACCACCATTTAAATAAAAATGAAATATCTTTGACCTTCTTTACAAATAAAAATGAAATTAGTATTATTTGTATTATTCGGACTATTGTCATCATCTTCATTGTTATCTATACAACGTTTTGGCAGATGTGCCCTCCGACCTTCTTCAGGCATTTCTTGTCGGACTCGGGAACCTTCTCGGACTCGAAAACCATCTCAGACTCGGGAACCTTCTTGTCGTAATCGGGGGCCATCACGGATCTTTGAACCTAACCCTTTATTCAATCCGTGGGGTTCGTGTTCTCATTCCGCTAACCATTCCTGGGGTAGAAGCGTTAAGCTGAGTTAATTATTATTCTATGTTACTGCTGCCTCTGACCAGGATTGAACCTGCATTCTAGAGATAACTATCACTCAGAACAGTCTTAACCTAATTCCTTTATCCACTAGGCCATGTGTCCAATTGGCTCCCGGGTTCGAAATGATGGTTCCCGAGTCCCATAAGAAATACCTGAAGAAGGCCGGAGGGCACATTGGCCGAAACGTTGTACAGATAACAATGAAGATGAGGACAATAGTCCAAATAATACAAATAACACTAATCATCAAGGCTCATCTCAAAAAATCCGAGAAATAGTAAAAATGAAATTTATCAAAAATATCTTATGAAAATTACATCCAATATTTGCACTGAGTAATTTAGTGAGAACGATGTGCTTGTCTTGTTCGGCACTAATTACCAATTCTTTCTTTCTTGTCTTTATCTCCTTTAGAATGTGTTGGTCAATATATAAGAGTGACAATATATAAGAGTGATAATAAAAAGGATATAAATAATAGATAATATCTTTTTTTTTCGGCTCATCGTCGTTCATAGATCATATTTACATTCGTATTATTTAGATTATTCAGACTATTGCCCTGATCTTTATTTACACAACGTTTCAGTCGATGTGCCCTCCGGCTTCTCCGGGTGTTTCTTGTCGAACTCGGGAGCTTTCATATAGAGTCCGAGAAGGTTCCCGAATTCGACAATAAAAACCTGAAGTATATCGGAGGATAGTGGGTGAACAATCCAAGCTTGGCGAATTCTGCTTCGCAATGATAGGAAGAGCCGACATCGAAGGATCAAAAGTGACGTCGCTACGAACGCTTAGTTATAACTTTTCTGATAGAAAGAGCTCTCCGCTCATCGTGCATCGGCCGAAGGGTTGTTTATATTTTTTAAAAATTCAGACGAGTAATATTTAGGTTTGTTGTTGATATTAACTAACCTTTTTTTTTTTTTGTCTGGAACACAGATTGCTTACTGTTGGAATTTTTCTGTAATAAGGTGTGCTAGCTGCCACAACTTAAATATATAGACTCTGCGTGCCTCGTGGATTCAGTCAGGCAGTCAACACGCTCGAATACGTGGTTGGCTAACTATTTAAAGGCCTTAATGGAAAGGCATTCAGTTGCTCGTGCTTTAGACTAAAGGACACAAGCACTCTGCTTAAAGGGCACAAGGATTCTGCTAAACACAAGATCTTAAAGGCAAAATGGTCACAAGAATCTTAACACTTACACTAGCTGTTGCTTCTAAATAGTTATCCACTTAAGTACTGACCAGCCTAATCGTTGCTTAACTTGGGTAATCTGACAGGAATCGATGCTTCAACATGACTTGACCGTTATAATTGACTCTACTTTAAATTTCACCATTGTTCTTTTTGTCTAAGAAAGAACTGATATAATAAAGGGTTAGTATGAAGCGTATGGTGACGAGGAAAAAAACAAACACAGATTTTAAGTTTCAACAATTGTATTGGAAAAAGGAACATGAAAAGTGAGGAAAGGCTAGAAGTGAATTTAAAGGAAATTTTGGTGATTGTTGTGTCTTGAATAATAAGGTCAGTGAAATGTCAGGTGGCCGAATCAGTTGTAGTGGGGTGGTGACGTGGGCAGAATTTTTGTTTTTGGTATTCTGAAAGTCGATAGCGGGTTTGTATCGTATATGAAAGTTGGCGTATTCGTGTTGTTGAATGATGTGGAATCGTTCGTCTGTTGACTGCCGGTCGGTCAGATTTAGGGTAGAGGTAGATGAAGATATAGGTCGGCCGCCTTGTGATGTGCTCGCTGCTGTCGCCGCTGGTGTCTCTGGCTTGTCGGCTTTTCAAAGCTGACTTTAAATAGGTTGTCGGACCCAAAATCGAATCAACTGAGATCTTTTCATTTCACCCACGAATCGTTTGGATTGGATGAAATGTGAATTTTATTTACAATATTTTTTTATTATTGTTTAGGAATACTTGTTTTCCAGCCGTTCTGCTGGAGCTTATGCGTGGAACCGTGTTATTTTGGTCACTTCGTTTTAGGCTACTGTTGAGTAAACTTCCGTTTGGCGTCAGCAACTTATATTTTATTTTGTTGGCAAGTGTATCTTTTATTGCGGTTTGTGCGCGAATTGAATTGCTGAATTAGTGAATCGAGAGATATCTATATTTTATGTATATATCAAATAGCTGTTGCTTTTAAATAGTTACCCACTTAAGTACTGACCAGGCTAATCGTTGCTTAACTTGGGTGATCTGACAGGAATCCGTGCTTTCAACATGACTTGACCGTAAAGCCAATATTTATGTCAGTTCTTTCATAGACAAAAAGAACAATGGTGAAATTTAAGTAGAGACAATTATTGATCGGTTTAGACAGAAACTGGTGTAAAAACAAAAGACACGCTCGTAGATATAAACAGTAATGCAAATATGGCAATACTTCGGAGTATGTCGGTAAAATAATGGAGGCTATACCGTTTGCAGAAGTGTTAGAGAAAAACCGATTAAACTCTTTGTCTACCAAAGTTCCTCCACGACTATACCAAATTTTCTTGGTATTTTTTATCTATATAATGGGATATTTCAAAGTTCAAAACTCATTCTATTCAAATAGAGTCCCATCATTATTGTAATCTGAGTCCTTCTGCTAAGTTATAATGAACAAACCAGCAGTTTTTGTACAGTTGTAGGAGAGCTGCTGTGAGCGGTTTAAAGTTGGCAAAAGGTAAAAAAATGGTAATGTTAAATTCAAAATGACTAATAAAATGTGTGTGTGGTTACATCTAGTGTCAAAGAAATAACGATTCTCATTTAACGTTTAGTGTAAATTTTTAATCGAGAATTAAGTCGTCGGGTGGCTTAAAGTCGGTATCAGCCAATCAGCGAGGGAGTCTATCCCTTTTTCACTAGCGCTCCTTACTTTACCGCACAGATCCCTGTGCTACTCATACACTGAGTTGGCGAGGGCCGGTATCGAACTAAGAACCTTGTGGTTCTGGCCACGCTCTACGGACTGAGCTAATATTGTAAAATAATCGTAAAAATGAATATGGGTAAATTATTTTATTTTCTAGGAATGAGAAAGAAAAGAAAAATAAAGATAAAGGGTCGAAAAAGAATGCGGTGGGGGTGGGGGATAAAGACAGGATTTTAAATGGCATAAAAAGAGATATTTAGCCAACCCATTCGCCGCAGATGTGACAAGGAAAGAAAATAAAATTAAAGAAAATAAAAAAAAAGAAATGAAAAAGACTGAATGCATGACAGAAGAAAGAAAAAAAGAAAGAAGAAAGAAAAGAAAAAGAAAGAAAGATTTGGTAGAAGAAAAAGAAAAAGAAAAAGAAAGAAAGATTTGGTAGAAAAGAAAAAGAAAAAGAAAGAAAGATTTGGTAGAAGAAAAAGAAAAGAAAAAAGAAAGAAAGATTTTGGTAGAAGAAAAAGAAAAAGAAAGAAAGATTTGGTAGAAGAAAAAGAAAAAGAAAGAAAGATTTGGTAGAAAAGAAAAAGAAAGAAAGATTTGGTAGAAGAAGAAAGAAAAGAAAGAAGATTTGGTAGAAGAAAAAGAAAAAAGAAAGAAAGATTTGGTAGAAGAAAAAGAAAAAGAAAGAAAGATTTGGTAGAAGAAAAAGAAAAAGAAAAACAGTTTGTTTGTTTTGTTTTACGGCATATCAACCTCAGTGGGTCATTTAATGCCGATAAAGTTTTGAAATAAATCAATTCTTAATGGATAATACAATTTTTTTATAAATACATTTTTCTATTTAACCCATAGACGGGACCCTAACAGGTACTACCACTCCGGGTCAGAGTGGACCAGGGAGCAATGGTGATGAAGGGGTGCTCCACATTCCCCAAACCTCCAAAACTGGAACCTCACCATCAGATAGAGTTTAGCGTCATTCTCAGGACATGTAGACCCGCAGTCACCGCCTTCTAGCACCCATATGATAAAAAGGGGTTGGGGCTTGCCATAAGGGCAATAGGGTTGGGAAAATCATATAGGTGCTAGGGCTTGACGTGACCATCCGATTGATCGGAGGAGGCCTCTCCGATCGCCCGTCTAGCCTAAGATAGGGCCAAAGTGGAGTATTGCATGTCATGAACTGCTCATCCACCTGGGCTCTATCCTTAAGTATCACGGAAAAAGAAAAAGAAAGAAAGATTTGGTAGAATAAAAAGAAAAAGAAAAAGAAAAAGAAAAAAGATTTGGTAAAAGAAAAAGAAAGAAAAAGACAGAATATATACAAGAATAAGTAAGGGTAAAGAAAGAAAGAAAGAGTGGATCATGGTGAAATAAGAAAGAAAAAGAATGAAAAATAAATAAATAAATACAAAAAAGAAAGAAAGAAATTATCCTATTAGCAAGATATGATAAAGAGAGGGGAGAAAAAAGAAAGCACAGCGTAACAAGAAAAGGAAAAAAAAAACAAACAAAAACAAAAACAAAAAAACAAGAGAGAGAGAGAGAAGCAAGCAGGCAATTATCCTGTCAACAAGACACCCAGAATATCACCCAAGCACATAAACCACGTGGTTCAGCTTCAAGGGTAAAATTTCCCACGTGGGTCACCCACGTGGCAGCAACTGAAATAAGAAAAAATTACGTTGAAGGCGGGAAAACACACACACATATACAGACACACACACACACAGACAGAGTTTATTTTATTTTATTTTTTCGTACTCACTCGATATTTGTCTAAGCAGCAGCAGCATCTCAAGGCCGTCATTCGTGTAAGTTGAGGTCGAGTGTTTCTCGAAAGACCCCTCGCTAAAAGCATTCTTCTTTCCCTCGCTCAGCCGCAACCATCTAACTGGGGGGCCGTCTCGCGCAGTGTTAGTGAGTACGATTCTCACTGAGTACCGCATACTTCTGTATACGTCTTATACTAAACTAACAATAGTAAATAACAACCGTATAAACACGGATTCAAGTAAAAAAAAAAAAAGAATACAAAGAAAATATACATGACGTACGAGTCCGGGGGGGGGGAGGAGGAGGAAAGACCATTCATTGGATTATTCGGACTATTATACTCATCTTTATTGACATTTAACGTTGTGTAGATAACAATAAAGAGGAGGACAATAGTCCAAATAATCAAAAAATACAAATTAGGTTTACAGAATTTGTCGAAAAATCCGTATTTTTACAAAACAAATTTACCCCCCCCCCGTTTAAAAGATTACCAAAAATCAGGGAAAAAATCAGTTTTTAAATAAAATAACTAATGCATTCTAAGATTCATTCATTGATAAATCAACACTGAATATTTCATTAAAATTGGATAATTCCCTGATTTTTGGTAAATTCTTTTCAATCGGGGGTGTCGGAGGTAAATTCATTTTGTAAAATACGGATTTTACGTCATCTTTGGCAGTGTTTACGGCCATGTTTAAGATATACTTGAAGAAAATTGACCGAAAAATATTTTAAAATGTATTAAAAATAAATTACACGTGTAATATTATTTTGCTTTTTTTTTTTTTTTTTTTTTTTTTTACTGATGCTCGTACTGTTAGTACTTTTCGACTTAGACAAAAATTTGTCTTTAAATAATCGATTTAATTAATTTTAATTCGTTTTTTAAAAATGAAAATAAAACAATTTAACAGAACTTAGATTAAATAGTACCACTACTGTTCTTCTACAAAGATGGCTTTGGTATTAAATAACCCATGAATGTTGATACGCCATTAAACAAAGAAACCAAACCAAAGAATTAAAAAAAAGGAAACAATAGAAGATACTATAATACTGTAAACCCCCGAAATAACGAATTGGAGGAGGGGTGAGTTCCGTGGCACTGTCACTAACATGCTGGACTGCGACATCGTTGTAAGTGGGTTCGAACTCAAGTCACTCTATTACATTCACGAATCCCTCATCCCCCATAAATAGTATTACTTCTCTTCTATAAGAATGGCTTTGACATTAAACATTTAATTAATATTATTTGGTGCTACTATTTCTCTGAGTTTTTTAGAGGATGCTTGATAATTTGTATTAGGTATACCCAAATTTTCGTCTGTTTTTAATTTTAAAAACGAATTAAAATTAATTAAATCGGTTATTTAAGGTCTAATTTTTATCTAAGTCGAAAAGTGGTAACATAATGAGCATCAGTAAAAAAAAAGTAAAATAATATTACACATGTAATTTATTTTTAATACATTTAAAATTATTTTTTCGGTCAATTTTGCTCAAATATGGCCGTAACCGTTATAAAGATGGCGTAAAATCCGTGTTTACAAAATAAATTTAACCCTCTCGAATGAAAAAAAAATTACCAAAAATCAGAGAATTATTTATTATTATAAAATTCATTCATTGATATATCAACACTGAAAATTTCATTAAAATCGGATAATTCCCTGATTTTTAGTATTTTTTTTTTCAATTCTAAATTTATTTTCTAAAATACACATATGACGTAACTTTTGGCAGACCCTAATTTAACCCATAGCTGGAGAGATGAGGAGGTTCCCACTTTTCTCAAATGTATTAGTCCGAAATTGAACGAAATAGCGCGACTGGAGTTCGAACTCGCTTCCTACGATGTCTTAGTCCAGCACATTAGCCACTACAGCACAGCCCTTCTTCCCAACTGATTTAGACAAATTTGATTTTTTTTAAACAATATGTGTCAATCAGTATGTGAGAATTTCGACAAATGTTCATATCGCCCTGTCGACGAGGCTTAGAATAAACTGACTGTATCTCCTACACAGGAGATTTACGAGTGCCCCAAATTACGATTTCTCTGATTTCGTGAAATGAGGCTTGATGATTTGGATTATTCGGAGTATTGTCTCCATCTTGATTGTTATCTGTACAACGTTTCGGCCGATGTGTCCTTCGGCCTTCTTCAGGTATTTCTTGTCCGACTCTTTCGAACTCGAGAATCATCTTGGGTCGAATTAAAGGGTTGGGTTCAAAGTTCCGTAATGGCTCCCGATTACGACAAGAAGGTTCCCGAGTTCGAAAAGAAGGTTCCCTATTTTGAAAAGAAGCTTCCCGAGTTCGAAAAGAAGCTTCCCGAGTTCGAAAAGAAGCTTCCCGAGTTTGAGAAGGTTCCTGAGTCCGACAAAAAAGTTCCCAAGTTCGAGAAGGCTTTCGAACTAATTCCGACCTGCGAAGGTGTGTGGTGTAATGTTTCGAGTCATAGGAAATGGACACGAGCTTTTATTACTTGAAACCATACAACTGTGTGGAAACAAATGATTAAATATGAATAATTACCTGAATCGATATAACTACCAGCAAATTATTAGTATTAGATAGGAATACTTGAAATCACTGGATACAGTTTAGTATCATACCCACGCCCCATTTTATTTTTTGGAATTGGGTTCTTAATTGCAGGTGATGCAGTTGATAATGCCCCACTGACAAGCCGAAGCTAACCCTAGACAAATTGAATATTGTACCCAGGTTCCTGTGTTTAGACATGGAAATTAGAGTGTAGGGTCGGGTTAATTTAGTCGGCAGAGCGTTCGGCTAGAAACCACAAGGTTTCTAATTCAATACCGGCCCTCGTCAACTCAGCGTATGAGTAGCACAGGATCTGTGCGGTAAAGTAAGGAGCTGATGGTAAGTGTGGCGCTCCACCTAAGACGCTAAAACAATCTCCTTGGCCGTAGTGAAAAGGGGACAGACTCCTTCCCTGTATGGCTCATACCGACATTAGGCCGCCCCGACGACTTTTTACTTAGTGAGATAGGAGGGCATACACACAAGAGCGACAAAACTAATAAAAAGAATAAAAGATTATACTGTTACGTAATTTATGAACGTACCTGTAGTTATAATTTTAAATAAAGTTCGTTAGATTTAAAAGCGGAGGTGGGTAATTTTCCATACCTGTTTGGGGTTATGAGTGACGTTTAGTTGACCCCAACTTCACCATCCGGTAGAAGCACGCGATTGGACGCGTGGGAATAGGTTTAGTTTAGAGTCAGGTCGACCCGGCTTTCAAGAGTGTAGACGTAATGTCAGCTTCCGGGGTCGGTCTCTCCGCGGCGGAATCAAAATGGACATGGTTGAGAATAAAAGCTTTATATAATAAGCAACCAAGTCTTGTTAATTAATTATTAAAACAAGCAATGTCCAGCCCAGTACAAAGAAGAAAACAAAAACAGAATCAACCCAGCCAAAAGCCCTGAAGTAAGCCTAACCAGAGAACATGGCGGCCATACAAGTTAGACGACCTAGACGATATGCAATCAAGTAAGGCCTCCTATCATCACATATAATCTCTAATCTCTCTCTCCCCCTCTCTCTCCCTCTCTCCCATTATATATCCAAATCATCATGGTATATAACAATAATTACTGCGAGAGATTAGAGAAACATTTTTTCACGCTGCCGAGACATGGAATAAACTGCCCGCATCCGTTGTAGGCTGCCGAAACACTGCATATTTCAAAGCCTCCATGCTTCCTGTAATCCGCCAACACTATACCTAATACCCCCTCCACACACACATACATGTATATTATTACTGTATGCTATTCATGTTCCTGACACTAATCCATTATTCTATATATTAGACATGAGACTTTGATGAGTTGTGGTGCACCTGAGCACTGTACACATACATGTATATTATTACTGTACACTATTCATGTTCCTGACACTAATACATTATTCTATATACTAGACATGAGACTTTGATGAGTTGTGATCCACCTGAGCACTGTACGCAATGAATTTCATTATCATTATTTTAAGAATGAGAGGTGATCTAATTAAAATTTCCAAAATAATAAATAGAATTACCAATTATGGCAGACATTATTACAATTTTTTTTCCTCGAACTGGAAATTTACTGTCAAGGCAGATTTCAAAAACTAATGTTGTATATCCTTTTCTTACTTCTTACTTCTGGTCGTATTTTCTTCTGGCCGGCTTTGCTATTTCTTCATCTATCTTGGTCTGGTCTCTTCTAAGGTCTGGACTTTCTTGGGGACTTCGGGTCTAGTCTTCTATTGGGGATTTCTCTTAATCAGAAGCCCTGTGTCATTGTTAGTTTTTTAGGTAATAACACAAGACTTCGATTTACTTTGATCTTCCTTTATTTTTAAATCCCCAAACCAGACATCTGCGCAGGTGAGACTTACATCCTACGAGCTCGGCTCCTACCTTCTAACTGATTGAAACTTACTTACTATCCTTTAACCGGAAGACAGGGTCTTCTATGCCCTCCGGTTCTCACGATTTATCCCCAGAAGGCAAGGTGAGAGTGAGGTCAAGCGCCGTCACTCACTCTCAAGGCCATCAGCTGCACTAATCACCATTATGTTCTATACTACCTTATATAAGTATTAGGGATCTAATAATTATGTAACACCAAGTCATTAAACTACCATATTTGACGGCATATAGAACGCACTTTTTCCCCAAAATTTTGGCTAAAAAAACTGCGACTGCGTCTTATACATCGTTGGTGAAGTTTGAGACCTCCCGTAGGTCTAGGCTAATCTTCTCTATGATGATGCTCACTAACCCAGCTTACGCTCAGTACTTTTACTAACCCTAAAATCCATGCATCCTTATTTTATTGCTGGTATTGTTATAATCAAGGTTAACAACTAGACTGTTTTCAACCGTATATGCTTAAATAATAAACTTTTTTTCCCCTGTATCTGACCTGCTGAAATGGGGATGCGTCTTATATGTCTGTGCGTCTTATATACCGTCAAATACGGTAAATTATTAACCAATTAAGCCATTTCACATATTTTTACTTTTTGTACTACTGTTCTTCTACAAGGAAGGCTTTTGCATTAAATTCCCCGCGAAGTTTGATATGTCATTAAACAAAGAAAATAAATCTAACCACTAACAATCCGTTGCTTTTCTGAAGGAAATTCGGTAATTTATGGAAAGTGCGTCCCGGTCTCCTGCCTCAAAAATTGCTACCCGTGACTATCAAAATAAGAACCCCAGCTCGTCGTAATTCTTGTTTAATTTATCGTAATGTCTATTTCTTGTTATTCTCTCTTCACATAATGAAGATGGATTATAGTTTTGGAATAGACTGAGATAGATAGATTAGATAACAAACAAATATATAATAGATAGTTGAACAAATGAGATAGATAGATATTTCGACAAGTAAATGTATTTGGGGGGGGTCGCATCTTTTTTGTCGTAATTCTCTGTTTATTTAAACTAAAAACAAGAATTAACAAACATGAATAAAAAAAAATCTTAGTATTAAAGTAATATAGATAATATGAACAAATTGAGATAGATAGATAGATATGAAGATGGTAGTTTTGAATAGACTGACTGGGGTCGTTATTTTGAAGTCACCGGGTAGCAATTTTGAGGCAGGAAACCGGGAGCACTTCCTCATATTACCGGAAATCTCAGATAATAGGTAATTTCTCCTGGATCCATCCTTAAGCATCACGGGTTGCCACCTCACAGATAACGCGTGCCCCATTAGGTTTTTTTATCTCTTGTAGAAGTGTAGTCGTATATTCTAAGCCCGAAGCCAATAGGTGGCCAGAGGTTAGGGATCGCATTCATTGTGTACATATTCATATTTTTTTGCATGTGCATCAGTTATATATTAAGTAGTAGTAAAGTGTCGGCAGAGTGGCCTAGTGTCGGTATCGGCGGACAACGAGGGAGTCCATCCCCTTTTCGCTCGGGCTAGACGAGAAGATTGTTTTTGCGTCTGAGGTGGGCGCTACGCTACATCAACCTCCTCTTTTACAGCATAGATCCAACCGTGTTACTCATGCATGAGTTGGCGAGTCTAGTATCGAACCCGCAACCTGTGGTTCTAAGGCCGATGTTCTACACGACGGAGCTAAAGCGGCTTATTTGATAGAAATTGCTGTAAGGACTGTTTCATAAAAATACGAGAAAAACCCGAGCCCAGCGGGATAGAGGTCGGAGTGGTAGATTTTAAGATCATTGAGTGGATCGAACGAAATAATTTCTTTACAGCAAACGTCAATACGATTGAGCATATAACCAATCCTTTTGGAGAGAGTAGAAGTTGCCTTGTCTTGTTACTGTCGGTTTTTAAAGCATCTTGTGCTCGCCGAGGTCGTAATTAATGGGGAAGTATTCTTTGCTACGTCTGATTGTACCTGTCTGTGATCGTATTACTGTGGTGCGTTGTGTGCGTGTTGGCGTGGAGAGCCATGAAAATCACTGGGTTATCAAACGGAGTTAATGCGTGAAGATTTAAAAAAAAAAGTGCGACGCGTCTTTGTCCTTAACTGAGTGAGCCAAATACGTGCGACACATTGAATAGAAAGCTTGTATGAAGACAATCAACAAAGACATATCTATCTCTCTATTTTGTTCATGTAAATATATATATATGTGTGTGTGTGTGTGTGTGACGCTAGTCGCATTACTACAAGTATATATATTATATATTATATATATATAATTTGGGAGAATAATGTGCTTAATTGAAGTCGTACTAATTTTGAAAGTTAATTAATTAATAATTAAATTAATTAGGCGGTCTTCCTATCTATAGCTCTGCTATGAGGCCAAATAGGCCGAATGTACATACAGAGATTGATTTTTCTCGATTTGTTTAGGCTTATATTTGATAGGTATTCCGCTAATTATTAATATTAATTAATTAACTTTCAAATTAGGTACGACTTCAATAGCACATTCTCCCAAAATTGTCGGCTAAAAAAGAAGCCATACAAAACATCGTTTGTGTATTTACTTCTCAATATATATATATATTAGTGTAGTCGCGGGGCGGCCTAATGTCGGTAACAGCCAGACAGCCGGGAGTCCTATCCCTTTTCATTAGCCTTGAGCAAGGAGATTATTTAGCGTCTAAGGTGAAGCGCAACACCTACCATTAGCTCGTCCTTTACCGCACATATCACTGTGCTACTCAACGTTGGCAAGGGCGGTATCGAACCAGGAACCTTGTGATTCCTAGGCGGACGCTCTACAAACTGAGCTATACCAGCCTTTATATGTAACCTCCACACAACATATATATTATATATATATTAATATATATATATTATATAATATATATATATATATTATATATGGGGAAATATGAGGAGGTTAATCCGACAAGTATGTGGAGAAAGGGTAGACAACACGGGAATGTTTTAGAAATAAAATGTTCATCATTGAAGCAAGTACTATTCAAGTCCTGAGAAGGTCTAACAGACGAAACGTTGCATCGTGGACACCAATAAATATCCTTTTCTATACATCCCGTGTTGTCTACCTTCTCCACACACCACAATTATTATATATATATAATATTATATATATATATATTATATATACTACCCTAATACATTTAGTCTTGATTTTTTAAATAGGGTAAAGACTAACTAGATAATATATATATATATATATATATATATGTGTGTGTGTGTGTGTGTTGTGTGTGGTGTTATACTGGAGATGAATCAATAATTCAGTAGCTTGTCAAGAGTTAGCAGCTAAATTTGATCTGAAAGTTTTCCCTGTATAGTGCTCGATATTCACTCATGGATACAGAGGTTTGATATGGCAGGGTTTAATGTGCAAAATCAATTTTCTTTACCAAATTGTCAGGCAATTGTCTTAGGCAACGAATTACTGATTGTGTGTGTGTGTGTATATATATATTCATTTATATTAGGATCTTACAAAATCTTGGCTCATTTCATTGTAAAACGAATTAAAATTTATTTAAGGTCAATTTTTATAATATATAATATATTATATATATAATATATATATCTATATATATATATATATAATATATGTATATTAAGAATTTGAAAAAACAAGTGTTCCAAAATAAGATGAATTTATTTATCGAAGCTTAAATGTTCGGTTGCTTTAACCTTCATCAGGATGTATTAGGGGTGAAGAAATGATGATTGTTTTATAGATGACGGAATAAAAAATCTTTTAAAAAATTTATAAAGATTTTTTATCTCCTGTCATCTATAAAACATCCATCAATTCTTCACTCCATAATACTCCTGAGAAGGTTTAAAGAAACCGAACGTTTAAGCGTCGATAAATAAATTCATCTTATTTTTGGAACACTTGGTTTTCTTAAATTTCTTAATATTGTCGGATATTTCTATATTTACCCCTATATATATATATATATATTTTTATATATTTGTGATCTGTAAGATATTCTCAACGAGAAATGTTGTGACTTGTAGGACAAAGTGTAGTGTCCCATGAATGAATAAGTAAAAATATTGACTAAAATAAATAAAAAAAAAGGATCCCCAACAATGATTCCCTTGTTCTGTTTGAGGGCAAATTTTTATTTATTTACTCCCTTTATATCGTCTAAGGATCGATATCCCCTTAAAAAAATAATTTGTTATTTTTATTGATATTTTGAATTGATTGCTATTTATTACTGCTTTAAAATTTTTGTAACGTTTGTGGATCCTTTTTTTCTTTAGTCATTTTAATTCAAACTTTCTGATTTAAAAAAAAATGAAAAGCAGATGACAAATTGGTATACCAAGTTAAAAATGTAAATGTTTAGTTTTTAATCGGCTACACAATTTGACATTTTTAAAAAATCAGAAAGTTTTGAAAATATAATAACTGATGCTTATAAAATACATTCATTGTAAATCAACACTCAAAATTAACATGGATAATTCCTGACTTTTGTAAAAAATATTTTTTCAGTCGGTGAAGTTTAAATTTATTTGTAAAACACTGATTTTTCGGCACTTTGAAATACCTACTTTAAACTAACATTTTTTTGTTTTAACTTTAAACTAACAGTGTTTATATTTATTTTAAAGTAACAAAAATACACACACGCGCATGGTGGTGGTATGTTAGTAATTTGATCATAAGTCATGTTCTTCGTAATTTTATGAAGCGATATATATAATATATAATATTATATATATATACAATGTATAAAACAGCACACAGAATAACCCTTCCCCACAAAAATATAATAAAAAGAAAAAAAAGAAAGAAAAGAAAAAAAAGATTTTATCCTTTGGTTATCATATCCAGATTCCATGATCTCAAAAGGAAGCAGTGGCATATATATATATAATATATATATATATATATGATATATTTATAATATATATATATATATAAATCCGTAATACCCTGGAAAGGTATGAATCCATTCTCCTCCAGCTATGGGTCAATAGCAGGGCAACTGGGCTCTTAACATGCTGTAATCAGTCTAGGAGAAGGAAAACTGAATTCAAACCTGTAAAACTTCGCTAAGAAATTGTCCTTGTGTCCTTGTGTCGCATCCTGCTCGTAATGAGGGGTTGTATATATATATATATATATAATAATATATATATATATATATATATATATTTTTGCTTGAAGCAATTACAATGCGCATATCGCACAAAATTCGATAATTTATAGAGATAATAATGACAAGTGATTTCGCAAGAATTTCGGTGTGTAGAATATCGTAACAGACTGTTTCAACTTTAACTTAGCAGATAGTCAGAAACTATACTGTTTCCCACGGTTACAGCACGGAAATTCCTGCAAATTAACCTGTCAATGATACGAACGTCTCTACCATATGAGGCAAGGGCGGCTGAGTGAACAATAACAAACTCGGCTTTAAGCTCTTCGGCGAAAAAATAGATATTTGGATGTTGTTTATTTAAAGCATACTTAATAAAGATATATTAATATTTATATTTTGGCTGAAGGCAATTCAATGCGCATATCGCATAAATCTATATATTATAGAAAGTAATAATGAAAGTGAATTTCGCATATTTATATATATATATATTATTATTATATTATATATATATATTATTATATATATCTATACCACCAAGATCAAGTGAAGACATCTTCCTTAAGACGTAGTAGTTTTTCATTGTTGTAATTTGCAGAGCTCAATGTGTGCTCTTATTTGTCAGAGTCACCGAGCAAAATTACATCAGAAAAATACAAGAAGAATGATATTTTTTAGCATTATAGATATTTTTCGAGACCTAGGGAATTATCTATCGTTCTCATCGACAGATGCAAATGAGGATTCCTTTATTTCTAAGTCAGTTGAAAAAACATTTTTTTATTGTCCTGTGTTTCTCTGTGTCAACCACTCCTGAAGTAATTTAACTGCGTCATAAATGAACATCTTCTGTTGTTTGATCTGTTTAAGGTTCATTGTTAATTAATCTATTCCAAATCCCAGCAAGGATTTTATTGTTTAGTTATTCCCTCCCTTCATTATTTACTCAACTACTATATAGAATTTTTTTTTACCCAATTAATATTTAATTAAATAAAATAGTTTTTATATGTATATGTAATTGGGTATAAGAGACTTGGTGGTGAAAATTCATTCACTCTCAAACGGCCAGGGTAGCTGTTAAGTTAACCACCACTGATGAGAGTGAAACCTCGAAACACGTGTCTGTTAATTACTTATTATTATATAACTCCACTTTGGTTGAGTATCTAAATAGGTTTAGTGTAAATTCACCGTTCTGGGGTAGCTAACCCTCACTTTGTTTACAAAGTTGAGGCTCTAGTGAATTCATTCGCCTTAGAAATGTATCAATAAATATTCTCTATAATTTACAGCCGCTACTGGCCGCTATAGAAGACTTCGGCCGCCAAATTCGATTCAGCCGCCCGTCTCAACCGCGCAGGGATGCTGTTAAGTATAACCATACTGATGAGAGGTGAAACTCGAAACACGTGTCTGTGGATTATTAAAATCGGTAATTACCTGATTTTGGTAAATTTTTTGAATCGCGAATGTTACATAAATTGTTAACAAGCGCATAAACCATTGAAAAATAGACAAATGGCGAATCGGTCGAAATTGACCAAAACAATCGTTTTAAATCTATTAAAATAACTGCAATATGTAATGATATTTTTCTTTTTTAATGATGGTTTTTATATTACTACTTACTCGATTTTGACAAGTTTGACTTAAATATAGATTTAATTATTTTTAATTCGCTTTTAAAATTCGTAGCAGACGACAATAATGCAGTGCTAGTCTATTTCATGAAGAAAATGCGATACAAGCGGAACGAAGGAACTGTTAGTCAAGTACCGCTATATAACTTAAATGTCCAGAATTTGTAATTCAAAAGTAAACAATCAATACACCAGTTTTTTTTGTCCCCACCCTCTCCCAGCCGGACCTGGGGAACCACTTCTAGTTTTCATAAACTACTTTTTTAAAAAGTGAACGTGTCATGTGTGTGTGTGTGGAGGAGAGAGAGAGAGAGAGAGACGAGAGAGAGAGAGAGAAGAGAGAGAGAGAGAGAGAGAGCAATGAAGCGAGTGTCAAATGTTGACGAGCACTTGTTCTTTATTGCTTGGTTACCTGTGATTATTGAATCGTGAAATCTCTTTTTTTTTTGACACGTTCAATGCTGCCAATGAAACAACACACAACAGAAAACAAACGATGGTCTTACTGAGAATCTGTTGTAAAAAAAAAACACCGTTGAGGATGTGTCGTTGCTGAGACAAAGAAAGAAGATTTTATTCAGATCGAAGGTCGATAAATTATTCTCTATTGTCTCATTCAGATTTTCAATTGATATTATCGCACACATATGAAAAAGATCTACAGGGGACAAAGTCGGTCATGGAGCGATTTCTATTGTATTTAGGCAATGTAACTCTATTAAGAGTTCACCTGCTGAATTTTCAGGCGCATAAAGTTATGCTTGTAAAATGATGCGACAATCATCATGAAATATCATTTAAATTATAGTCTATAAAATTTTTGTTTTAAAATGTTTGTTAGTGTACTAAGAACTTGTGGACACCGTAGACAATGTTCAAACGAAAGAAATATCTTTATTTACCCGTATTCTCTTCTCATATTCTTCTTTTTTTTTTCTCCATTTTATTTCTGTTTAGTTTTCTTTACAACATCATATTTCTCTTGTTTTATTCAGTCATATTGCTTCGGTTTTTTTCTTTTCTGTCCGTGGTTTTCTTCTCTATAAATGTTTTCGTTGTTTCCATTCCTTCTTGACTTCTGGTTCTGTTTTTCTTTTCTGTTTCTTTCTCTTCTATTCATCCTTTATTATCGATTCATGTCTTCTCTTTGTCTTTTTTCTCTTCCTTTTCTCTCTTTCTTCATTTGTTGTTTGGTTCTTTCTTTCTTCAAGGAAAAAAAAACAGGATCTGGTATACAATACAGTAAAGGAATCTTACATTCGATTCATGTTTTTCTTTCTTTTCTATAATTTCTGATTTCTATCGTTTCTTCTTCTTGTTCCAATTTATCTTTTTCATTCTTTCATTATTCTTGTTCTTTTCTTCTATAAATTTTTCTTGTTTCTTCTCTGGCAAGTCTTCTCATTTAGTCTGTCTCTTCTTTTCTTCTTTCCTTATTTTTCTATTCTTGTTGCACTTTTACATTCTTATCTTTTCGTTTCTTTATTCATTTGGATCCTTTTGTATTTTTCGAATAGACCTACTCACCCCGACCTAACAGATGGCGATCAGTCTTCTAGCCACTAATAAACACACATATTACTCATGTGAGACTCACTTGAGTATCTTAGACCGACGGACTCTTCTAACTAATATCCCACGTGAACCCTTCTATATAAACAGCGGCCACAAGATCGAACGAACCGATAAAAAAATATCGTGTAGCAGGGCGCAACACTGATTTGAACTTGGATTAATGCAAGAAAACGAATTTACAAAATAGAAAAAGAAAACAACTCGTGTAGCAGGACGCAACACTGAGTTTTGAACTTGTGAATGCAAGACAAACGGATTTAAACAAAGTAAAAAATCGTGTAGCAGGTAGCACACGGATTTGAATCCTAGACCGCAAAGAAAAACGGTAATGTCTTTTTTCGGCAGAACTTTCTGGCAATGGCTGGATTTTTCGTTTTCTCTCGCGCTTTCGAATTTGACGAAGAAATAAGTTATGTGAAGACTTTCTTTTTTGGGTTTCACATATTAGGCAACAGCGATAAGGGCTGTTCTCACAAGGTTGAGATACTTATTTTGGTAAAATTTGATACTTTATAAACAAATAGCGTATCCGTTGTCACGAACTTTACGAACGTCGTTATGTACGCTCTGATGCCAGGGCATTACAGAAAGTGTTGCATGCAGGAGCGCATCAACTAATTCCTCAGAGGTCAATTAAGAACCAAACCTGCCCGAAAAACAACTATTTGAAACAGACAGGAGAATTTTGAGAAACTACTAACAAATCAAATAGTTTAAGAAAAGAGGATCAAGGATCTTCTTCGCGGAATGGAATTTACAAACTCTCTCTCAGAATTTTCACTATGACCGTCAACGGTATGACGTTTCGCAGCATACTTATAGGAGATATGAGTCTAAGTCTTTTCAAAAAGGTGTCTAACTGTGGTCCGAGCGAAGATAAAAGTAATTGTAATTCGAATTGAGTTCTCAAGAAAAATACGAAATATATAAATTCTGTACTACCTAATACACGAGAACTTTCCGTTTTGACGAACGAATTTAAAACATTGTGAAAATCTTCGACCGAACGTGATAGCCATTTTTCATACGCCGATATAAAGTGTTTTAAATATCGTCAAACTGGAACACACGAGATTTCGTTTCTTACGCCGGTCAGTCACTCTCAATGTGAACTGTTTTAAAATAAACGAAATTTCAAAAGATATGTTCAATGTTTAATCTTCGTGCACGGATTACCCTGGCACCAAAAGAACAAAAGACAATACGTTCCAAGATAGTTAACATCATGGAACAGACGCCAGAAATCACAATTACAAGTAACTGTTGGGCCAGCTCGTCCAAAGATAATTAAACAGTAAACTGCGATAACACTCGCCGTATTTTCGAAGAAAAAAGTATTTCGCCGGGTACGCAAAGGATAAAACAACGTCTCCAAAAACGTAAAGAAAATAATTTTCAATGCAAAGCTTGTGGGGGTAAAAAATAATACAAGAAGTGATTGTTATTTAAAATACGCGTTGTTTTGAATGCGGGATTATAGACGCATAAATGTTCTGTGTGTAAAAAAAAAAAAAAAAAAAAAAAAGAGACAAAAACCCAACAATAAGGTAATATTGTTTTAATCCAAAAAGATTAAAGAGACAAAGGAAAAAAAGAAACTATAGCTTAACATTAAATTCACTCGGACAAAGGTACGCCCATGTTTCTATGTTAGACACAGGGTAGGTCATTCTCACACTTATTGACGAATCAACCACACACCACCACTTGGAAAAAAAATAGGTCGACAAAGACTACTGAACCTGGTCAAAAGCTTCTCTCCCCGCTAAAAAGGAAAAAAAAAAAGGCGTATCGGGAACATAGATTAAAATTTAAAGGCGAATTCGAGGCTACGTATCTTTTGGTGGAAAAACACATAAATTATAGCTATACGTTGTACCCAGGTAAGATCTCAGACGTCTGTTGGCTCTTGATGACTCATTTTATTTGTTACATTATGGGAGCTGTGTATAAACTCTTTCTGGTAATAAATTAGAACCGCCAGAAAAAAAATCCAGACAAACAGGATTTTTAAGCAGAAGCTAAAAACGAAATTTCCTCAGTAATTTTCTGAGGGTTTAGGTGTTGGCACCCCCGAAAACCGAAGTAACAGATTCGACATTAAAGAAAATCGATAAAACCAGTTGTTAACACTACACAGAAAGTACCGTTTATCTTTGGAGGTAATAAAGCAAGAAAGGTCGAAAGACAAGAGAAAGTCGGAGTGATCGAAAAACGTGGATTATTCAGATTGGGCGTCCACCGACAGTATCGTAAAAGAAAGGAACAAAAAAAAATAAAAGCTGTGCCGATTTTTCGCAGCAGGCCTCATGACTGTATAAGAGATCATCAGCTATCGCGCTTCCAGCCCAGAGACCATTTTTTCAAAGCTTTACGGAGGAAAGTTATTTTCTATAAAATCGAACTGTCAGAAGCATACCTACAAGTTAAAGTCGATGATAATGTTCCTAAATACTTTAACCATCCATACGCACGGGGTTTGTTATACCCCTAAAAACGTCTGCCATTTGGACTAAAAGTGGCACGAGCCTTTCCCAATCAGATCATTGCNTAGTTCATATTAGGGTCTCATCTATGATCCAAATAGATATGTTTTGAAAATTATTATAAATCAAATTGTAATGCTTGAAACCATAAAAACTGTGTAAATAAATGATTATCATTAAATAGAAATAACCATAGAAAATTAAGTTGGTTACATGGAGGGTCATTGTTAGGTTTTCATGCCCCCCCCACTCCCGAATCTATGATATACCCACCCAATCTATGATTCAAGGCACCACTCTACTAGATGTCAGTTTTCATAAAGTAGTATTCATATAAATTATATGACCCCCAACTCTATTATATGTTACTTTTTCATTAAGTATATTCATAGAAAAAATATGAATCTGCTCTCCCGGGCCCCCAAGTAAGGGTATGGGGATAGTACACCCCAGTCCTGGTTATATGTTATCAATTATTCTTATCTAATACAAATAATTTGTGCACAGTTGTATGGTTTCAATTAAATAATAATAATAATAATCCTTTGAAAACAATTATAGCTTCGGGTAACTATTCTTATTAGAAATAATTTATAGGTATATGGCATCAGGTATTCTCATCTAACATTAATAATTATATGGTTTTAAAGTAACTATTTTTTATCTAATAATAATTAATTGTTTGCACACAATTATATGGTTTGAAACATTAATATTTAATACTAATAACTTTCAAAACAGATCTATAATTATTAGTAATAAGTAGGAATACTTGAAACCATACAATTGTGTGCAAATTATTTTTTATTAGATAAAAATACTTGAAATTATATAAATTTGTATTAGATAAAAATACTTGAAATCATATAACCGTGGGCGAATTATTTGTATTAGATAAAAATACTTGAAATCATATAACCATGTGCGAATTATTTATATTAGATAAAAATACTTGAAACCATACAATTGTGTGCAAATTATTTTGTATTAGATAAAAATACTTGAAATTATATAACCGTGTGCAAATTATTTGTATTAGATAAAAATACTTGAAATTATATAACCATGTGCGAATTATTTATATTAGATAAAAATACTTGAAATCATATAACCATGTGCAAATTATTTGTATTAGATAAAAATACTTGAAATCATATAACCGTGGGCGAATTATTTGTATTAGATAAAAATACTTGAAATCATATAACCGTGGGCGAATTATTTATATTAGATAAAAATACTTGAAACCATACAATTGTGTGCAAATTATTTTGTATTAGATAAAAATACTTGAAATTATATAACCGTGTGCAAATTATTTGTATTAGATAAAAATACTTGAAATCATATAACCGTGGGCGAATTATTTGTATTAGATAAAAATACTTGAAATCATATAACCGTGGGCGAATTATTTGTATTAGATAAAAATACTTGAAATCATATAACCGTGGGCGAATTATTTATATTAGATAAAAATACTTGAAACCATACAATTGTGTGCAAATTATTTGTATTAGATAAAAATACTTGAAATTATATAACCGTGGGCGAATTATTTGTATTAGATAAAAATACTTGAAATCATACAATTGTGTGCAAATTATTTTGTATTAGATAAAAATACTTGAAAACCGTGTGCAAATTATTTGTATTAGATAAAAATACTTGAAATTATATAACCATGTGCGAATTATTTATATTAGATAAAAATACTTGAAACCATACAATTGTGTGCAAATTATTTTGTATTAGATAAAAATACTTGAAATTATATAACCGTGTGCAAATTATTTGTATTAGATAAAAATACTTGAAAACATACAATTGTGTGCAAATTATTTTGTATTAGATAAAAATACTTGATATGATGTAACCAAATTATCATAGACAAGTAGGTGCAATTGGCTCGATAATTTGTATTTTGAGAATTTTCGAACGGTTATCCTCATCTTTATTGTTATATACACAACTTTTCGGCCGATGTATGTGTGAAGAAGACCGGAATGCACATCGGCTGAAACGTTGTGTATATAATAATAAAGATGAGAACAACAGCCCGAAAAATACAAAACACGTACTAATAAATCAAATTTCAGCATTAAATGATCCATAAGGAGTTGATATGCCTTTAAACAAATAAAGATAGATAGTGTTTCAATATAGCTTAGAAATCTGGGCAAAAAAATCAAAACCAAATTGTTGAAAATAATTTATTTGTACTAGCAAATATATGCACCCTCCGGGTGCAAGTATTTAAGTTTTAATGTAATAAAATATTATATTAAATTAGAAAGTCTAACGGAACTAAATAAGAATACAGATAAAAAGATTTGAAACAGAGGGAGTATAATAAAAGATTTGAAACAGAGGGAGTATAATAAAAAATGGAACAACTGAAACTTACTCTTCCATCACTCTCATCTTTCATTGTTATTTTTTCTAATTTAAGTATTTAGTTAAAATAGGAAGTAAAGAATAAAATGACAGTTATTTTTTCTTGTTAATGGATTTCATTTAAGATTCATTGAAGAGATTTTTGCTTATATCCATTAAAATAAAACCAAACAGTTAGAAATCAATAATACTGAGCACATATTTATTAAATTCGATTTTTTAATATTAATATGCAAATTAGCCTTCCCATTCACACTGTAAATCACTATTTTGTTGTATATATAAATATAATTGCATGTTGTCAGTATGTAGACATAGTTAACAGTATTAATAATGTAAGACAATTTTATTAATAATTGAGGTTTAGATAAAAATAAATTCATGGAGAATGTGATGTCAATAACTAAGAGAATTGTGACTTGAGTAGGAATATAGTTTCGGTTACAGACAGAAAAGCACACAATCTCCATTATAATAAGATAACAATATAGTGGGCTATGGTGTCGAAACATAAAACCTTCGACTCTTCTATTTTTGGCTCCTCCGACTTCCATTTGTCATTAAGTGATTATGGCCTACACATAAATATAAAACCATTATTTTTTTTTATAATCTATTTATAAGGAGTGTGCACTGTATAACTTTACAGAATGAACTTGGGCCATATAAATTCAATTGGAATCAGAGTCACTATAATTTTACTGACCCCGTAATTGCTTCCGACTCCATAGCCCTGATAAGATGTTTCACTTATACAGCTCTATTATCGTAATTATTTGTGTATAAGACAATTGTACTTATTTGTGTACTAATTATTTGTGTATAAGACTTTGTACAAAGAATTTCTGTAAAAAAAAAAAAATTCTTGTGTATAATACGCACTGACATTTTAAAATTTGTAGCATCTAAGTTAAACTAAATTTAGAATTTGTTCAAGTTTTTATCGGTTCGTACTGACTACAAATAAGAATTTGAATAGTTTACATTATGACTTAAAACACAAAATTTACGTAGTATTTAGAGCAAACGCACGGACATATTCACACAAAAATAGCTAATATATCTCGCTCTGTCTCTCTCCCTGTCTGTCTGTCTCTTTATTTTTCAATTCATTCTTTTCCTTCATTGAAAAAAACAAAAACAAAACAAAAACAAACAAAAAACAATTGCACACATAGCAAATTAGACACATAGCGTAGTGGATAAAGGAATTAGGTTGACAGATCTAAGTGACAGTTATCTCTAGACTGCAGGTTCAATCCTGGTCAGGGGCGGCAGTAACATAGAATAATAATTAACACAAGCTTAACGCCTCTATCCCAGCTATGGTTAGCGGAATGAGAACGTTGTGTTGATAGAATGCATATATTCACAAACTTACCATACCCTAATATCAAATATAATTCAAGCAATTATATTATTTCTAGTAACTATTACTACTTAATAATAATCATTTGTTTTTACAGTTATATAGTTTCAACTATTCCAATTGGACACATGGCCTAGTAGATAAAGGAGTTTAAGTGACAGTTATCTCTAGACTGCAGGTTCAATCCTGGTCAGGGGCAGCAATAACATAGAATAATAATTAACACAAGCTTAACACCTGAACCCCAGCTATGGTTAGTGGAATGATAACTGGATACCCCAGTGGACTGAATAAAGGGTTAGTTCAAAGTTCCGTGATGGCTCCCGATTACGACAAGAAGGTTCCCGAGTCTGACAAGAAATATCTGAAGAAGGCCGGAGGGCACATCGGCCAAAACGTTGTACAGATAACAATGAAAATGAGGACAAATAATACTAATTATCAAGCCTCATCTAAAAAAATTCAGAGTAAAAAAAACAAAACAAAAAAAAAAACACCCCCAAAAAAAGAAAGAAAGAAAGAAAGAAAGAAACAGATGATAATACCCATCTGATTAGTGATAGCACTCTCGCTTTCTATCTCTTCCCCTTTCCCCTATCTCTTTCCCCTTTCATTCCTTCTTTTTTTATATTTTCTTTGTCTTTCTAATGTATCGTACGTTCTTTTTCTTCCCGTTCTTTCCTCAAAATCAAAACGGAACGATCAAATCATTTATCTGAAATGACGACAGGGCGTGACACACGGAGGTACAAAGGTATTGATTTATAGATATCTAAGTTAATGTAATATGTATAAGCTAAGTTAAATATGAGGTAATTATTGAATATCACAAAAACAAGTGTCTTGCTAATGATTTTCTGAATAATTATAGTTTAGTAGTGATTTAAGCCACCGTATATTCGCATTCAGCCAAATACTCATGTTGCATAGCTACCAGACCTTTACTTGATATCGCCTTGCTTTGGCTAAAAATCGAGATATATATCCGGGTTTTGCTTTATTGTTTGATAGTGTGAAATTAGAACAGGCTGTAAATCAGGAGTAGGACACATTTTCAAGTTTAAATGCCCGACTTAAATTATTTGTCCATCAATAAAGTTGCGTCCAATAAATGATTAATGTGTTTACAATCAAAAGTTTAATCACATCAGAAACCGTTATTTTTACTGCAAACAATATGAAAGATCTATTTGAAAATATCAACATGGAGGACATTCTGTTCTGTTTTTTTTTTTTGAGGGAAATAAAATTATACCATAGAATATAGACATGAATTTAATCAATACCATACAACATGATCCCCAATGGTGCTAACACATAGTTAAAACCAATTACTAAGGGGCCGGGTTAGCTCAGTCGGTAGAGCGTTCGGCTAAGAAACCACAAGGTTCCTAGTTCGATACCGGTCCCCGCCAACTCAGCGTATGAGTAGCACAGGGATCTGTGTGGTAAAGTAAGGAGCTGATGGTAGGTGTGGCGCTCCACCTCAGATGCTAAAACAATCTCCTTGGTCTAGCGCTATTGAAAAGGGGGGGGATAGACTCCCTCGCTGACTGGCTGATACCGACTTTAGGCCGCCCCGTTGACTTTACTTACTTTTTACTACAAAAATATAAATATAAATACACAACATATGTTACTTTTTAACCGTTTAGGCATGACATAACCCCTGACGGGTTGGTATGCCGTTAAAATCAATAAAACAAACCAAGATGTTAATGAAGAATTTACTACTTAAAAGGAACGAAAAAAAATCCTATAAATTTTTTGATTGTATTTTCATCATCATCATCATCACCATCATCATGTCGCGCAATTTACACGGATATCCATAACGATCCCTCGCCAACCTTCCCTATCATTCATCGACTCTGGGAGCTTCTCCGCGCAGCAGCCCGCATCTCTACATAGTTGGTCAATGTAGGTCCTGGCTGATTTTTTTTTTACGAAAAAGTATTGGGATATCAGAATTTAGAGCAGAGGTCTTAAACTAAAATAACTCAAAAGGGTCATTACGCTCGAGGTGTGTGTGTGTGTGGGGGGGGCACAATGGGTCATAAGTAAGATGAGGGGTTGGGGTGGGGGTTGTGATTTCCACCATTTATAATTCTAATGTGCAATTCAGCTAATACTGCTTTTTTCCCATCAGAATGAATACGTGTCCTGGGTATGATACGAAACTGCATTTGATGATGAGGCTTCACTTCTGAGGTTCTGGGGAGTGTGGAGTACCCCTTCATTGCCATTACTCTCAGGTCCACTCTGACTCGGGGGAGGGGGAGTACCTGTTTTCATCTATAGTAAAAACTGATCTTTAAAAAAATATTCGTATTCAATAGGACGGTGTGAAAAATTAATTCTCTGAATTTTTTAGATGAGGCTTGACAATTCGTATTAATTGAATTATTGTTATTATTGTCGTCATCTTTATTGTCACCTGCTCAAAGTTTCGGTCGATATGCCCTCCAGCCTTCTTCAGGTGTTTCTTGTCGGACTCGGGAACCCTCTCCTAATGGGCAATAAATATTGATTGAGATTTTTCAAAGCTTCACCTACCCACCCACTTTCAAATCCTACGCATTCAGAGTTCAGTAGTGACAAAAGTTAGGCAATATATTTCAATTTTATAGCAACACAAAGGCTTTTTGGTTAGGGCGATTTTGTGCCCCACTAAAATGCGCCCCGGGGCAGCTACCCCCTAACCCCCCTCTTTGTTCCACCACTGAATCCAGTCCGTTTTAAATTTATTAAAAAGCAAAAATTATTCTTTGTATTATTCGGACTATTGTCCTCAGATGAGGACAATAGTCCGAATAATACAATTAATACTAATTATCAAGCCTCATCTCAAAAATTTAGAGAAATAGAAAAAATTATTTTATTTTTAATCACCAACCAGTCAAACAAAATGTTGTCATTATTGATTTTATATTCTAAAATGGCGATCTTTTATTTTTATTTTTGGTCACTGGGATATTCTTCTCTTGAATTACACACACACACACACTGGATAAATATCTCGACCTTGCCAGAGAACAGAAAAATATAAATGGATACTTATCCAAGATAGCCCGCAAGAGAAACGTTTGCAGTAATGTAAAAGTAAAGTCAACGGGGCGGCCTAATGTCGGTATCAGCCAGACAGCGAGGGAGTCTATCCCCTTTTCAGTAGCGCTAGACCAAGGAGATTATTTTAGCATCTGAGGTGGAGCGCCACACCTACCATCAGCTCCTCACTTTACCGCACAGATCCCTGTGCTACTCATACGCTGAGTTGGCGAGGACCGGTATCGAACCAGGAACCTTGTGATTCCTAGCCGAACGCTCTACCGACTGAGATAAACCGGCCCTACAATGGGCGATTTTGAAAGAGTTTCAAAACGTCACTTTCCTCAGCACGCTATTCTGGACAAGTACAAAATTACGGAATATGAAGGTGAGAGTAGTGCCAATTTTGGATGGAGCACTGGGAACAGTCCCGAATAGACTAATAGAGTTTGTAAATTTGGGAAAGAATCAAGGATGCTAGGTGGCAGAATTACTAGAATCCCTTAGAATACTGAGGAGAGTCCTGGAATATCTGTTGTACTTGTTCCTAATTTACTTCCTGAATAGCATAAGAAAATTTTGCTTTCCCGACGTAGTTATGACGTCACCCGTGACATGTCTGTCTTAGGTCACGTCACATGACCGAATATACTCCAGACTATTTATAGGCTTAGGCAGGATTTTGCACAAGGTTTTTTTTTAAGTAGAAATCCCTTCAGCGTATGAGTGGGCTGTGTCAAGAATTGCTCGTCTTCGCGGTATTCTCTTTTTTAGGGTTGCCCTCAGGTAATGAAACTGACAATCCCCTGAGAAGGTTGGTGGGAACGAGACCCCCCATCCCCACCCCCGAAGGCCAAGCTATGTTTTTCTTTTTTAACTAATAAATAATTTCATTATTATTGAAATATTAATTTCAGATATCTTTATTATAATGGAGATTATGTGAATCTGTAACCGAAACTATGTCACCTTTGACGTCACAATTCCCTTTACATTATATTCTCAAGGATTATTAAATAATCATTATTTAATCTTAATTAACATCTTATTTAAGATATCTTTGTTAGTCTAGCTGAGTAAGACTTGGTGTAAAACAGCACTTATTATTAATACGATTAAAATCACGCAATATGTATTATATACCACTAAGAAATAAAAGGTAATTTATGAGGAAGTGCGTCCCGGTCTCCCGCCTCAAAACCCGCTACCCGGTGACTATCAAAATAACAACCCCAGCTCGTCATAATTCTTGTTTATTTATCGTAATTTGTCGTAATTCTTGTTTAGATATGAAGATGGATATATAGTTTTGAATAGACTGAGATAGATAGATAAAACAAACAAAATAATATAGAAAGATATGAACATATGGAGATAGATATTTTCGATAAGTAAATGTATTTGGGGGGGGTCGCTTCTTTTTTTGTCGTAATTCTTGTTTATTTAAACTAAAAACAAGACATTAAACAAACATGAATTAATAAAATCTAAGTATTTAAAGTAATATAGATAAATATGAACAAATTGAGATAGATAGATATGAAGATGGATTGTTTTGAATAGACTGAGATGGGTCGTTATTTTAATAGTCACCGGGCAGCAACTCTTGAGGCAGGAGACCGGGACGCACTTCCTCATAAATTACAAAATAAAAAGTACATAGCATATGGTGTGGGTAATTTGCATATGAGTTTTAACAATACCGGTTTTGACAAATAATTACTTGGTGTTATTGGTTTCTAATATCATTGTTTTATTCTCAAACGTATAAAAAGCAATCCTATGAATAATTTTATATAGAAATCAATAAAAAAATAAAGAATAAAAAAGAAGAGTAATCTTTTTATATGCATTCTTATTTAGTTTCGTTGGTCTTCCTAATTTAAGATATTCTACTATTTTGAATTTAAATACTTGTCCATATTTTCAATAATCAGAAAAAATGTTTTTTCCCTTTACATGCAATATATATATATATATATATATATATATATATATATATATAGGTAGGATTTGACCCAAGGTCATAGATATGGGGCATCCTGTGAGGATCGAACTCGCTTTTCAATAGTAACGGATTTGTGAGCCTACAATGAATGAAATATTAAGTTGACAAAAATTCAGACTTCTTAAGTGTTTACACAATGATTAAATCAAATTAACTCTTTGTTTACTTTAAACCGCTCACAGCGGCTCTCCCACTCTTGCCAAACAAAGTACAAAAACTGATAGTTAGTTCATTATAATCGAGCAGAATTATTCAGATTACAATAATGATATGACTTTATTTGAATAGAATGAGTTCTGAGGTGAACAGGTAGTGAATTTTGAAATATCCCATCAGATGATCGTTAGTTTCTTAATGACTCGGATCACAATAATAAGATGACTTTATTTTGAATAGAATGAGTTCTGAGGTGAATAGATAGTGAACTTTGAAATATCCCATCATACAGGCAAAAAATACCAAGAGAATTTGGTACAGCTCTGGGGGAAATTTGGTAGGCAAAGATTTAAATAAATAAATTGTCCTTTTCTTATGCAATTTCCTTGTTGGTTCATAAAATCTATCTTAAAAAATGACCTTGTGTCACATCCTGCTCGTGTGGAGGGGTTGGGTAAATAAGTACTTGAATCAATAGAACTGCGTGTAAGTAAATGATTGTTGTTATTGAATAGAAAAAGTTGCTTTATTGTTGGTTTGATTTTATGGCACGTCAACCCTTGTTGGGTTATTTTATGCCGACGACGTTTTGTTTTATTCATTCTAGTTGGGTACTCATTAAAAAAAAACACTATTTAACCCATAGATGGGACCTTAACAGGAACTACCACCTCGGGTCAAAGTAGATCTGAAGGTAATCGCAATGAAGGGATACTCCACACTCTACAGAGCTCCAAAATTGGAATCTCCCCACTGGGGCATGGTATTTTCGCATAGACAGCGAATCAGCGCTCATTGCGAACTCAAAAGTGGTAAAACAAAGGCCAGGTTTCATCCACCTGGCAACAGCTAAAATAGAAAACGGATAAAAAATAAATTTAAAAAAATCACAAAATCTCCAAAATATACCAAAACAAAAATATTCTAATCCCTGTTTCACAAACCTATACAGACACGTATTCACCACACACTAACTTCCTACCAGACTATCAAATTTCTACGATGCCAATAAATGACCCCATAAAAATACCATGCCCTGTTTCGACAAATAAACCCATTCCCTTCTTCCTCACTCCATACCACGCATCCAACCTTCCCCTCTTTCTTTTCCTTTCGCCTCACATCTTATCACGCATTACGCCCTCTCCCCCCTCTTCTCTACTCCCTAATGACCTTTTCAGCATTAAATGTAGGCTGTGGATCCCAGTTGTCTTCAAAATGAATTTGACAAAGGTTCGTAACATACCAAGGCGAAATATCATTTGAAGTTAGTTCTTTTATCTGCATTTTCCTCTATTTCTAACCACATTTTGTCGGATTTACTTTACTCCTCACACACACACACACATATATATATACATATATATATATATATATATATATATATGAGCTCGCTTATGAGTTCGTCCTTGCTTCTCCAGCAGTGTCCCGCATGCCTAGTCCAACTTACTCGTATGGTTTGGGAGATGGGGGCAAGTGGCCATACAGCTGCCTCCTTGTGAGGTGCTGTTTCCACGACTTGTTTAAGACTGCACGCAGCATTCTTGTGCAGGTCCCATCTAGCTTATTTTCAAGGCGCTTCGTTAGGGTCCAAGTAGTGCATCCATACAGCAATAATGATGAAACCTCAGCCTGGAAGAATTGTCGTTTTAGCTTGTCAGCGAGATAGGATTTCCATATGACATAATTTGTTTGTCGCCAATCATACTCCTGTGGAAGCCAACACATGGGCGTGCTAGTGTGGGCCGCCCAGCCAGGACCTATATTGACCAACTATGTGAGGATGCTGGATGCTGCGCAGAGGAGGTCCCGGGGGGCAATGAATGATAGGGAGGGTTGGCGTGAGATTGTCATGGATATCTTTGCTACCTGCGCGACATGATGGTTATATATATATATATATATATATATATATATATACACTAGACAAAACGTGACCCTTTGGGTCATCCATTCAACTCTGGATAGATAATTGAGATTAGGGAAAACGGGAGTTAGCAAAGCGAATAAAATAAAATAATTAAAAAATGAATACGGCCGGACGAAACTTTAAAATCCTTATCAATTTGCTTTCTAAGAAAGGAAATGTTTGACCTCATTTAAGCTACGGGTTGCTGGTTGTGAAATTTAACATAGAAATTTCAAATTCTCCCGTCTCTCACTCTCTCTTCTCTCCATAGAAACTAACATTATATAACGAGGAGGTAGTCAAGAGATACATAGACGGAAAGAAAGAGATAGACACAGAGTAAAGTAAGAGATTGGTCGGTTTTTGACTTAATTGCAAATTACGACTAATTAGAACCAAATAAAACAGAATTTTTTCCAAACATAATTCAATCCTAAAAGTAAGGAATAATTTAGTATAATGTTCGTGTCATTAAACTAAACAGTAAAAAAGCCTTTAGGAAGCAAAAGTTGATTAACTCAGCTTTAGTATAATGATAGATATTATGCGTGCTATATTTATAAGTAATGCCTGAAGATCGCATAGGCGAGAAACTCTCAGGTGCCATTGACTCAATGTTTACGCTACCTATATATATATATATATATATATATATATATATATATATGAGAAAGTAAATATACATGCGATGTGTTTATGATATGGCTTTTTTTAGCCGACAATTTCTGGGAGAATATGTGCTTAATTTAAGTCGTACCTAATTTTGAAAGTTAATTAAATAATAATTAATTAATTAGGCGGGCATACCTATTAAATGTAAGGCTAAACAAATCGAGAAAAATCAATCTCTGTATGTACATTTCGGCCTATTAGGCCTCATCACCAGAGCTATAGATAGAAAGACTGCCTCGTGCGTGATTTTCGATTTGTTTAGCCTTACAATTAATAGGTATGCCCGCCTAATTAATCAATTATTAATTAATTATCTTTCAAAATTAGTTACGACTTCAATTAAGCATATATTCTCCCAAATATATATATATATATATATATATATATATATATATATATATATATATATATAGGTACGCAAAATAGTTCCTCAAAAATATTGCTTCAAATGAGCATAGAAGACTTAAATGAAAAATGTCTATTTGAGAGAGAGAGAGAGAGAGAGAGAGAGAGAGAGAGAGAGAGAGAGAGAGAGAGAGAGAGAGAGAGAAATGACTTTTAGGGAATATATATATATATATATATATATATATATGTGTGTGTGTGTACGCAAAATTGCTCCTCAAAAATATTGCTTCAAATGAGCATAGAAGACTTGAATGAAAAATGTCTATTGAGAGAGAGAGAGAGAGAGAGAGAGAGAGAGAGAGAGAGAGAGAGAGAGAGAGAGAGAGAGAGAGAGAGAGAGAGAGACCTAATTTAGACTTTTAAAATATTCAGCAGAGAAATTGTAACAGACATAAATAATTCTGTCATTTTTTACGGGTGTTATTATCATTTATTTATTTCATTCCACCATTACTGACAATGTTTTTTTGTGTTTTTTTCCCCCTTTCAAAGGATATATTTTTCTCCCCAGAGTGTGGTCTGCTTCTTTTTGTTTGTTCTTTCATTCATAGTGTTTGAGTTGAATCGACAATATTATTTTGTTTTCATTGATTTTTCTATATTATTATTATTATTATTATTATTATTATTATTATTATTATTTTAAAAATATGATTTATTATCTGTTTTAACATTCTTTATTTCTTTGTTATTCATTTTCGTCCATTATTGAGAGATATGCGCGCTTTAAATGCATATGCTATTTTTGTTATTATTATTTTAGATTTAAAAAAAAAACGTCTTTTATCTTTTCAATTTGTGGAAAAATACTTTTTTAAAAATTGCTTTTTTGCGTGAGTTTGTCCATTTACTAGAGTGCTTTCTAAGCAAATTCATTTATTACTATATGCATGTATGTGTGTGTGTGTGTGTGTGTGAAGTTCTATACATGTGTGTAATTGTGTAATGTATTTAAACTATGTGATTTTTGAATGCACTGGAATGCATTCAATTGCTTATTTTTTGGTTTTTATTTCTGTTTTTTTCTTCTTTTTTTTGCGTGTAATGATTTTTTATTTTTTAATCTTTTTTTTATTTTTTATTTTTAATCTTTTTTTTATTTTTCTAAATTTTGCTCAAGCTTTGTTTAAAACAAATAGACATTAATATGTGTCAGTTCATTATTCATTTATTTTTTTTAATGGATTTTCTTTCATCTGATTGTGTTGCCTTTTGTTGTAGTCGTTTTGTACATTTATTTTTTGACCGTTAAACAAGCAGCATGGATTAAAAATGCAAAGAATTAAATTTGCGAGCGAGATTTGAAGATCCTAATCACGGAAAATCTCGTCTGAAATTTCTCAGCTTTGCTTAGTCTATCATACATACCTACCGATACTTACTTCCCATAAAGTAGTCGTTTTCAAACTTTTTTTTTCGGTGGGTTTCAAACTTTTGAGAGCTGAGGCCTCTCTCTGTTTCAGGGTTTATCTCGTGGACTACCATTTAAATAAAAATGAAATATCGTTGACCTTCTTTACAAATAAAAATGAAATTAGTATTATTTGTATTATTCGGACTATTGTCCTCATCTACATTGTTATCTATACAACGTTTCGGCAGATGTGCCCTCCGACCTTCTTCAGGTATTTCTTGTCGGACTCGGGAACCTTCTCGGACTCGAAAACCATCTCAGACTCGGGAACCTTCTTGTCGTAATCGGGGGCCATCACGGAACTTTGAACCTAACCCTTTATTCAATCCGTGGGGTTTCGTGTTCTCATTCCGCTAACCATTCCTGGGGTAGAAGCGTTAAGCTGAGTTAATTATTATTCTATGTTACTGCTGCCCTGACCAGGATTGAACCTGCATTCTAGAGATAACTATCACTCAGAACAGTCTTTAACCTTTATCCACTAGGCCATGTGTCCAATTGGCTCCCGAGTTCGAAATGATGGTTCCCGAGTCCCACAAGAAATACCTGAAGAAGGCCGGAGGGCACATTGGCCGAAACGTTGTACAGATAACAATGAAGATGAGGACAATAGTCCAAATAATACAAATAACACTAATCATCAAGCCTCATCTAAAAAATTCCGAGAAATAGTAAAAATGAAATTTATCAAAAATATCTTATGAAAATTACATCCAATATTTGCACTGAGTAATTTAGTGAGAACGATGTGCTTGTCTTGTTCGGCACTAATTACCATTCTTTCTTTCTTGTCTTTATCTCCTTTAGAATGTGTTGGTCAATATATAAGAGTGACAATATATAAGAGTGATAATAAAAAGGATATAAATAATAGATAATATCTTTTTTTTTCGGCTCATCGTCGTTCATAGATCATATTTACATTCGTATTATTTAGATTATTCAGACTATTGCCCTGATCTTTATTTACACAACGTTTCAGTCGATGTGCCCTCCGGCTTCTCCGGGTGTTTCTTGTCGAACTCGGGAGCTTTCATATAGAGTCCGAGAAGGTTCCCGAATTCGACAATAAAAACCTGAAGTATATCGGAGGATAGTGGGTGAACAATCCAAGCTTGGCGAATTCTGCTTCGCAATGATAGGAAGAGCCGACATCGAAGGATAAGTGACGTCGCTACGAACGCTTAGGATGAAAGAGCTCTCCGCTCATCGTGCATCGGCCGAAGGGTTGTTTATATTTTTTAAAATTCAGACGAGTAATATTTAGGTTTGTTGTTGATATTAACTAACCTTTTTTTTTTTTTGTCTGGAACACAGATTGCTTACTGTTGGAATTTTTCTGTAATAAGGTGTGCTAGCTGCCACAACTTAAATATATAGACTCTCGTGCCTCGTGGATTCAGTCAGGCAGTCAACACGCTCGAATACGTGGTTGGCTAACTATTTAAAGGCCTTAATGGAAAGGCATTCAGTTGCTCGTGCTTTAGACTAAAGGACACAAGCACTCTGCTTAAAGGGCACAAGGATTCTGCTAAACACAAGATCTTAAAGGCAAAATGGTCACAAGAATCTTAACACTTACACTAGCTGTTGCTTCTAAATAGTTATCCACTTAAGTACTGACCAGCCTAATCGTTGCTTAACTTGGGTAATCTGACAGGAATCGATGCTTCAACATGACTTGACCGTTATAATTGACTCTACTTTAAATTTCACCATTGTTCTTTTTGTCTAAGAAAGAACTGATATAATAAAGGGTTAGTATGAAGCGTATGGTGACGAGGAAAAAAACAAACACAGATTTTAAGTTTCAACAATTGTATTGGAAAAAGGAACATGAAAAGTGAGGAAAGGCTAGAAGTGAATTTAAAGGAAATTTTGGTGATTGTTGTGTCTTGAATAATAAGGTCAGTGAAATGTCAGGTGGCCGAATCAGTTGTAGTGGGGTGGTGACGTGGGCAGAATTTTTGTTTTTGGTATTCTGAAAGTCGATAGCGGGTTTGTATCGTATATGAAAGTTGGCGTATTCGTGTTGTTGAATGATGTGGAATCGTTCGTCTGTTGACTGCCGGTCGGTCAGATTTAGGGTAGAGGTAGATGAAGATATAGGTCGGCCGCCTTGTGATGTGCTCGCTGCTGTCGCCGCTGGTGTCTCTGGCTTGTCGGCTTTTCAAAGCTGACTTTAAATAGGTTGTCGGGACCCAAAATCGAATCAACTGAGATCTTTTCATTTCACCCACGAATCGTTTGGATTGGATGACAATGTGAATTTTATTTACAATATTATTTTTTATTATTGTTTAGGAATACTTGTTTTCCAGCCGGAAGTTCTGCTGGAGCTTATGCGTGGAACCGTGTTATTTTGGTCACTTCGTTTTAGGCTACTGTTGAGTAAACTTCCGTTTGGCGTCAGCAACTTATATTTTATTTTGTTGGCAAGTGTATCTCTTTATTGCGGTTTGTGCGCGAATTGAATTGCTGAATTAGTGAATCGAGAGATATCTATATTTATGTATATATCAACTAGCTGTTGCTTTTAAATAGTTACCCACTTAAGTACTGACCAGGCTAATCGTTGCTTAACTTGGGTGATCTGACAGGAATCCGTGCTTTCAACATGACTTGACCGTAAAGCCAATATTTATGTCAGTTCTTTCATAGACAAAAAGAACAATGGTGAAATTTAAGTAGAGACAATTATTGATCGGTTTAGACAGAAACTGGTGTAAAAACAAAAGACACGCTCGTAGATATAAACAGTAATGCAAATATGGCAATACTTCGGAGTATGTCGGTAAAATAATGGAGGCTATACCGTTTGCAGAAGTGTTAAGAGAAAAACCGATTAAACTCTTTGTCTACCAAAGTTCCTCCACGACTATACCAAATTTTCTTGGTATTTTTATCTATATAATGGGATATTTCAAAGTTCAAAACTCATTCTATTCAAATAGAGTCCCATCATTATTGTAATCTGAGTCCTTCTGCTAAGTTATAATGAACTAACCAGCAGTTTTTGTACAGTTGTAGGAGAGCTGCTGTGAGCGGTTTAAAGTTGGCAAAAGGTAAAAAAAAATGGTAATGTTAAATTCAAAATGACTAATAAAATGTGTGTGTGGTTACATCTAGTGTCAAAGAAATAACGATTCTCATTTAACGTTTAGTGTAAATTTTTAATCGAGAATTAAGTCGTCGGGGTGGCTTAAAGTCGGTATCAGCCAATCAGCGAGGGAGTCTATCCCTTTTTCACTAGCGCTCCTTACTTTACCGCACAGATCCCTGTGCTACTCATACACTGAGTTGGCGAGGGCCGGTATCGAACTAAGAACCTTGTGGTTCTGGCCAACGCTCTACGGACTGAGCTAATATTGTAAAATAATCGTAAAAATGAATATGGGTAAATTATTTTATTTTCTAGGAATGAGAAAGAAAGAAAAATAAAGATAAAGGGTCGAAAAAGAATGCGGTGGGGGTGGGGGATAAAGACAGGATTTTAAATGGCATAAAAAGAGATATTTAGCCAACCCATTCGCCGCAGATGTGACAAGGAAAGAAAATAAAATTAAAGAAAAAAAAAAAAAGAAATGAAAAAGACTGAATGCATGACAGAAGAAAGAAAAGAAAGAAAGATTTGGTAGAAAGAAAAAGAAAAAGAAAGAAAGATTTGGTAGAAGAAAAAGAAAAAGAAAAAGAAAGAAAGATTTGGTAGAAAAGAAAAAGAAAAAGAAAGAAAGATTTGGTAGAAGAAAAAGAAAAGAAAAAAGAAAGAAAGATTTGGTAGAAGAAAAAGAAAAAGAAAGAAAGATTTGGTAGAAGAAAAAGAAAAGAAAGAAAGATTTGGTAGAAAAAGAAAAAGAAAGAAAGATTTGGTAGAAGAAGAAAAAAAGAAAGAAGATTTGGTAGAAGAAAAAGAAAAAGAAGAAAGATTTGGTAGAAGAAAAAGAAAAAGAAAGAAAGATTTGGTAGAAGAAAAAGAAAAGAAAAACAGTTTGTTTGTTTTGTTTTACGGCATATCAACCTCAGTGGGTCATTTAATGCCGATAAAGTTTTGAAATAAATCAATTCTTAATGGATAATACAATTTTTTTATAAATACATTTTTCTATTTAACCCATAGACGGGACCCTAACAGGTACTACCACTCCGGGTCAGAGTGGACCAGGGAGCAATGGTGATGAAGGGGTGCTCCACATTCCCCAAACCTCCAAAACTGGAACCTCACCATCAGATAGAGTTTAGCGTCATTCTCAGGACATGTAGACCCGCAGTCACCGCCTTCTAGCACCCATATGATAAAAAGGGGTTGGGGCTTGCCATAAGGGCAATAGGGTTGGGAAAATCATATAGGTGCTAGGGCTTGACGTGACCATCCGATTGATCGGAGGAGGCCTCTCCGATCGCCCGTCTAGCCTAAGATAGGGCCAAAGTGGAGTATTGCATGTCATGAACTGCTCATCCACCTGGGCTCTATCCTTAAGTATCACGGAAAAAGAAAAAGAAAGAAAGATTTGGTAGAATAAAAAGAAAAAGAAAAAGAAAAAGAAAAAAGATTTGGTAAAAGAAAAAGAAAGAAAAAGACAGAATATATACAAGAATAAGTAAGGGTAAAGAAAGAAAGAAAGAGTGGATCATGGTGAAATAAGAAAGAAAAAGAATGAAAAATAAATAAATAAATACAAAAAAGAAAGAAAGAAATTATCCTATTAGCAAGATATGATAAAGAGAGGGGAGAAAAAAGAAAGCACAGCGTAACAAGAAAAGGAAAAAAAAAAAACAAAAAACAAAAACAAAAAAACAAGAGAGAGAGAGAGAAGCAAGCAGGCAATTATCCTGTCAACAAGACACCCAGAATATCACCCAAGCACATAAACCACGTGGTTCAGCTTCAAGGGTAAAATTTCCCACGTGGGTCACCCACGTGGCAGCAACTGAAATAAGAAAAAATTACGTTGAAGGCGGGAAAACACACACACATATACAGACACACACACACACAGACAGAGTTTATTTTATTTTATTTTTTCGTACTCACTCGATATTTGTCTAAGCAGCAGCAGCATCTCAAGGCCGTCATTCGTGTAAGTTGAGGTCGAGTGTTTCTCGAAAGACCCCCTCGCTAAAAGCATTCTTCTTTCCCTCGCTCAGCCGCAACCATCTAACTGGGGTTAGCCGTCTCGCGCAGTGTTAGTGAGTACGATTCTCACTGAGTACCGCATACTTCTGTATACGTCTTATACTAAACTAACAATAGTAAATAACAACCGTATAAACACGGATTCAAGTAAAAAAAAAAAAAGAATACAAAGAAAATATACATGACGTACGAGTCCGGGGGGGGGGAGGAGGAGGAAAGACCATTTCATTGAGATTATTCGGACTATTATACTCATCTTTATTGACATTTAACGTTGTGTAGATAACAATAAAGAGGAGGACAATAGTCCAAATAATCAAAAAAATACAAATTAGGTTTACAGAATTTGTCGAAAAATCCGTATTTTTACAAAACAAATTTACCCCCCCCCCGTTTAAAAGATTACCAAAAATCAGGGAAAAAATCAGTTTTTAAATAAAATAACTAATGCATTCTAAGATTCATTCATTGATAAATCAACACTGAATATTTCATTAAAATTGGATAATTCCCTGATTTTTGGTAAATTCTTTTCAATCGGGGGTGTCGGAGGTAAATTCATTTTGTAAAATACGGATTTTACGTCATCTTTGGCAGTGTTTACGGCCATGTTTAAGATATACTTGAAGAAAATTGACCGAAAAATATTTTAAAATGTATTAAAAATAAATTACACGTGTAATATTATTTTGCTTTTTTTTTTTTTTTTTTTTTTTTTTACTGATGCTCGTACTGTTAGTACTTTTCGACTTAGACAAAAATTTGTCTTTAAATAATCGATTTAATTAATTTTAATTCGTTTTTTAAAAATGAAAATAAAACAATTTAACAGAACTTAGATTAAATAGTACCACTACTGTTCTTCTACAAAGATGGCTTTGGTATTAAATAACCCATGAATGTTGATACGCCATTAAACAAAGAAACCAAACCAAAGAATTAAAAAAAAGGAAACAATAGAAGATACTATAATACTGTAAACCCCCGAAATAACGAATTGGAGGAGGGGTGAGTTCCGTGGCACTGTCACTAACATGCTGGACTGCGACATCGTTGTAAGTGGGTTCGAACTCAAGTCACTCTATTACATTCACGAATCCCTCATCCCCCATAAATAGTATTACTTCTCTTCTATAAGAATGGCTTTGACATTAAACATTTAATTAATATTATTTGGTGCTACTATTTCTCTGAGTTTTTTAGAGGATGCTTGATAATTTGTATTAGGTATACCCAAATTTTCGTCTGTTTTTAATTTTAAAAAACGAATTAAAATTAATTAAATCGGTTATTTAAGGTCTAATTTTTATCTAAGTCGAAAAAGTGGTAACATAATGAGCATCAGTAAAAAAAAATAAAATAATATTACACATGTAATTTATTTTTAATACATTTAAAATTATTTTTTCGGTCAATTTTGCTCAAATATGGCCGTAACCGTTATAAAGATGGCGTAAAATCCGTGTTACAAAATAAATTTAACCCTCTCGAATGAAAAAAAAATTACCAAAAATCAGAGAATTATTATTATTATAAAATTCATTCATTGATATATCAACACTGAAAATTTCATTAAAATCGGATAATTCCTGATTTTTAGTATTTTTTTTTTCAATTCTAAATTTATTTCTTACACATATGACGTAACTTTGGCAGACCCTAATTTAACCCATAGCGTTCCCACTTTCTCAAATGTATAGTCCGAAATTGAACGAAATAGCGCGACTGGAGTTCGAACTCGCTTCCTACGATGTCTTAGTCCAGCACATTAGCCACTACAGCACAGCCCTTCTTCCAACTGATTTAGACAAATTTGATTTTTTTTAAAAATATGTGTCAATCAGTATGTGAGAATTTCGACAAATGTTCATATCGCCCTGTCGACGAGGCTTAGAATAAACTGACTGTATCTCCTACACAGGAGATTTACGAGTGCCCCAAATTACGATTCTCTGATTTCGTGAAATGAGGCTTGATGATTTGGATTATTCGGAGTATTGTCTCCATCTTGATTGTTATCTGTACAACGTTTCGGCCGATGTGTCCTTCGGCCTTCTTCAGTATTTCTTGTCCGACTCTTTCGACTCGAGAATCATCGAATTAAAGGGTTGGGTTCAAAGTTCGTAATGGCTCCGATTACGACAAGAAGGTTCCCGAGTTCGAAAAGAAGGTTCCCTATTTTGAAAAGAAAGTTGAAAAGAAGCTTCCCGAGTTCGAAAAGAACTTCCCGAGTTTGAGAATCCTGAGTAAAAAGTTCCCAAGTTCGAGAAGGCTTTCGAACTAATTCCGACTGCGAAGGTGTGTGGTGTAATGTTTCGAGTCATAGGAAATGGACACGAGCTTTTATTACTTGAAACCATACAACTGTGTGGAAACAAATGATTAAATATGAATAATTACCTGAATCGATATAACTACCAGCAGTATTAGATAGGAATACTTGAAATCACTGGATACAGTTTAGTATCATACCCACGCCCCATTTTATTTTTTGGAATTGGGTTCTTAATTGCAGGTGATGCAGTTGATAATGCCCCACTGACAAGCCGAAGCTAACCCTAGACAAATTGAATATTGTACCCAGGTTCCAGTGTTTAGACATGGAAATTAGAGTGTAGGGTCGGGTTAATTTAGTCGGCAGAGCGTTCGGCTAGAAACCACAAGGTTTCTAATTCAATACCGGCCCTCGTCAACTCAGCGTATGAGTAGCACAGGGATCTGTGCGGTAAAGTAAGGAGCTGATGGTAAGTGTGGCGCTCCACCTAAGACGCTAAAACAATCTCCTTGGCCGTAGTGAAAAGGGGACAGACTCCTTCCCTGTATGGCTCATACCGACATTAGGCCGCCCCGACGACTTTTTACTTAGTGAGATAGGAGGGCATACACACAAGAGCGACAAAACTAATAAAAAGAATAAAAGATTATACTGTTACGTAATTTATGAACGTACCTGTAGTTATAATTTTAAATAAAGTTCGTTAGATTTAAAAGCGGAGGTGGGTAATTTTCCATACCTGTTTGGGGTTATGAGTGACGTTTAGTTGACCCCAACTTCACCATCCGGTAGAAAGCACGCGATTGGACGCGTGGGAATAGGTTTAGTTTAGAGTCAGGTCGACCCGGCTTTCAAGAGTGTAGACGTAATGTCAGCTTCCGGGGTCGGTCTCTCCGCGGCGGAATCAAAATGGACATGGTTGAGAATAAAGCTTTATTATAATAAGCAACCAAGTCTTGTTAATTAATTATTAAAACAAGCAATGTCCAGCCCAGTACGAAGAAAACAAAAACAGAATCAACCCAGCCAAAAGCCCTGAAGTAAGCCTAACCAGAGAACATGGCGGCCATACAAGTTAGACGACCTAGACGATATGCAATCAAGTAAGGCCTCCTATCATCACATATAATCTCTAATCTCTCTCTCCCCCTCTCTCTCCCTCTCTCCCATTATATATCCAAATCATCATGGTATATAACAATAATTACTGCGAGAGATTAGAGAAACATTTTTTTCACGCTGCCGAGGCATGGAATAACCTGCCGCATCCGTTGTAGGCTGCCGAAACACTGCATATTTCAAAGCCTCCATGCTTCCTGTAATCCGCCAACACTATACCTAATACCCCCTCCACACACACATACATGTATATTATTACTGTATGCTATTCATGTTCCTGACACTAATCCATTATTCTATATATTAGACATGAGACTTTGATGAGTTGTGGTGCACCTGAGCACTGTACACATACATGTATATTATTACTGTACACTATTCATGTTCCTGACACTAATACATTATTCTATATACTAGACATGAGACTTTGATGAGTTGTGATCCACCTGAGCACTGTACGCAATGAATTTCATTATCATTATTTTAAGAATGAGAGGTGATCTAATTAAATTTCCAAAATAATAAATAGAATTACCAATTATGGCAGACATTATTACAATTTTTTTTCCTCGAACTGGAAATTTACTGTCAAGGCAGATTTCAAAAACTAATGTTGTATATCCTTCTTACTTCTTACTTCTGGTCGTATTTTCTTCTGGCCGGCTTTGCTATTTCTTCATCTATCTTGGTCTGGTCTCTTCTAAGGTCTGGACTTTCTTGGGGACTTCGGGTCTAGTCTTCTATTGGGGATTTCTCTTATCAGAAGCCCTGTGTCATTGTTTTTTTTAGGTAATAACACAAGACTTCGATTTACTTTGATCTTCCTTTATTTTTAAATCCCCAAACCAGACATCTGCGCAGGTGAGACTTACATCCTACGAGCTCGGCTCCTACCTTCTAACTGATTGAAACTTACTTACTATCCTTTAACCGGAAGACAGGGTCTTCTATGCCCTCCGGTTCTCACGATTTATCCCCAGAAGGCAAGGTGAGAGTGAGGTCAAGCGCCGTCACTCACTCTCAAGGCCATCAGCTGCACTAATCACCATTATGTTCTATACTACCTTATATAAGTATTAGGGATCTAATAATTATGTAACACCAAGTCATTAAACTACCATATTTGACGGCATATAGAACGCACTTTTTCCCCAAAATTTTGGCTAAAAAAACTGCGACTGCGTCTTATACATCGTTGGTGAAGTTTGAGACCTCCCGTAGGTCTAGGCTAATCTTCTCTATGATGATGCTCACTAACCCAGCTTACGCTCAGTACTTTTACTAACCCTAAAATCCATGCATCCTTATTTTATTGCTGGTATTGTTATAATCAAGGAACAACTAGACTGTTTTCAACCGTATATGCTTAAATAATAAACTTTTTTTCCCTGTATCTGACCTGCTGAAATGGGGATGCGTCTTATATGCCCGTGCGTCTTATATACCGTCAAATACGGTAAATTATTAACCAATTAAGCCATTTCACATATTTTTACTTTTTGTACTACTGTTCTTCTACAAGGAATGCTTTTGCATTAAATTCCCCGCGAAGTTTGATATGTCATTAAAAAAGAAAATAAATCTAACCACTAACAATCCGTTGCTTTTCTGAAGGAAATTCGGTAATTTATGGAAGTGCGTCCCGGTCTCCGCCTCAAAAATTGCTACCCGTGACTATCAAAAATAAGAACCCCAGCTCGTCGTAATTCTTGTTTAATTTATCGTAATGTCTATTTCTTGTTATTCTCTCT
>CM042161.1:48470530-48520530 GCA_023376005.1 Doryteuthis pealeii
GCGCTCCTGGTCGCACCTCTGACCGGAGTGGTATACCTGTTAGGGTCCATCATATGGGTTAAATAGAAAACATGAGTTGATAAACAAAATTGTATTATCCATTAAAAATGAAATTATTTCAAAACTTTGTTATCATTAAACATTTTTTTTTACCATTAGAAGTATTCGGCATAAAATAACCCAAGGGGTTGACATGCCGTAAAACCCAACCAACCAAACCAAACATGTAATTGTTTCTAACACGTTGCCACTCTTCCTATGAATTTTTGAGATGAGGCTTAATTTGTATTATTCGAACTATTGTTCTCATCTTCATTGTTATCTGTACAACGTTTCGGCCGATATGCCGTCCGGCCTTCTTCAGATATTTCTTGTCGGACTCGGTAACCTTCTTGTCGTAATCGGGAGCCATCACAGAATTTTGAACGTAACCCTTTATTCAGTCCACGGGGGTATCCTGTTCTCATTCCACTAACCATAGCTGGGGTACAGGTGTTAAGCTTGTGTTAATTATTATTCTATGTTACTGCTGCCCCCGACCAGGATTGAACCTGCAGTCTAGAGATAACTCCTTTATCCACTAGGCCATGTGTCCAATTGGAATAGTTGAAACTATATAACTGTAAAAACAAATGATTATTATTAAGTAGGAATAGTTACTAGAAATCATATAATTGCTTGAATTATATTAGATACTAGGGTATAGTAAGTTTGTGAATATATGCATTCTATCAACACAATGTTCTCATTCCGCTAACTATAGCTGGAGTAGAGGCGTTAATTATAATTCTATGTTACTGCTGTCCCTGACCAGGATTGAACCTGCAGTCTAGAGATAACTTTCACTTAGAACTGTCTTAACCTAACTCCAATAGACCATGTGTCCACTCATTTACTCTTCTTGATGCCGCTCAGTTTGAAAAAAGAAATTGCACACATCTATCTTTTTGGCAAGGAAGGTTAAAGACTAATTTATGATTTTTAGTACAACATAGTTCTTATTTCTAAAAGTTCGTACCTTTAACGTTTGTAAGTAGGGGTAACACTTATCTATATATTAATACGCTTCTTCCTGCATCTTCCGTCCGTGATCATCCTGTAACACTCACTCCCTTATTAAAAATGAGACCATCCAAATTAATTTGCCAACAAAAAGTGACAAAAACACAAATCGGAAAATATTTAAGTTGGGCCGGAAATTCACCTGACGCTGGCTCGCTAAAATTAAAGCTTTTTTGTAGTTTTTTTTCTTTCTTTTTTTTTCAATTCATTTTAATTTTATGTGGAAATGTTTCATTTTTAAAATTGGGTGAAATAAAATGGGATAAATAAGAAATCTACGATTAAGCGACACTAGATAATCTGGATTTACATTGTGTTTTTGTCACTTTTTGTTGGCAAATTAATTTAGATATTTCAAACGCCTCCCCCATCCCCGATTTTTATCGGCAAATTAATGTAAATCTTCCCCCACACACCTTTAAAAAGTGAGAGAGGGTTAAATGAAGATTATTATACTTTTTACATATTAAACAATTTAGCAATAGCTCTTAAGTAAACATATTGTAATGATTAAATTATCATACTGTGGTATATCAACAGGTCCTGCTAGTTATCTATCATAGGCTTACAGGATAATACCAGCGTTTATTCGTGAGTATCAGACGTGACAAATCGATGTGTAAATTAATAGATCGAGACATGATTGATCGATTATAAAAGTGAATGAATAAAAAAGGGAGTTTGAAGATCAGATTGACATGACCTGTTGTCGCTGGAAGGGAAATGTTATTCAAGAAATGGAATATCGTAGGATTAATGATTGAACAGAATATAGAAATTCCCTGAACCCACGGGAAAAGGGAGTAGGAGGAAGTGAAGGTGGAGGTGGAGGCAAATATCTGTTTAGTCAAATCTTTCAGCTGCATTAAAGCAACAGCTTCAGAAAAAATTAATTCAAAAGAGAAATTAAAAAAAATATATGTAAGGACAATTCTTCTGTTATTTCAAGTACAAAAACTTCGATAATTCAATCAAAACGAAAATAAATTTTTATCAATTTAGAAAGCTGGAACTAATAGATATCGAAAGACTTTGCACACACACATTATATATATATATATATATATATATATATATTATATATTTATAAAATTAAAAGAATTAATATTATTGAATTATCATATAAATGAGTCATATTGTACAATAATGGAGGGTTCCACATAATTTAGTAAACTGTTACAATAAGAGATACATGATTCGGTGACCGAGATAAGTGTGGCGGAAGTGCTCATATTTGAAACTACCACATAACATTTTTACAACATCAAGGTTTTCGTTCTGAATTCATATGACTTTCGTCTCCGCTCTTGATAGTACGGAGTATAAACAAGCTCTGAAGATGATTTTTATAAAATTGAAATATTGTTCAATATTAGCTATGAATATGTTATAAAATGTTTTCACTTTAACAGCATTTTGTGGTGTTTTCATATCCTTTTATCTATACTCTATATATATATATATATATATTAGGGAGTGCCAAAGATGACGTAAAATCCGTATTTTACAAAATAAATTAAAATTAAGGGATCTATTCCGGTAGAAAATAAATACCGAAAATCAGAAATTAAATTAAACTTACTATATTTCTTCTGTAGCAAATAAAAAAAAAAAGAATTACTGTTGTTTTTGTATTTAATTAGCTTCTAGAATATCAGTGAAAAAAATCATACATCGATATTTGTTCTGTCTAAAAGGATGGGGGCCTAACTTTTCAATTGAGTTTTCTCCTAAGATTATTAGAAAACAATACTAAAGCAGACTCTTTAATGAATAAAGATTTGTTTTTAGAATCTAAAAATATGAAATTTGAAACTTAAAATTATGCATTTCATAATTGAAATGGATTTTATCTATTAATTCTGTATATAAATTATTTCAGCTAATGTAGGCAGCAATGGTAATATTATTTTAAAGAATTTCGATTTATTTCCATTGAATCAGTTTGATTGAAACGATTCAGTAATTTAAGAAAGAATAGAATTTGTTGACTAATAAGTCAACACAGAAAATTTTATTAGAACCAGATAATTCCCTGATTTTTTATAATCGTTTTTCATCCACGACGGCTTTCCATACGAGGAGAGGTCACGTGACATTTTCTTCCGGTCAAAATTTTTGTTAAACAAATTTTTAGAGCGTCTTTTTTTATTACTGCGTATTTATTGTTTTTTGTTATTGATTTCTAAGAAGAAACTGTTAGATAAGCGTTTAAATCCTAAATAATGTTTGTTTTACTCCAAAGCGGCCATGTTTGTGATATATTTGAGCAAAATTGACGGAAAAAATAGTTTAAAATGTATTCAAAATAAATTACTTGTATAATATTATTTCGCTTTTTTATTATTTGGCTCAGTCGGTAGAGTGTCCGCATAGGAATCTCAAGGTTCCTGATTCGATACCGGCCCTCACCAACTCAGCGTATGAGTAGCACAAGGATCTGTGCGGTTAATAAGAGCTGATGGTAGTACTCCAGTTCAGACGCAAAAACAATCTCCTGGGTCAAGCTAGTGAAAAGGATATAGACTCCCTCGCTGTCTGGCTGATACCGACTTTAGATCACCTCAACGATTTTACTTCTTTACTTGATATATATATATATATATATATATATATATATATATATATATATATATATGTTAGTAAATATGGAAATAAATCCGACAATATTAAGAAATTTAAAAAAAGTGTTGCAAAAATAAGGTGAATTTATTTATCGACGCTTAAACGTTTCGGTTTCTTTATACCTTCATCAGGATGTATTATGGGGTGAAGAAATTGATGGATGTTTTATAGATGACAGGAGATTAAAAAAAAAAATTATAAAGATCTGATGAAGGTTTAAAGAAACCGAAACGTTTAAGCGTCGATAAATAAATTCATCTTATTTTTGGAACACTTTTTTTCAAATTTCTTAATATTATATATATATATATATATATATATATATATATATATATATATATATATATATATATATATATATATATATACGTTAATCCTAATATCGGCCGTGATAGCTCGTAACTCGGAAAAGTCGTAAGTTGGGGTACTCGTAAGCCAAGATACCACTGTACATCTAAATGTTTTTTTTTTATAATACGTTAAGATTTTAATGACAATTGAAAAGACGCTGATTCATTTATTAATAATGGAGATTCGGTCTCAATTTGTCTTAACCGCAACTACGTCACTGCTTACATCACATTACTCGAAATTAGTAGTTTGTTTATGTGTGTGTGTGTGATCTCCAGATACAGCTGCGGGCGGTGATTTTTATTCATTTATTCATTTTTATTAAAATTTTATGAAAAATAAAAAAAATTAAGATATTAACGTCACAGCGGTCTGGAGATCACACACACACACACACACACACACACACACACACACACACACATAAATAAACAAACTACTAAGGCTTGCCTTAACCCCCCCCCCAAAAAAAAAGGATAGGCCAAATCTGGAATGATAGACATTGTTAGACAGATAAACACACACACACACGCCGAGAATTTGGAGGAAGATATCACCAGGCATACAACAGAATGGACAATTCCTAGCAACTAAAAATCTTCTGACGAAGAAATCTTAATCCCGAAATATTAAGAATAAATCCAAGGTAAACGAACAACATCATAGTTACCTCATTTTTCTTTACACTTTTATTGTGATAACCTTCAAAACCACCCACCAAACTATATATATATATATATCTTATTATAATGGAGATTGTGTGTTTGTCTGTCTGAAGCCGAAACTAAATCACTACTCAAGTTACAATTCCCTTTTTTTTTCTTATTGAATATGAGCAAAAAATCGGGATAAATCTTAAAAGAAATCCTTTAATATAAAGAAATAACAGTAATTTTATCTTTACTTCCTAATTTAACTAAATAGTTAAATTAGGAAAATTTAGCAATAAAAAGGAGGGAGTGATGAAAATGATGGAAGACTTAGTTTCAAAGTTGTTCTATTTTTGATTATACCCCTTGTTTCAAATCTTTTATTTGGATTTTTATTAGTTTCAAAAGTATTTCAAATTTAACATATTTCATTACATTAAAATTCAAATACTTGCACCCGGAGGGTGCATATATTTGCTAGTATATATAATATACCAAGCGTGTTGGTAAATCCTCGCGGTGAGAAAAACCAGCAAATAGTTTGATTGTAAAAATATACTACCAGACATCAACCGGGGAGAAAAAATTTTTTGAAAAAAGAAAAGACCAAGATAGTCGTACCAACAAAAAAAATCTATTGGTACAGTATTTGGCCAAAAGAAAAAAACAATTTATATGTATATATATGTATATAAGATATATATATATTCATATAACCGCTAGGAGAATAAGCTAATAAGTAAAAAATGCTCAATACCTAAGTAAAGCAAATAATAAAGATAAGATCTTAGCCCTGAAGAGCATTAAGCGAAACTAATAGTAGGTTCGTCTGACTCATTAGATTTATCTTTATATATATATAATGGCATTTTAACTTAGGAATGCCTCAACTTAAGAGTTTTCCGAGTTACGAGTTGTTACTATGAGTACGAGCGAGCTTCAGATACGCTAATGAGTTGAGTAAATACATTTAACTTAGAAAGCTTATTACACCAAAGAAAATGTTATTTATAAGAAATAAACATTATTGCATATTACAGCACATAATTCATTACATGTTTTTTTTATTTTTACTTTAAACAATACATCTATTTTTCTTATTAAAAAAAGGCTAACAAAAATAGGCTGCTTTTTTAGGGAACGGATTAATGGCATTTCAGTTTATTTCAATGGGGAATATGGACTTGACATACGAGAAAATTGAGTTTCGAGCTGAACGAATTTAATTCGTAAGTCAAGGCAATACTGTACACACACACACACACACGCACATATATATATATATATATATATATATATATATATATATATATATATATGTGTGTGTGTGTGTGTGTGTACATAATTTTGTATAGTGTAGTTATAGAGCCAATGGCGCTTGGTGATAGCTAAACGACATATCAAGGCGAGAATCTGAGTTATATATATAACTTTTATCATAGTCTTTCGAGACTGAATTGCCATGATATATATATATATATATATATGAGAGAGAGAGAGAGAGAGAGAGAAGAGAGAGAGAGAGAGAGAGAGAGAGAGAGAGAGAGAGAGAGAGAGAGAGAGAGAGAGAGTCAACGGCGTTTGGCGACGTTTAGTTTCTCGACTATAACCTTATTAGATACATACGCTCTATCACTAATATCGTGCACTATCTATTTAGAGATATAACAAACTTAATATATATATATATATAAATATATATATATATATATATATATGGATCATGTGGGTGACAGAGCCTATTCCGGAATGATGGGTGTAAGAGGTATGTTGGGTTTGTGAGTTTTGGGGAGGCCATAGATTTTGGGGATGGTGGGGGTGGTAATTGATTAATGTTTCCAAAGACAAACTATGGTCTTCCTTAATTAATTACCACCCCACCATCCCCAAAATCTATGGCCTCCCCAAAACTCACAAACCCATCTTAGACCCATCATCTTCGGAGTAGGCTCTGTCACATTATATATACCGTCAACGGGTTAATACTCATTCTATTTGAAAAAGAGAATTTGTCTATTGTCGATTTTGAAATATGTATTCTTTTTTTCAAAAACTGTTACAATAAGATATACATGTCTGTCGCTGACCGAGAAACGCGTGGGCGGATGTGCTTATATTTGAAACTACCGCATAACTTTTTTGCAACATCAATGTTTTCGTTTTGAAATTCATATTATTTTCGTCTCCGCTCTTGTTAAGTCCGGAGTAAAACAAGCTCTGAAGATGATTTTTATAAATCGAAATATTGTTCAATATTAGCTATGAATATGATATAAGATATTTTCACTTTAATAGCATATTGTGTTGTTTTCATATCCTTTTATCTATACTCATACCATCAGATTCATTTCCTTTCTATTAACTTTATATATATATATATATATATATATATATATATATATATATATAAGTAAAAAATATAACAGAAGACTTAGATTCTTTGCTTTATAGCCTATTTCAGGAAGCCTAGAGCAAATGTCTAAATATCCAAATCATCAGATGCGAATCGCACACATTCGCATCTGATGATTGGACCTTAGACACTTGATCTAGGCTTCTTGAAATAGGCTATAAGCAAAGAATCTAAGTCTTCTGTTATATTTTTTACTTAAAAATTTTCTCTGCGACTCTAACAATAAGAGCACACATTGAGCTCTGCAAATTGCGACACGTTTAAAAAAAACCCTCCTATGTCGTAAGGAAGATTTCTTCTCCGGATTTTCGGATTATATATATATATATATATATATATATATATATATATATATATATATTATGGGAGAAATGTGAGGAGGTTAATCCGACAGTATGTGGAGAAAGTAGACAAACACGGGATATTATGGAAACTGGATGTTTATTGTCGACGATGCAACGTTTCGAAGATGGTCTAATAACAGACCGAAACGTTGCATCGTCGACAATAAACATCCAGTTTCCACAACATCCTGTGTTTGTCTACTTTCTCCTCTCTCTCTATATATATATATATATATATATATTGGATCCTTTCCGCCCACTAAGGACGATGCTGTAGTGTCCATAAAATAAATAAATAAATAAAATAAAAAAAAAAATTTATCTGCGCAAGTGACTATATATATATATATATATATATATATATATATATATTAGTTTGTTATATTAAGTCTAGCCACACTGATGAGACGTAAACGTCGAAACACAGTGTCTGTGGATATATATATATATATATATATATATATATATATATATATATATATAAGAATTTTATAGATAGTTATTCTACTTATTCTTTTGGTACACAAAACCATGAATGAAAAAAAAGAAGAGATTAATATACATTAATATTAAATGTCTATTCTAAAACCCAATTCATCTTCATTTAATGATAATGATATTTCTGTTGCCAGCGTAACTACTACACCTACTACACTCAATAATCTTCTCTCGAGCCAAAGGGAATAAACTTGAACCCCCCACCTTTATTTTAATGGTCAAACAACGCCAGTTCTTCTATTTTACCATACACCTCAGTTGCAACTCAAAGCCAAACTAGATCCACAGTTTTTCTTTTTCGCGTCTTACGTCTGCATTGACGTTGGCCATTTTCTTTGTGTAGTTGTAAAACTAGCACGAGTGTCGTGGAACTGCAAATACTTTAAATACTATGAACTGCTATGTCGACTACGCAACAGACATGATGGCCGTGGCTCAACAAGTAAAGACGTAGTTTCCTTTGTCGGCTTTCTCAAAGAACCAAGTGCGCACTTTGATGAGAAGAATTCTTGTCATGGTGTTGTGGTTAACAAGCTGCGTGTGATTCTTATTTAGTGGAACTGATATTCACTGGTTTCCTAACAGGTGTGTGTGTGTGTGGGGGGGGGTATAAGCACATTTGGTTAGTATACTTTAGGTATACCCAATTTGTCGAAAATCCGTGTTTTTACAAAATAACCCCCCCCCACACACAAAATTACCAAAAAATCAGGGACTTATCTGTTTGATTTATCAATGGATAAATTTTATAATACATCAGTTATTTTATTTCAAAACTTTCTGATTTTTTTTCTCAGGTCACTTAATTAATAAACAAAAAGGCAAAAGATCGAAGGTGTGAATAGAAGAAGAAGAAGAAAATAAAGAATCTGCTCTGGTAGTAAATAAGTACCGAAAATCGGATAATAAAATGAAAATAAAAACTAAAAAACGCTGAGTTGGCGAGAGCCGGTATCGAACTCGGAACGTTGAGATTCATAGGCGGATGTTCTACCGACTGAGTTAAAATGCTAATAACTCTTAATTCTAGACACGGTTTTCACTACGGTGAATTAACTTAATAAATCTATTTTTCCAGCCATTAGTATATACTGTATATAATTTACTAATTAATTATAATTAATTATATTATTTACATTATATTATTTATTAAAATTATTTATATTATAATATATTATACATATTTATACCATATTAATAATTCAATGATATTTACTAATATGATCCAGAAATATATATATATATATGATCTAAATAATTTTTGGAGTTTTTTTTTTTACTCATTTCGATAATTATTTAATTGGCTATTATCTTATCAAAGAAAAAAAAATATACATTAATATTTGTTCCGTTTAAAAGGGGTGTGTGTGTGCTAAATTTTCAATAAAGTTTTCTACCAAAAAATACGGGGATTGATACTAAAGTAAGTAGTCATTAAAAAATTTTTTTTTTAAATCTAAAAAGCAAAACTGACCGAAAAAATCGTTTTAAATGTATTAAAAATAAATTACACGTGTAATATCATTTTGCCTAACTGATGCTCATTATGTTACTACTTTTCAACTTAGACAAAAGTTTGACCTTAAATAATCAATTTGATTAATTTTAATTCATTTTTAAAATGAAAAGCAGACGGATTTTTGGGTATACCTAGTATACATTCTGACAAAATTTGACAAGTTCTCTAAATCCGAAATTTCCATATAAAATAAATATTTAATCCTTATTATTACTCTGATTCTTTGAATGTACAACAAAATGAATAAATAAATAAATAAATAAATGATAATGTAGACTAACATAACCAGAATAAGTTAAGTTTAATATAATATAAGTTTAATCCTTATTATTACTCTGATTCTTTGAATGTACAACAAATGAATAAATAAATAAATAAATAAATAAATAAATGATAATGTAGACTAACATAACCAGAATATAAGTATAGGCACGATTAGGTTGTAAAAAGTGATCAGCTGGGAATTGTGAAAGAAACTAAATTTTAACTATACATTAAAATGACATTGCACAAACCAGAATGTGTTCTTGTAAAATAAACCCATTAAATTCTCTGGGACTTTGAGATAAAGACGGATCCCCTTGTCCCAGCCAGAAGACCAGACCTAGTATTGATTAAAAAAAAAAATAGACAGATTGTCAACTGGTAGATTTAAAGTTCCAGCAGATCACAGGGTGAAGTTAAAAAACAAAAAAAAACAAAAAAAACAACAAAAAGAAAAGAAAAGAAATCCCCCCCCAAAAAAAAACACGAAAAAGATAGACAAATACCTACATCTTGCTAGAGAATTGAAAAAACTGTGAATATGATGGTGAAAGTGATACCAATAGTAGTTGGGGCACTTGGAACGGTCCCCAAAAGCTTAGAAAAAAAGACTAGAGGAACTGGAAATCAGAGAAATTGAGACCAGCTAGACAACAACGTTGTTGAAACCGGCTTGGATACTCAGAAGAGTCCTGGAAACCTGTTGGCACTTTCACTGCAGTGAAAGACAATCAGCTTACGCTGGTGTGAAAAACTCACAAGAAGAGAATTATTATTATTTACTCCTTTTGAGTTTTCACATCAGTGTTAGCTGATGGTCTTTCACTGGAGTCTGAGTGACAGCAAGTCTCCCCAGGTCTCCAGGACTCTTCTGGCAGATTGCAGCAGTGCAGTGTTCTGAATGGTTTCAATCCTTCCTCTGATATCCAAACTTTCCAAGCCCTTTTCTAATCCTTTTGGGACTGTTCCAAGTGCACCAACTACAATTGGTATCACCTTCACTTTCATATTCCATAACTTTTTCAGTTCTCTGGCAAGGTCCAGATATTTGTCCATTTTTTCATTTTCCTTTAGCTTCACCCTGTGATCTGCTGGCACTGCAAAATCCACCAGTTGACAAGTTCTTTCTTTTTTGTTTATCAACACTAGGTCTGGTCTTCTTGCTGGGATAAGGTGATCCGTTTTTATTTCAAAGTCCCAGAGAATTTTGTGCGTTTCGTTCTCAAGAACAGATTCTGGTTTATGCATATACCATTTTGTTGTGTGATCAAAATTTAATTTTTTGCATAATTCCCAGTGGATCACCTTCCCAACCCAATCGTGTCTAGTTTTGTATTCTCGTTGTGCTAATTTGCTACATTCGCAGAGTATATGGTTAACAGTCTCATCTCTATTACCGCAAAGTCTACATTTACTATTATGTTGGGTCTTATCAATTTTTTTCAATTTTCGCTTTAATGTAGTTTGTCCTTATGGCATTATTTTGTGCAGCAATTATTAATGATTCTGTTTCTCTTTTGAGGTTTCCCTTTCTTAACCATGTCCAAGTCTTTTCATGTGCAACCTCTTCTATTTGTCGTTTGAAGCGTCCATATAATTGTTTTTCTTCCCATTTTTTTATTTTTTTATTAAAAAATTTTTTTTTTTAAAATTATTATTATTATTATTACTACTACTACTACTACTACTACTACTACTAATAATAATAATGGGATTTTGAGATACAGACGCACTATCAAAACCCAGAAGAGAAAACCTAGTGTTAATCAACAAGAAAAAAAGAAAAAAAAAGAAAAGAAAAGAAAAGTAAAAACTGGAAATTGACACGTGAACTTTGCTGTTCCAGCAGATCAAAGAGTGAAAATAAAAGAACACGTAAAGGTAGATAATATAATGGATCTTGTGAATGAGCCGACCCCTCCCCCCCCCCCCCCCCCTGGTTATACCAATGTTGTTGGTACTCTTGGAAAGGCATGAAAAGAGACCGGGGAAACTGGATATCAGCTGAAGAATGGAGACCATCCAGACCACAGCACTGTTAGAATAAGCTTGAATACTAAGCAGAGTCCTGAGATTTGCTATCACCCGGCCTTTAGTGAGAAACTGTCAGTGACGGTGTGAAAAACTCGCATAACGTGAAAATAACTATACATGTTAAGTATCAATTAACATAAGCAGAGATGCTGATAGGTATGTGTCCTGCGCCCATGACGCACAAAAATCTAAAAGGACGCAGTAAAATCCTATCCATGCGTCCAGTGTTTTTCTTATTTCTACCCCCCCCCGCCACCATTTCAAGCTAACTGCAAATACATTTCAATAGTTTCTTAGGAATGAATTACACATGATAGGTTACAAGGTAGGAGTTAGACGGCTTTAGTTGAGACCCATAAATTTTCCCGGGGACTCATTCAAAGCGAATATGTACGTCCCAGGACGCAGTAAATCAAAAGGTATCACTGCATAATAATTTGTGTTGATAGAATGCATATATTCACAAACTTACCATACCTCAATATCTAATATAATTCAAGCAATTATATTATTTCTAGTAACTATTCCTACTTAATAATAATCATTTGTTTTTACAGTTATATAGTTTCAACTATTCCAATTGGACACATGGCCTAGTAGATAAAGGATTTTAAGTGACATTTATCTCTAGACTGCAGGTTCAATCCTGGTCAGAGGCAGCAATAACGTAGAATAATAATTAACACAAGCTTAACACCTGTACCCCAGCTATGGTTAGCGGAATGAGAACAGGATACCCCCGTGGACTGAATAAAGGGTTAGGTTCAAAGTTCCTTGATGGCTCCCGATTACGACAAGAAGGTTCCCGAGTCCGACAAAAATACCTGAAGAAGGCCGGAGGACACATCGGTCGAAAGGTTGTACAGATAACAATGAAGATGAGGACAATAGTCCGAATAATACAAATAATAATAATTATCAAGCCTCATCTAAAAAATTCAGAGAAATAGTCAACTATTCCTATCTAATTGTAATAATTCCAGAAAAGATCTTCTCACCCCCAAGGATGTCCTGAGTATGACTGTAAGTTTCATTTGATGATGAGGCTCCAGTTTAGGAGATCCATTACTGCCACGTCTACTCTGACACAGAAGTAATACATGTTAGAGTTCCTTCTAAGAATTAGGCGTTAAAAATTATTCGTATTCTATACTAGCAAATATATGCACCCTCCGGGTGCAAGTATTTAAGTTTTAATGTAATAAATATCGTATTAAATTAGAAAGTCTAATAAGAAAGGCAGATAAAAAGATTGTAACAGAGTGGGGTATAATAGAAAAATAGAAATGAAACTACTCTTCCATCACCCTCTTTCATTGCTGAATTTTCTTATTTAACTATTTAGTTAAATAGGAAATAAAGAATAAAATGACAGTTATTTTCTTATATTGGATTTCTTTAAGATTCATTGAAGAAATTTTTTTATATTCTTAAATAAAACCAAACAATTAGAAATCAATAATACTAAGCACATATTTATAAAATCACATTTTAATATCAATATGCAAATTAGCCTTCCCATTCAACTGTAAACCGCTATTTTTTGTATATATAAATACAATTGCATGTTATTTGTATGTAGACATGGACAACAGTATAAAAATGTAAGCAATTTTTATTAATAATTGAAGGTTTAAATAAATAATCATGGAGAATTGTGATGTAAATAATAAAGGGAATTGTGACTTGTAAGTAATATAGTTTCGGTTACAGACAGACAAACCCACAATCTCCATTATAATAAGATTAAGAATAGTTACTTGAAACTATAATTGTTTACTAAGGATTAATATTAGTTACTTGAAACCATACAACTGTGTGCAAAGAAACGGATATTATTAAACAGAAATAATTACCTGATAGGAACACTTGAAAATATACAACTGTGTGCAAATTATTTGTATTAGATAGTTATGTAATATCAATATGTGTTCAGAAAAAAAATCATAAGAAATAACTACACAAAAAATAAATATAAATGTACGCAATTCCCTAACCTCTAGGCATAAAATAACCCTAGTCGGATTGACATGTCGTTAAAATCAACTCCTTATTCAGCCTTATTGAAAAAAAATCAACGTTTGAAGCACATACTAATATATAATGTAAAGAATATAATATAAATATCATTAAATTAAATATATATTTGATCATATTAATAATATATATATTTATTATTTATTATATTATATATAAAAAACTAATCAAATATATATAAAATCATATATATATATGATATATATTAGTAAATCATATATAAGTTACATATAATATTATATCTATAATTTTTATATATAAAGTTATATATAAAATATAAAGTTTTATATATAAAGGCCCCGAAACGGTTTGCACATTCTCCCCTGATGAGCCTATGCATTTGTAAACATCCTTTGTTTTTTCAATATATCATATAAGTTATATAAGTTATATATATAATATATATATTGTATATAGTTATATATAAAAATCAAAATATATAAAATCATACATATATCATATATTATATTAGTAGATTATATATATATATATATATATATATATATATATATATATATATGGATCATATCAATAAATATCATTGAATTATTAATATGGTATAAATATATATATGATATTATAATATATTATAATATAGATAATTTTAATAAATAATATAATGTAAATAATATAATTAATTATAATTAATTAGTAAATTATATACAATATATACTAATAGCTGGAAAAATAGATTTATTAAGTTAATTCAACGTAGTGAAAACCGAGTCTAGAATTAAAAGAGTTATCAGCATTTTAACACAGTCGGTAGAGCATCTGCCTATGAATCTCAACGTTCCGGTTCGATACCGGCTCTCGCCAACTCAGCGTTTTTTTAGTTTTTATTTTCATTTTATTATCCGATTTTCGGTACTTATTTACTACCAGAGCAGATTATTTTCTTCTTCTTCTTCTATTCATACCGGCTCTCGCCAACTCAGCGTATAAGTAACCCAGGGATATGTGCGATAAGGTGAGGAGCTGATGGTATGATTGGCGCTCCACCTCAGACGCTAAAATAATCTCCTTGGTCACGCGCTAGGGAAAAGGGGATAGACTCCCTCGCCGTCTGGCAGATGCCGACATTAGGCCACCCCGATGACTTTACTTAATCTGGGTAGATTATACCGGAAAAATATTCTTATATTGGGTGGAATTCAAAGGGAATTATTTCTCCTGATTTAGTTGGGATCTTGGAAACACGTTTACATTGCGTAAAGATACAATAAACAATTGTCTCATTACGGTCAACTCACGCTGAAGGCACTTGTTCCCGCTAGATCACGAAAGTTAAGCAGCGATGAGCCTGTTCAAAACTTAAGTGGGTGACCACTTAAGCAACAGCGTAAACAAACCGAGTCCTTTGTTTACCAAAAGGGCTTGAATTCGGCATTACATGTCACGGAAAGTGTTCATCTGCCGTAATGGGTGACCACTTAAGTAACAGCAGGTACTGTAAGCAACCAGAGTCATTGGTCTATCAAAAATGACTTGACTCAGTATTAAATGACCCAAAAATTGTTGATGTGTCGCAAACCAAACAATGTCTCGTTTGACTTATGGTGGGGAGTATAGGGTTGTTTGATATATTCGTTGTAAGATATGCATGACTCTCTCTTTCCCCAACCGTCTATATTGGTCATTGCCCCTGAGAGGTCCTCCATGCGGCATTCAGAATCCACAAAGAGCTGATTAAAATAGTTTTTTGCTGGTTGACCTACACTGATTAGTCTATGTGTAGGTGTCTAAAGAATAACACCACTAATGAGTTCATTCCTACTTCTCCAGCGGTTTCCAATATAGTGCGTGGTGTTCTATTTTCGTCACACGTCTGGGTCACCAATTTATAGTGACTAGATGTATGATTGTTTGATATATATATATATATATTGTGAGGTCACCAGTTTGAAGTTGAACTTCATGAAATATTATTCAAAACATGAAAGACACCATAAAAACATTCAATAACGTAGGCACACTGGCATAAAGAAAATAACTCACTTTTAAAACAACAAACAAATTGTATTGAGAAAAGGTTTACAAGGTCATGCAGAATACCGAGCAAAGTTCTTTCATCAGTCTTTTGTACAAAATGTAATTTTTTTGTAAAGTTCTTTATAACATGTAAGAAAAAGATGTTATAAGTTTTGAAATGAGAAAGAAAGGGTCAGAATTCAAAGTCACATAACAGTCAGTAGCAGGTAAATTGCTGATCTCGTAAATGGCTGATTAGAGGGAGCTAGAAAGAGAGATATATGTTCATACCTTCTTATAAGTGAATGTGATTTTGTCTTACTTTAGAGTGACGTGGATTTGGTTAGACAGATAATTTCTTTCTGGTTGGGATCCGAAAAGTTGGTTAATTTATACTCATAGGGTAGGCTCCAAAGGGGTCTATTTGATAGATTTCCTTTTAGGCGCGAACGTCTCTGATTGGTTGAAAATGTACAAATTTCTATTTCAATTTTCTTCTTTTACTAGGTTGCGCAATCCCCTGCGCAAACTATTAATTTTGGTCATTTGACTTTTGTTCGTCGTAGTAAGAACTTCCGGTTCACTACAGACTTACTCGTTGAAAGAGATCGGACATTATTCTGAAGAATCGATTCGTAATACTGAAAATGAAACCCAGTAAAAAATTTAAAAAAAGACATTGTGTCACATCCTGTCCGTGACGGACGGTTAGGTAAACACATATACAAAATTATCGGTTTTAATATAAAGTTAGGCCCTGGATCTTTACAAGTTAATAGCGTTGATCATAGGGGGCCATTCCCCAGGCAACACCTGCCCCCTCGATTTAAAGAGGCAGGGCTGAGTTTATTGCCCAGTACCTGAGGCGCCCCCTTGAGGGGGAATGCCGAAGGGATCAAGCAATTTTCACCCGCCACCCATGAGCTTTGGTTTGTGGGTGGTCCCACGTTAATAGGGCCTTGTGCCGCCTAACCCGTACAAGTGGGGTACGAGGTAAATATCCCAGTAATCACACCATCAGTTACACACTGACTATATTTATAAAAGTAGCAGTATTAGTATTAGTAGTGACAAAACAATAGTAATTAGTATCTTTGATAAAATATTAGTTACTTGACGATTCGTGAATTCATTGGGTTCTCATTGTAACAGTGGTCCATAATGATATTGATGCTTCTATTTAGGGAGGTGGGAAAGATTCTAATTAGCATTTTATACCGAGAACTTGGATGATTAGAAAATAACACTCAGCGCCAACCTGGACCCTACAGATTGGACAGTAAATTGCTTTATTCTCTGAGAGAGAGAGAGAGAGAGAGAGAGAGAGAGAGAGAGAGAGAGAGAGAGAGAGAGAGAGAGAGAGATTTAAGTAAATCGACTCTGTATTTATATTTCACTTGCGGGACCCTTGGAATTTTCACGAAACGAAACGAAAATCAAGAGGAGATATTTAAGCCATAAATGATGATTTGTAATTTCAATATTACAAATAAAACAAACATGTAACTTCTTTTTTTCTTTATCCATTTTAATTTTACCTTGAACATTTAAGAGACGCAAAACCATTTGGAATGTTTCCTTTTTAAAATTAGGTGAAATAAAATGGGACAAATAAGAAATCTGTGATTAAGCGACACCACATAATCTGGATTCACATTTTTGCATTGCATCTTGGACGATTTGGACAGTCTCATTATTACCCAGGGGTTGTTGCAGGATGATAACGGACGGGAGATTTACGAACACCAGTATTAATATCTTATTAATAATGGAGATTCGCTTCCGGTCTTTGTCTGTAACAAAAATTACGTCATTGCTTACATCACATTACCCAAAATCGTCATAACATAGAATAAAATTTATTCTACGATTTTTGGCAAATAAAGTTTATATAAAGTTTACATTTCAAATTGTTTTATTTTTTTTAATCCTTTAATGAATTTGATGATTTTACTTACTCGCTGACATTGAATTTTTTACTCCCACCCCTCAGGCAATATGTTTCAGAAATATATTTTTACATCGCGCGGAGGGTGTTTTTTATATTTTGTACTAGTATAGATAATAGACAAACCGTGAACCAATTTTTCCGCTGTAACAACGGTCCATGATGATATTCATGCTTCTATTTATGAAGGAGTGAAAGATTATAATTAGTATTTCATAATCATTTCCTCTTTTTAAAGAATTTGAATGATTTAAAAAAAATGACATTTTGTACATACACAGAATTAACAAATTACTATTAGTTAGAAATTCAACTGAAAATTCCTTTACTCACCCACCAGCCGAATTAGCCAGTCAAATATGACTATCGGATTAGAGTTTTAATTAACTTGTGTGAAACCAAAATGACTTTTAGAAGTAACTTGTTTTTGGTGGTGTTTGGTGAGGGACAAGTTGCGCGCCCAGTAGACGTCTTGCCATTTTATACAAACTGGAACAATTGAAAGCAACCAATTCGAGGAGGAAGAAAATTCCGAGTTATATTTTACTAGCACAAAATAAAAAACACCCTCCGGGCGATGTAAAAATAGATTTTTGAAACATATTGCCTGAGCGGTGGAGTAAAAAATTCAATGTCAGCGAGTTGTACCCTAAGTAAGTAAAATCATCAAATTCATTAAAGAATTAAAAAATGAAACAATTTAAAATGTAAACTTTAAATATGTATTAAAATAAAACAAACTATATATAGATATATAATACCAGTCATGTATTTATTAAAACTTGTTTTAAAAAACAATGAGGACTGTCTAATGTTGCATGTTTAAATTTTGAGTGTATTTATTGAATAAATACACTCAAAATTTGAACATGCCAAAAATCGTAGAATAAATTTTATTCTATGTTATGACGATTTTGGGTAATGTGATAAAACAGTGACGTAATTTTTTGTTACAGACAAAAACCGGAAGCGAATCTCCATTATAAATATAGATGTATGTTTTAAATAAAAGTCTCATGAAGATGTAAAGTTTTGATGGGTTAGTCACACACACACACACACACATTATTTATATATATTATATATATATATATATATATATATACATGCACTTATTACAGTCGGTAGAGTGTCCGACTAGGAACGATAAGGTTCCGAGTTCGGTACCGGCCCTCGCCAACTCTGCGTATGAGTAGCACAGGGATCTCTACGGTAAAGTGAGGAGCTGAGGGTAGGTGGGAAGCCCCACCTCAGATGCCAATAACTATCTCCTTGGTCTAGCGCTATTGAAAAGGGGATATACTCCCTCGTTGTCTGGCTGATAGCGACAATAGGCCACTCCATGTAGGTTATATATACATACATGTATGTATACGTATATACACGTACACACACGTACATGCATGTATACATATATAAGTAAAGTCCTCGGGGTGGTCTAAAGTCAGTATCAGCCAATCAGCGAGGGAGTCTTCCCCTTTTCACTAGCGCTAGTGCTGTAGGATGATAACGGAAGGAAGATTTAGGAACAAGCGTATTAATCTATAGATTTAACGAAAATCAATTGCTTGCACAGTCGTATGGTTTCAAGTGTGCCGATTACTAAGAATTTTCAAACAGATCTCAAAGAAAAAAAAAAAAAAAAAAGAAAAAGAAAAAAAAAAAAGAAAAAAGAAAAAAGAAAAAAGAAAGATTCATTTATTAATTTGAACAGCATGTCAACCTGTTGTATAGCCTTCTTCACTTCTTACTTTCTGGTTGTCTTTTCTATTCTGGCCGGCTGCTATTCTGATCGTCTTTGGTATTTCTTCTAAGTCTTGACTTGGTCTGGTCTAACGTCTGGTGTTCACTTGGGGATTCCGGTCTGGTCTTTTATGTTAGGGATTTCTCGTTATCAGAAGCCCTGTGTCATTGTTAGTTTTTAGATAATAAACACAAGACTTCGATTTACTTTGATGTTACTTCATTTTCAATCCCCAACCCAGACATCTGCGCAGATCGATTTACATCCTATCGGGCTCGACTCCTACCTGCTAACTGACTGAGACTTACTTACTATCCTTAAACCGGAAGACAGGGTCTTCTATGCCTTCCGGTTCTCACAATTTATCCCCGGAGGGCAGGGTGAGAGTGAGGTTAAGCGCCGTCACTCACTCTCAGGGCCATCAGCTGCACTAATCACCATTATGTTTCTATACTACCTTATATAAGTATTAGGGATCTAATAATTATGTAACAAACCCATCTCAGATAATTTTATGTCTAGAGGTTAGGGAATCACGTTTATTGTACGTTTATATTTATATTTTTGCATAAAAAAGTCGTCGGGATGGCCTAATGTCTGTATCAAACAGACGGAGAGGGAGTCTATCCCCTTTTCACTAGCGCTAGACCAAGGAGATTGATTTTTTGCGTATGAGGTGGAGCACAGCGCTTGCCATCAGCTCCTCACTTTACCGCACAGACCTCTGTGCTACTCATGCGCTGAGTTGGCGAGGGTCGGTATCGAGCCAAGAACCTTGTGATTCAAGACGGACGCTCTACCGACTGAGCTATTTTTGTATTGTTGTTTCTTAAGATTCTGTTTTTGTACACGGTCCTATTGAATCATCTTTAAATGTTGTATACTCTCTTTCTTTACTTCTATTATTCTTCTTCTCATCTTTGGTATCTGGCGTCTGGATTTCGTCTTGGGGACTTCGTGTCTGGTCTTCCATTGGGGATTTCTCTTTTATCAGAAGCCCTGTGTCATTGGTAGTTTTAGATAATAACCCAAGACTTCGATTTGCTTTAGATAATATTTTATTCCGAAATCCCCACCAGACTACGTGCGCAGATTGAGTCGACCGTGCGCTTAACACGACTTACCACTTTCGTGGTTTGGCTGATACTGACTAAAAACTCTTTCTAATCTAAACCAGAAGAGGGTCTTCTCCACCGATTCTCACGGTATCCACCGGAAGGATCAGGATGAGGTCAAGCCTTGTCACTCTATCCTTCAAGGCCGCCGGCTGCAACTTATAACAGCCATTTTGGTAGTGTTAGGTGACTAACAATTATGTATCACAAAGACATCTACTTGATCCATAAATGAGACCCTTACTGACTCGGTTTTTGAAAAGCGTCTCAAAAAATTTTCAAAAAATTCTTTTTTCGAACACTTCCAAATTCTCTGTATTTTGACCGTTTTAACTTCAAATATCACACATTTTACCCTGATGAAGGCCGTTTCTCTGTATACTTTAAAAAACTTCCATTATCATTATTTTATTTTATATTTAAAAAAAGTAATAAACAGAATACAATGTGTACAAGGACAAACTCTCGGACGAAACACGTGTTGGCATTTCATTAAACCATTTTATTCATTCAACATTTTTTTCCTTTATTTATCTCTTCAATGCTCTCCATCCCTGCTCCTCATCCCCAGGGGTTTGATCACTTTGGAGGGGATTTCGCTGACGACCGCCAACTAAAGCGTAAACGTAACGCTCTTCTATGAAAAGGACTGATCACTATATGGCGGCCTTTACATATATGCAACGATGTGTGTATTTAACAGTTAAAACCCCATTCCCATTCTGTAGGTGACGGTGGCCAAGCGGTTAAGCAGCCGACCGATGATGAATCAATCGGGTTTCTATCCCGGCTATAGGTAACTAACAAATGTTTAGCCACACTGAAGTGATACCTCCTATGTTTAGAGAGCGTAGTCTCGTGATAAATGAGTGAGTGCTCAATATTTTATACTTAAGGAAGGGTCAGCAGTACTTGGTAAACTGTTAGTTTCTCGGTTAGATAATCGCATAGGCGGGAAACTGACTGTTACCAAGTGCTGTTAACTTTATGTCTACGGTATCCTTATATATATATATATATATATATATATATATAATAAAATAAATATATAAAGGTTTTACATATCTATTTATTTGGTGACAAAGGAACATTCACGACCATATTGGTTTCATGTGAGGCAATCGTCAGGTGAAGATTTTACAAATATATATATGTCTATAACCTTGCTGATGAGACCTAATAGGTCAAAATGTACATTCAGGGATTGACATTTTCTCAATTTGTTTAGCCTTACATTTGAACATATATGCCCGCCTAAATTCATTAATTATTAACTAATTAATTTTCAAAATTAGGTATGACTTCAATTAAGCACATATCCTCCCCCAAAATATATATGTATGCATGTGTATGTGTATGTGTGTGGGTGTGTGTGTATGTATGTATGTGTGTGTGTGGGTGTGTGTGTGTGTGTGTGTGTGTAAGACATCCAAGAAAAACGTTGCAAGGCGGTACAAGACTAAATCCTGAAGATGCCACTAAGGATTTAAGGATCCAAATAGATATTTAAACTAAAAAAAGATCTTTAATTAAAAAAAAAAAAACTCTCAAGAAAAATATGTTTCCGATAAAATATTTATAAAGTCAACAGCTTTTGGATATATGATTATGAAACCTAATTGAAAATGATGGCTAATCTAAATATGAGCACTGGTAAAAAAAACTTTCATACATATTCCATCCACCGTGAATCAAAATGACTACATTGAGATTTTTTATTTTGTTTTAAGGAGTGACTATCAGAAATTCACGGGTCCTTCGTAAACACTATAACTCTCCTTTGTCGTAAGGTACATTTAGCTTCGTTTGAATTTAACTGGAACTATAAAAGTCTCAGCCATTCTACGTACATTAATCATTTGGTGCTAACCAAACGATTACATTGCATAGAAAGAGTAAAATAAAAATACAGGCTTTATTGGTTATTTTTAACGATGACACAAACAACTGAAATCAATAGACATTGTCAAACAATGAAAAATCCAGACTTGTTGTCACACCCTTGAAACAATAAAGGAACTTTCGATAAGCTCATAAAATGTGACATTACACATTGTAATCAAAAGTTATCAGATTAGAAAACCAGATTAACCTTTAGTCACACACGCACGTGTTATAATCTGTTAACTAATAGATTACAACTTTTTATAGTCAATATGAATGTTTTAGTTATCAGTTCGAAGGATTAATTACTAACGTCTATATTATTAACGGTAATATATTAATAATAGCTGTATATTACAAACTATCACACACACACACACACACATATATATATATTTTTTTTTTTTTTTGGGGGGGGAGAATATGTGCTTAATTGAAGTCGTACCTAATTTTTGAAAGTTTATTAATTAATAATTAATTAATTAGGCGGGCATACCTATCTAAATGTAAGGCTAAACAAATCGAGAAAATCAATTTCAAAAATTAGGTACGACTTCAATTAAGCACATATTCTCCAAAATTAGGTACGACTTCAATTAAGCACATGTCGGCTAAAAAAAGCCATATCATAAACATCGCTTGTATATTTACTTCTCACATATATATATATATATATATATATATATATATATATATATATATCATTAATATCTGTATATTACAAGCGCGTGCACACGCACATATATATATAATCAATATCTGTATATAACAAACATATATACATATACCATTAATATATGTATATTACAAACACACACACACACACACATATATATATATTAATATCTGTATATCACTAACGTCTGTATATCATTAATATATGTATATTACTAATGTATGTATATTACTAACGCCTGTATATCTTTAATATATGTTCATTGATAACGTCTATATCTTATTATAATGGAGATTATGTAACTGTTTATAACCGAAACTACGTCACTGCTTACGTCATTATACTCTCAGGAATTGCGTAAGTTTATCAATGAGTATTTAATTTATAGTCCATAGAATTAATTTATTCATTAACGATGTTTCTATGAAAATCTGAGTTAGATTTGTATAAAAACAGCCCATGTTATTAGTGCGTTTAAAATCCTTAAAAAAATAAAGGTCTAGATAATATAATGGTGTGATTAATTTGATTACTGGTTTTAACAGAACCGGGTTTAATAAATAATTACTTGGTGTTATTAATCTCGAACATTATTGTTTTATTCTCCAACTATTTAAAATCATTCATAGGATTGGATTTAAAATTCAATCCTATAAATGATTTTAAATAGAAGCCAATTAAATTATAATTAAAATAAATGTAATCTTTTTATATGCATTCCTATCTAATTTCCTTGGTCTTTCTAATTTAATATATTACATTAAAACTTAAATACTTACACTCGGGGTGGGGGAGCACACATTCTTGCTTGTATTACTCATATCAATATATTATTAACGTCTACATATCATTACTATCTGTATTTTACTAACGTGAATATATCAATATCTGTATATCACTAACATCTATATATTAGTATTATCTGCGTTATTCGGACTATTGTCCTCATCTTCATTGTTATTTGTACAACGTTTCGGCCGATATGCCCTCCGGCCTTCTTCAGGTATTTCTTGTCGGACTAAATAAAGGGTTAGGTTCAAAGTTCCGTGATGGCTTTCGATTTCGACAAGAAGGTTCTCGAGTTCGAAAAGAAGGTTCCCGAGTCTGAGAAGGTTGCCGAGTCCGACAAGAAATACCTGAAGAAGGCCGGAGGGCATATCGGCCGAAACGTTGTACAAATAACAATGAAGATGGGGGCAATAGTCCGAATAACGCAGATAATACTAATCATCAAGCCTCATCTCAAACATTCAGAGAAATAGTATCTATATATTATTAATACTAACAAATATATGCACCCTCCGGGTGCAAGTATTTAAGTTTTAATGTAATGAAATATCGTATTAAATTAGAAAGTCTAATAAGAATGAAGATAAAAAGATTTGAAACAAAGTGGGGTTATAATAGAAAAATAGAAATGAAACTTACTCTTCCATCACTGCCGTCTTTCATTGCTGAATTTTACTTATTTAACTATTTAGTTAAATTAGGAAATAAAGAATAAAATTACACTTATTTTTTTCTTGTTAATGGATTTCATTTAAGATTCATTGAAGAGATTTTTGTTTATATTCATTAAATAAAACCAAACAGTTAGAAATCAATAATACTAAGCACATATTTAATAAAATCACATTTTTAATATCAATATGCAAATTAGCCTTCCCGTTCACACTGCAAACCACTATTTTTTGTATATATAAATACAATAGCATGTTATTAGTAAGTAGATGTGGACAACACTAATAAAAAGATGAAGCAATTTTATTAATAACTGAGGTTTAAATATAAATAAAATCATGAAGAATGTGATGAAAATAACTATGTTAATTGTGACTCGATTAGTAATATAGTTTCGGTTACAGACAGAAAAACACACAATCTCCATTATAATAAGAGATATGATAGGTTTGGTTTCTTTGTTTAATGACATATCAACCTTCGTGAGTTATCTAATGCCAAAGCCATCCTTGTAGAAAAACAGTAGTAGCTGGAGGGATTTAGAGGTTCATACTTTTTCTAAGTGTATTAGTCCGAAAGTGAACGTAATAGCACGACTGGAGTTCGAACTCGCTTACTACGATGTCGCAGTCCGGCACATTAGTCACAACACCACGGAGACTCCTCACTTATAAATGTATATTTCTAACATTTATGTATTACTAATTGACGACAGACTCCCGAAGCAATTATTCTATGGAGAACTGCAATGTGGGAAGCGTCCGAGGCACAAGCCCAAAAAGCGTTTTAGGGATGCTATCAAAAGCAACATCAAAACTATCAATATAAACGTTCGTGAGTGGGAGAGAATATCTACGAATCGTGTGGCTTGGAGAAGACTTGTTTATGATAGCTGTAAGGGGTTTGAGGTAAGACGGCTCGAACACTCCATCCTGAAGCGGTCTCTACGTAAGCGGCACATGGCGGACGTCATGGACACATTTCCTACATTTAAGCCGGACTATATAAGTTACGTGTGTGGCAGGAAGGGGTTCATATGTATGACAGTGAGTAAAAACAAAGCTGGACGCCTGGGCTCCACGTGCTCACAACCGAACTAGTAGAAATGGCCTTGTTCTGTGAAGAAGTGGCAATCGCCACCATTATATATATATATATATATATATATATATATATATATCGTGGGTTAGTGGTTAGAGTCGTGGAAAATGGACTCGTCGATTCGAGTTCAATTCCTAGACGAAGCTGTTGGCATTTCACATAGTGCTAATACCCATGGGAAAGGTATGAATCCGTATATTCTCCCTCCAGCTATGGGTTAAATAGTAGGGCAGACTGGGCCCTTCAGCCTTGGGTAGGTAACCAGTCTAGGAGAGGGATAACTCTGAATTCAAAATTCCTGAGGTCGGTCGTTGATTGGGTTTGTGGCAACCTTTGATGCACCAATTCTTTCCTATCGACTGTGCCAAATAGTGTGGATGGTCCAACACAAGCCTTCACCACTATAAACAAATCACTGTGTCGAAAATCGACGGGAGAGTCCATTTTTTTCCATATATATATATATATATATATGGGCGCTTAGAGTAAAGGTTATCGTCATAGGAAATGTGATCCTTGTGTTTCACTTCGTGCTAGTGCCCCTGAGAAAGGCATGAATCCATATATTCTCCCCCCAGCTATGGGTAAATAATTGTGCCGAGTGTCTTTTTTTTAGCCTTGGTACGGCAAACAGTCTAAGGGAAGAAAAACTCTAAATTCAAGCTAGCTTTACGCCACCTATAATGGACCTACCTGGTAAAGAACTTGGGTAAATATATATTCTTTAAATTGTAAGGGCTTCGCGTATACAACTACAAAGAGGATAGAGTGAGTGAAAGACTTAATCCTTCATTAACTTTTAAGTAAAGTTTGAGGAAATTTCCCTTACTAGTGTGATTGTAGAAGGCAAGAGTGAATGAAAAAAAAAGAGAGATAGAGTGAAAGACTTAATCCTTCATTAACTTTTAAGTTAAGTTTTCATTCACTCTTGCCTTCTACAATCACACTAGTAAGTGAATTTCTTCAAACTTTAATTAAAAGTTAATGAAGGATTAAGTCTTTCACGCTATCTCTCTCTTTTTTTTTTTTTCATTCACTCTTGCCTTCTACAATCACACTAGTAAGGGAAATTTCTCAAACTTTACTTAAAAGTTAATGAAGGATTAAGTCTTTCACTCTATCTCTCTCTTTTTTTTTTCATTCACTCTTGCCTTCTACAATCACACTAGTAAGGGAAATTTCCTCAAACTTTACTTAAAAGTTAATGAAGGATTAAGTCTTTCACTCACTCTATTGTTGCATACCCTCTTTACCGGCACTATATATCTATATGTTATATACTTCTCTTACTTCTTACTCTGGTCTCTATTCTTCCGGCCGTCTTTGCTTGTGATCGTCTATCATCTATCTTGGTCTGGTCTTGTCGTGGTGTTTCTTGGGGACTTCGGGTCTGGTTTCTGTTGCTAGGGATTTCTTGTTATCAGAAGCCTTGTGTCATTGTTAGCTTTTAGTAATAACCACAAGACTTCGATTTACGATGATGTTACTTTATTCGTAGATCCCCAGACCAGACAATGTGCGCGGATCCCTACATCTTGCTAGCTCGGTTTCTATCTTCTAACTGACTGAGTTGCTTACCCCTTAAACCGGAAGGGGGCCTTCTGGTTCTCACGTTCCATCCCCAGAACGCAAGGTGAGATCGAGTTCAAGCGCCGTCACTCACCCTCAAGGCCATCAGCTGCACTAATATGATTTCTACACTATTGTCATAATCAATAGGTATCTAATGATTATGTAACAGTATACAACCACAAACTTTCCTTTTCAAACAGGATATATTCAACCAATACGTCCCTATCTACGCATATCTGGAACTTGAAAGACATGAATATCTCACCGAACATCACCTGGGAAATCAAAACATCAAAAACATCATTTGCCTCCATGAAAAACCCTCAATTATCACTCACCCAACACAACACACCATACTAAACAAAAAATCAGAAATATTATCTAAATGCCGACATGAAAATAAACACTATCACACTTCAACCCATATACATAGTCGATCTACACCTCCACCATCCAACTCAAGACTTAAAAGGATTATCGCAATCGTGGTGATTGTAAGACACCAACTAGCCATTTTATTTGGTATACCGCTGTAACATGTCCAATACGAAATAGTATCTAGAAACCACAAGGTTCCTAGTTCTATACCGACGCTCGCCAACTCAGCGTATGAGTAGCACAAGGATATGTGCGGTAAAGTAAGGAGCTGATGGTAGGTGTAGCGATATCCTTGTTCAAGCGCTAGTGAAAAGGGAATAGACTGTTGTCTGGCTGATACCGACTTTAGGCCACCCCGACGAAAAAGAATCTTTAATACAAATGACATGCACACGGTTATATGGTTTGAATATTCCTATCTAATACTAAAAAGTTATTTTTTAAAAAGTTATCAAACTAATACCATTGGGGGTTGTGTTGGGACTTATTTCAAAATATAATTTTAGAGTAGAGAGGGGTATTAAATTATATTGATTAAGTCTAGTTGATTCCATGTCAAGTCTAGTGATTAGCGATTTCTACTGATCTGTCACCCTTTTCTCTCTTGGCAAGTACATGTGGGTACCTGGGTGTTTATATATAAATATATGTATATATTCTGTGTGTCAGTCGGTAGAGCGTTCGGCTAGAAACCACAAGGTTCCTAGTTCGATACCCGCTCTCGCCAACTCAGCGTATGAGTAGCACAGGGATCTGTGCGGTAAAGTAAGAAGCTGATGGTAGGTGTGGCGCTCCATCTCATACGCTAAAATAATCTCCTTGGTCTAGGCTAGTGAAAAGGGAATAGACTCCCTCGCTGCATGGCTGATACCGACATTAGGCTGCCCAGACGACTATGTAAGTAAAAAAGATTTAATGGGTGTATGTATTGGTGTGCATCTTGGTAATTGGTGCGCACACGCGTGGTGTGTGTGTGCATGAGAGGGAGAGAGAGAGAGAGAGAGAGAGAGAGAGAGAGAGAGAGAGAGAGAGAGAGAGAACTTGGAAGTTTGATAAGAGAAAGATCCTATGGAAGAAGGGGAATAATGAATGATAGTTGGAGGAGTTAAATTATAAAAGAAAGGGAGAAAAGGGATAAACAAGCATAGTAAAAAGGGAGGGAAAAGATCATAAATAAATAAGGAGGAAAAGGAAAAAGAAAAAGCAGAGAGAAAATAAGAGAGAGAGAAAGAGAGAGAGAGAGAGAGAGAGAGAGAGAGAGAGAGAGAGAGAGAGAGAGAGAGAGAGAGTTATTTAAAACAATTAACAAGAAAGTGGTTAAGCGCTGTGAAATGGGCTTTTTAACCATTACGAAACCAGAGGAACTCAAACGTAAAACTAATAAAAATGGAAAAAAATTACAAGGAAAATGAATTAATTTCATTTTAATCGTTTACAGCTCTCCCCTTTTTTACACTTAGGAAATATATTGAAATTATATTGAACTTCTGTAACTAATATATATTTATCGATACTATTGTTACATAATCTATGCGTGGCATAAGATTTTTGTCAACCCCCTGTAATTCTGAGGGGATGACCCTTTTCATACTTATGTAAGGTAGTATGGAGATATGGTGGCGATCAGAGCAGTTGATGGCACTGAAAGTGAGTGACAGCGTTTGACCTCACTCTCACCTTGCCTTCCGGGGATAAATCGTGGGAACCGGAAGGCATAGAAGAACCTGTTCCGGTTTAAGAATAGTAAGGAGCTTTATTTTGCAGTGGACGTCAGACAGAGCAGTCGGCCATGATGCTCTGTCTAAACTGTAACTCTGCATACGCGCGCTATGTTATGTCTGGGTTGGGGATTTACCGAATAAAGTAACATTAAAAGAAAATCGAAGTCTTGTGTTTACTAAAAACTAACAATGACACAGGCCTTCTGATAAGGAGAAATCCCAAACAGAAACCAGACCCGAAGTCCCCAAGAAAGTCCAGACCTTAGAAGATTCCAGACCAAGATAGACGATCAGAATAGCAAAGCCGCCAGAAGAATAGATGTCCAAGATATAGAAGCAAGTAAGAAGTAAGAAAGGGTACGCAACATATATCGATTTGGTACCATGAAAACCTCAGTATGCAATACTATACACCTCTGCCAATTAAAAAAAAATTAAAATGTTAATTTTCTTCTAAACCAAAAATACAAGGATTTTAGTATTTCTACCGGAGCAATTAAAAAAAGAAGTTATTTTTCAATTATTCTACAATATTATACAGTATCGTCCATAGGTACATTCCCTATAATTTTTTTAAAATATAAAAGTTTACTTTTTAATCTTCACACAGACAGACCCTCCCACACAAGAGGCGCGTCGTGTAATTGTTAGAGTCGTAGGAAATGGACACGTCAAACCGAGTTCAAATCCTGGACGAGATTGTTTGCATTTCGCATACCACTATTACACTTGGGAAAAGTATGAATCTAACTACTCTCCCCGCAGCTATGGGTAAATAGAAGGACAGACTGGGCTCTTTAACCATGGCTAGGTAACCAGTATAGGAAAAAAGGAAAACTCTGAATTCAAACCTGGTAAACTCCGCTTAAGAAATTGACCTTGTGTCACATCCTGCTTGTACGGGTAGTATATATATATATATATATATATATATATATGACCAGAAAGGTTGTGGTGGGAATGATTCCATCCAGGACCTTTTTAAAATAGTTATATTAAAAATTGGTAGTCCATGAGGAGAGCTCGGTGTATAATAATTTGATAATTATTTACAGAGCAATATCTATAGTGTTCATAAAGAAAAGGCTTACATATCAGTCATGTTAACGGTTATAAATTTATTTCAATCAATAGATTCTCTTTGAGAATCTTTGGCATACTCAGACCGTGTACAATAATATTTGTTGTTATATATATATATATATATATATATATATATATATATATATATATATATAGTGTTTTTTTTATAGTATGTTTGAAGCATTGTGCGTATGTGTAATATAAAGATTTTTGAAGGCAATTGAAAATGCAATATGTGTTGAAAATTATATCTATTTAACTTTTTTTTTTAATTCTAAATATTTTTGGGATAAAATTCCATCATCAGAATTATTACAAGTACTAGGTGTTTTTTTTAAAAATAGTACTATAAAAAAACACCTAGTACTTTTAATAACTCTGATAATGGAATTTTATTCCGAAAATATTCCTTTATATATATATATACATTTTTTATTTTGTAATTTTCTATGCTTTAATATAACCAAAAAAAGCTTCATACCACACACACACACACACACACACACACAGATATATACAAGGTGTATCAAAAAGTATCGAGATTTTTGTAATTTTTGACACCTTGTATTCTAAAAAAAAAAAGTTCTATTCATTCTTCATTTCTATATTGGTAAATACAGCTTTAAACTTGGTACTTTTGTGACACCTTGTATTCTGAAAAATTAACGTTCCATTCATTCTTCATTTATATCCTGGTAAATACAGCTTCAATCTCGATACTTTTTTGACACACCTTGTATTCTGAAAAATTAACGTTCCATTCATTCTTCATTTATATCCTGGTAAATACAGCTTCAATCTCGATACTTTTTTGACACACCTTGTATTCTGAAAAATTAACGTTCCATTCATTCTTCATTTATATCCTGGTAAATACAGCTTCAATCTCGATACTTTTTTGACATCCTATATATATATATATATATATATATATATATATATATATATATATATATATATATATATAGGTAACATGAACTTCGGGATCAGTGGGGCAGCGTGGGTTATGAGCTCTCTAGGCAATTTAAACTACCGTTTCTCATCCTAAACAATGAACTGTGATGAATTCTACTTTCCGAAAATTTCTGTACCTTTTGAACAGCCTTCGCCTATATTACTATAATAACACACACACACACACATGCACACACACACACACGCGCACGCACGCACACACACAATAAAAAAAACCCCGAGGTGTGGTTTTATATTACTTTACAATTTTTTTTGTTAATTTACATTTTTAATCCAACAATTTTGGCGCCCTACAACATTTTGGCGCCAAGGGCAATCGCTCCTCTGACCCCGCCCACGTTACGCCACTAATTGTGATAAATCCAGAATTTAATCATTGCTTTTAAGAATTTAATAAAAAAGAGCTAAAGAGTTAAGGTAAACCTATATATTATAAGAGCAATATAATATTGCAAAAGCCTTTTGCAATATATTTGCTACTTTGTCCCGCTATTGAGTAATGAGAAATACCGTTGCTATGGCAACATGTCTTTATTTTATTTGGTGTCTTGATAATAATAATAATAATAATAATAATAATAATAATAATAATAATAATAATCTTCGGTTGAAGCACGTTAAAATCAGGGCTAGCGCGAGATACCCCCCCCCCGACCAAGGGGGATTGCTTGGGGGGGGGGACGGACGTGCGGGTTTCATATTTTCTATAAAAACTACTTTATGAAAATTTACATATAAGTAAAGTAGGGATCCCGTATAATATAGTAGGGGTCGTGTCATAGATTCGAGGGGCACAAGACCCTAGCACTGGCCCTGGTTAAAATAATTACGATTTTATATTAATTTCCTATTTTGTCTTTTTAAAATTTTAATTTTTACATTATTGTAGTTTTGAAAATAACAGACGTGGCATTTGATACACCCCATAATTATCACTGTTAAATATTAGCGTAAACTCCATTAAGTGCTTTTCTACTACGTGTGCATATGTTCGTATTGTTTTACTAGAAAAAAAAAAGGAAGAAAGAGGGTCGCCATGAATGAAGCGTATAGTAAGTTTAATTGATGATTAGGCTAAAATATAAACTGAGTAAGGTGAATTATTAAGTCATACTCCGTTGAAGACCATTCATAGAAATTGTAAAATATTGTAATTACTACGATGATTCTAACGTCGATTGTAAGTGATGTGACTACTGCAATGACTACTGTGGCTGTCAGGCAAGGATTTTGTTGCAGTCACACACAGTCGTGTTATTTCAGTTTATTTCTTTTGGGTGTCGTTCCTTCGTTCATTTTTATTATTTGGAAAGATAAAACGAAGAAAGAAGGATGCTGGTTTATTTGAGCGCGAAAATGATAATTTTATTTCATTTTTATAAATGAGGCTTTTTTTTTCTGATGGAAGTTTTATTTTTTGTCAATCATTAAAACATCGCGACTTTTTCCTTTCTTAACATTTCGCCTATTTCCTTTCTTTCCTTGGTTCTTTTTTTCATTTTTTCTTCTTCTTGAGCTTTTTTCTTTTTCTTACCCATTTTCCTTTCTTCATTTTCCTTTTTCCCTTCCTTCTCCATTTTCTTCTTCTTCATTTTTCCTTTTATTATTCCTTCTTTTCTCCTTCCTTCTCCATTTTCTTCTTCTTCATTTTTCCTTTTATTGTTCCTTCTTTCTTTTCTACTTCCTTCTCCATTTTCTTCATCTTCATTTTCCTTTTATTATTCTTTCTTTTCTTTTCTCCTTGCGTCTCCATTTTCTCTCTTCATTTTCCTTTTATTATTCCTTCTTTTCTTTTCTCCTTCTCCATTTTCTTCTTCATTTTTCCTTTATCATTCTTTTTTCTCCTTCCTTCTCCATTTTCTTCTTCATTTTTCCTTTTATTATTTCTTTTTTTCTCCTTCTTTCTCCATTTTCTTCTTCTTCATTTTTCCTTTTATTATTCCTTCTTTTCTCCTTCCTTCTCCATTTTCTTCTTCTTTTTTTCCTTTTATTATTCTTTTCTCCTTCCTTCTCCATTTTCTTCTTCTTCATTTTCCTTTTATTATTCCGTCTTTTCTTTTCTCCTTCATTCTCCATTTTCTTCTTCTTCATTTTTCCTTTTATTATTCCTTCTTCTTTTCTCCTTCCTTCTCCATTCTTCCTTCTTTCTTCTTTAATTGTCCTATTCTACCATTATTTTCCTTTTTTCCCTTTCCCTCTTTTCTTCTCCATTTTCCTTTCTTCTTCATTTTTCCTTTTATTATTCCTTCTTTTCTTTTCTCCTTCCTTCTCCATTTTCTTCTTCTTTCTTCTTCAATTGTCCTATTCTTCCTTTATTTTCCTTTTTTCCCTTCCCTCTTTTCTTCTTCATTTTTCATTTGATTCTTTCTTCTCCCTTTTTTCTTCCTGTTCCTTATTCCCCATTTCTTTTTCTTCTTTCTTTTCTTCTTCCTTTCTTCTCATTTTTCTTTCTTTCGCTATCTCCTATTTCTTTCGTGCTAAATCATGGCTTTCTTCCTTTTCTTCTTCTGAATTTTTCTGTTTTTTTCTATATTATTTCATTTTTCCAACATGCATTTTTACAAGAAATACCTAAAGAAGGCTGAAGGGCACATCGGCCGAAACATTGTGCAGATAATGATAAAGATGAGGACAATAGTCATAATGAACCAAATAATCCACGTTTCTTTCTTTCCATTTCGCTCTAATCTTTATTTTCCTTCCTCTTTTTCCTTTTTTTATCCCATATTTTTTATCTCTTTACCTTTTCTTTCTTCTTTACTTCAATATTCATTTAGTCTTTTCTTTCATTCTCATCTGCCTTTCTTTCTTTTTCTTTCCTTTATTAACTTCCAGTCTCTTCTCATACTTCCTTTTTAGACATTTTCTCTAATTTTTATCTCTTTTCTTTTCATATTACTATATAATCTCTTTCTTTCTTTAAATATTATTCTTTCTTTTTCTTTATATATCTCTCTGGTTATCTTTCTTCATGTCTGTCTGTCTGTCTCTTCTTTCATTATCACGACCCCTTTTCTTTCTTTTTCTTTTTCCTTCTTTATCACACCTTTTCTTTATTTCTCACTACATAGTTTCTTTCTTTATATCTTGCTTTCCATATCACTACTCCCAATCTTTTTATCTCTCTTTCCTTTTCATGTTACTATCCAATCTCTTTCTTCAGATATTGTTCTTTCTTTTCTTTCTTTATCTCTGATTATCTCCCCCCCTCTCTCTCACATTACTTCTTTTCTATCTTTTTCCTCCTTTATCACTCGTTTTCTTTATCTCTTCCCTTTTTTTATCACAACTACTTTTTCTTTCTGTATCCCTTTCTTTACGGTCTAATCACGTTGAAAACACCGGTTTCCGATAGATCATCAAAGTTAAGCAATGATGAGCCTGTTCAATACTTAGATGGGTGACTATTTAAGCACCAAAAAAAAAGCAAAAAAAAAAAAAAAGCAAAAAAACAAAAACAAACAAACAGATACTGTAAGTATATCAAAATGACTTGATTCGGCATTAAATGACCCGAAAAGGGTTGATATGTCGTAAAATAAAACAACCAACCAAAAATGACTTCATTTGGCATTAAATGACCCGAAAAGGGTTGATATGTCGTAAAACAAAACAAATCACCAAAAATGATTTGATTTGGCATTAAATGACCCGAAAAGGGTTGGTATGCCGTAAAACAAAACAACCAACCAACCATACCCCTTTCCTTCTTTTCACTCTTTTTCTTTATTTCTCACAACATAGTTTCTTTCTTTATCTCGTTTTCCTTATCACTACCCCCCACCAGTCTAAATGGTAACATGCCACGATGAAGATAAAATGCAACCCCCCCAAAAAAAACCCCAAAAACCAAACAAACAAAAAACAAATTTAATCTTGTTGGATGATAACGATGTTCAAAGAGAATCATAAAAACAATAAAAAATCATTTTAGATAAAAATGAGAAGTTACTTCTTTTTGGGAGGTTGGATGACAAATGATGTATTTCCGTATTTACCCAACACCCATCCGCACGAGCAGGAGGTGACACAAGGTCAATTTCTTAAGCGGAGTTTAACAGGTTTAAATTCAGAGTATTCCTTCTCCTAGATTGGTTGCCATACCAAGGTTAAACAGCACAGACTGCTCCTACTATTTACTCATAGAATAGTTGGATGCATACCTTTCCCAAGGGTATTAGCGAAATGTGGAATGCAAACGGCATCGTCCAGGATTTGAACTCGGTTCGATGAGTCAATTTTCAACGACGATAACCATTACACGACAAGCGTAGCAATGGTATTTCTCATTACTCGGTAGTGGGACCAAAGTTGCAAATATATTACAAAAAGCTTTTGAAAATATTATTTTGCTCTTATAATATCGGGTTACCTTAACTCTTTAGCTCTTTTTATTAAATTATCACAATTAGTGGCGTAGCGTGGGCAGAGGAGCGATTGCCCTTGGCGCCAAAATGTTGTGGAGGCGCCAAAATTGTTGGATTAAAAAAAATACAAAATAACAAAAATTGTAAATAAGTAATATAAAACCACACCTCGGAGGTTTAAAAAAAAAATTTATAGATAGATAGATAGATAGATAGATAGATAGATAGATAGAGAGAGAGAGAGAGAGAGAGAGAGAGAGTTACTTTTCCTCTTTTTTTATTGAGAAAATTACGAAATTTTGTTGAATAGAATATCATTTACTTACAACCTTATTTACATTCATATAAGTTTACAAAATGTTTCAAACTTTTTCTCTGAACGTTCGAGATGAGGCTTGATGATTAGTATTATCTGCGTTATTCGGACTATTGTCCTCATCTTAATTGTTATCTGTTCGAGAAATACCTGATTCATTTTTCCTTTTATTATTCCTTCTTTTCTTTCTTTTCTCCTTCTGTCTCCATTCTTCCTCCTTTCTTCTTCAATTGTCCTATTCTTCCTTTATTTTCCTTTTTTCCCTTTCCCTCTCGATTTTCCTTTTTTCTTCATTTTTCATTTTATTCTTTCTTCTCCCTTTTTTCTTCCTTTTCCTTATTCCCCATTTCTCTTTTCTTCTTTCTTTCTTTCTTTCTTTCTTCTCATTTTTCTTTCTTTCGCTATCTCCTATTTCTTTCGTGCTAAATCATGGCTTCCTTCCTTTTCTTCTTCTGAATTTGTGATGTTTTTTTCTATATTATTTCATTTTTCCAACATGCATTTTTACAAGAAATACCTAAAGAAGGCCGGCAGGCACATAGGCCGAAACGTTGTACAGATAACAATGAAGATGAGGACAATAGTCCGAATAACGCAGATAATACTGATTTAAACTTAATTGCAATTTATCCGATCTCATAGCTAGACAATGATTTATCTCCAAAAGTTTCTAGTGCAAATTTGTTTTCTTTTTAAACTCTTTGCCTACCCAAACCACTCGTAGTGACTCTCCTACCACTGCGGTCTAACGGGTGGTTAATTCATTATAATTGAGCAGAAGGACTTAGATTACGATAATAATAAAACATTATTTAAATAGAATGAGTTCTGATGTGAATAGATAGTGAACTTTGAAATATCCCATAATACAGGTAAAACATTTAATTGTAGGCAGGTAGGGTAATGGTTAGATTCGTAGGAAATGCACTCGTCAACCTGAGTTCAAATCCTGGACGAGGCTGTTTGTATTTCACATTTCGCTAATACCTTTGGGAAATGTATGCATCAAAATATTCTCCCCCCAGCAATGAGCAAATTGTAGGACAGGCTGGGTTCTTTAGGCTTGGATAGGTAACCAGTCAACCTCGAATTCAAACCTGTTAAACTCCGCTTAGGATATTCAGATCGTGCGGAGGGGTTGGGTAAATATGTATACCAAGAAATGGGTCCAACATTTCCCCGTAAATGTGTCAGTATCGAAACCTTTTCATCACACTGTGTTTCGATGATGATGTACATAAACATCGAAATGTGTCACATCCTGCTTGTGCGGAGGGGTTGGTAAATATATGATCAATAAGTATTGATGATGTAGAATCGATGACTTAAACAGTCATCGATTCTACATCATCAATAAAAAAAAGTCCTCCAAATTTTTCTTATAATTCAACATTCGCATCTTGTTAAAAAAAAGTGTCCTTGATGGAAAAATGTTTTCCTGGATACCGTATATACTCGTGTATAAGTCGATCGTTGAATTATGGTCACGAAATCTTTAATCTATTAAAATCATTTAAGAAGTCAAGGGTTATTTATAGTCTTTCTGAATATATTTACCGTATTTGACGGCATATAGGACGCATTGTTTTTCTAAAATTTTGGCTAAAAAATTGCCCTGCGTTCTATACATCATATGTGAAGTTTGAGACCTCCCGTAGGCCTAGGCTAATCTTCTCTATGATGCTCACTAACCCAGCTTACGTTACGCTCAGTACTTTTATTTACCTTAAACACCATGGATCCTTATTTTATTGTTGGTATGAGTGTATTATTATGTTTTGTTATTATTATCATTACTAATACTATTATTATTATCAATTTTATTATTATTATTATTTCCTGCTATTGAGATGTCTTGTATATGCTTATTGCTTGCCTGTACTGCCAAATTGCTTTTATACAGCTATATTTCTGCTTGTGTAATGCACAGCTAGACTGTTTTCAACAATATATGCTTAAATACACTAAAAAATTTTTTCCTGAATCTGACCTGCTGAAATAGGGTGTGCGTATAAGATATGCCCGTGCGTCTTATATGCCGTCAAATACGGTAAATATCAACTTTAAAAACATATTACTCATGTATAGGAGGCGTGCTTAACGTGACGACTGTCGTAGAAAATGAACAAAGAAAACCGAGTTCAAATCCCAGACGAGATTGTATTTCTCTTCGTGCTAAGGCTTTTGTGAAAGGCATGAACCCCTCCGTTCTCCTTTCTTCCCAGCTACGGGTAAATAGGAGGATAGACTTGGTCCTTTAGCCTTGGTTATTTAACCAATCTAAGAGTAAAAATACTGAATTCCAACCAGCTGTACTCAGTTTAAAAAATTGACCTTGTGTCACTGATACCTCCCTCCACACACACATGCACGCACGCGCACACAGACATGTATATTATCACTATACACTGTTCATGTTCCTGACACTAATACATTATTCTATGTACTAGACATGAGACTTTTATGGTACACCTGAGCAATGTACACAATACATTTTATTGCATTAATATCCTCACCGTAGCAGAGGGGTTGGGTAAATACAAGCTATATGGTTGGCGTAAAAATGAATATTTAATATAACCTACATACAAAAATCAAAAATTCAATTTACCTACGACTCGTCCCAATTTAAGGATTATCCAATTTACTTTTTGTTAAAATATTAAATCCCTTAGTAATCCTCGTTAGTAAATAATTTTCTTGATATTTTGTAATACATAAACCACCTTCCAATAAAAATCCATTTAGTATTATCTGCGTTATTCGGACTATTGTCCCCATCTTCACTGTTATTTGTACATAGTTTCGGCCGATATGCCCTCCGGCCTTTTTCAGGTATTTCTTGTCGGACTCGGGAACCTTCTTGTCGTAATCGGGAGCCATCTCGGAACTTTGAACCTAACCCTTTATTTAGTCCGACAAGAATAACAGTGAAGATGACAATAGTCCGAATAACGCAGATAATACCAATTTTCAAGCCTCATCTCAAACATTCAGAGAAATAAAAATCCATTTACTACAAAAAAAAAAAAAAAAAAAAAAAAAAAATGACATCCGCCTTAACCGGCAATAATTAATATAAAAATTTCCCGAGTTGAGTATCGCTTACAATATCAATTCTAACATGACTGGTAAGTCATTTGGATTTTTTAAACATTAATCTAGTTTGAACACTTAAACTCACATATTCAGGCTTAAAAAAAGTATTTTATTTTTAATATATATATATATATATATATATATTATATATATATATATATATAAGAGGAGGATTCATGCATTTTTTCCAATGGCATTACCGTGAAGTGAAACGCAAACAGGATTTGAACTCTGGTCGTTCATTCCATTTCATACGACGATAACCGTTACGTTAGGCGTGAAGTCTTCTTCGAAGTAGACCGGCATACTGACACACTAAAAGTTAACGTGAAAAATCTATACTAATTTAGGTTTGTACATGTTAATAGGATTACATTCACTGAATTTAGGAGGCATACTTATACGTATTTTACTTATACGTATAAGATTTATACATATTTATAACAATTAAGATAAATAGTTCTATAAGAATTACTATAAATCTCCCAAGTTGAGTATCGCTTACAATATCAATTCTAACATGACTGGTAAGTCATTTGTAGTTTTTAAACATTAATCTAGTTTGAACATCTAAACTCACACATTCTTGCTTAAAAACAAAAAAAAAGTATTTTTATTTCTTAATTTTTATTTGTATAACAAACAAGTGAAGCATACGCGAAAACCTTTACAACTTCAGACACACATATTATATATATATAACATAATGTAAAATAGTAAAAAGTAAAGTCGTCGGGGCGGCCTAAAGTCGGTATCAGCCAGTCAGCGAGGGAGTCTATCCCCTGTTCAATAGCGCTAGACCAAGGAGATTGTTTTGGCATCTGAGGTGGAGCGCCACACCTACCATCAGCTCCTTACTTTACCGCACAGATCTCTGTGCTACTCATACGCTGGGTTGGCGAGGACCGGTATCGAACTAGGAACCTCGTAGTTTCTAGCCGAACGCTCTACCGACTGAGCTAATATAATAAAATAAATATATAAAGGTATTACATATCTATTCATCTGATGGCAATAGAACAGTCAAAACCTTAGGTTTCATACATGCATAATCGCATGCATTCATCAGGTGACGTTGATCCGAATACAAGGAAAATCGAAAAAATCGAAAAATTCAAAAGGTTTTTACGCATATCACTTCATCCAATCATAAACATCTTATGCCCGTAAAAAACTTTTCAATTTTTCGATTTTTTCGATTTTCCTTGTATTCGGATCAACGTCAGCTGATGAATGCATACAATTTTGCATGTATGAAACCTAAGGTGGTGACTGTTCTATTGCCATCAAATAAATAGATATGTAATACTTTATATATATTTAGTTTATTATATTATATAATAGCTCTATTCTTTATATCGAGCACTCTCCTAATACTACTGCAATTTGGCGCACCATTCCAGTGAAAGCTGAAGCGGTGACTATCCCAGACTATAGTTATACACACACACACACACATATATATATATATATTATATTTATATATGAACACGAAAGTTAGTTAATTTTAGTTTCACGTGGTGTGCACACCATATGGAATTTAAAATAACGGACATCTAGCGTTCATAATTCTATATTTTCTGGGTCTGTATACTGCTCTACTGCAGTTGTGTCAAGTACTTTTTCTTGCAACCTTTCTCATTCAAATATATAGGGGTAGCGTGGACATGAAGTCAATGGCGCTTGGTTACTGACAGTTTCTCGCTTATGCGATTTTGTCACATACGCAAAAAGATACAAAGGCTCCGAGTCGTGAGTTTCTATCCTGCTGAGAGAGAGGAGAGAGAGAGAGAGAGAGAGAGAGAGAGAGAGAGAGAGAGAGAAAAAGAATGGGACGAAACTTTAGGGCCCTTTCGACCGGTGAATCGATGAAAAGTCTAATTTAATTTTTTTCTTTCTGCTGGTCAGTTTCAATAAAATAGTATAATTTCTCTACTAAAAGTCATTTATTATATATACATACAAGGTGTGTCAAAAAAGTATCGAGATTGAAGCTGTATTTATCAAGATAGGAATGAACAATAAATGTAACGTTAATTTTTTTCAGAATACAAGGTATGTCAAAAAGTATAGATTTTAAAGCTGTATTTACCAAGATAGAAATGAAGAATCAATGGAACATTATTTTTTTAGAATACAAGGTGTGTCAAAAAGTACCGAAAAGCTCGATACTTTTTTTTGACACACCTTGTATAAAGTCAGAACCCTGACTTTGGGAACTATTTTCCTGTTTTGTTTACCTCGATCACATTCGCCTCCACACTCTTTCTTTTTATTCTGAGGTGCTGTGCAAATATTAATATCATTTTGGACATTCGGGAGCCGGGACACCGAGTTTGGGAACCTTTGTTTTTTGTTGCTGTTATTAAATCCTTCTGACACAAACATTTTATTTTGTAGCGCCATCCATACAATAATTTCTTAGTGGACATTCGACAAACAGCCATGACTCCAAATTTGGGAACTATTGTTTTTTATTCTGTTAAATCTCCATCACCCAATACACTTTTTTGGAGCAACGTATGCACATTGTGGATATTCGGGAGTCGGGGACTCCGAGTTTGGGAACTATTACTTTTTATTCTGTTACCCTCCCCCCCCCCCCACCTTCACTCCAAATCAACCCACTTAATTTTGGATTGCCGTACGTAAATTGTGGATATTCGGGAGCCGGGGACTCCGAGTTTGGGAACTATTACTTTTTATTCTGTTACCCCCACCTCCTTCACTCCAAATCAACCCACTTAATTTTGGATTGCCGTGCGTAAATTGTGGATATTCGGGAGCTGGGGACGACGAGTTTGGGAACTATTACTTTTTATTCTGTTACCCCCCCCCCCGCCCCACTCCAATTCAACCCATTTTATTTTGGATTGCCGTGCGTACATTGTGGATATTCGGGAGTCGGGACTCCTAGTTTGAAAACAAATACGTTTTTGTTTTGTTAACTCCCTACACAGCCCGCTTTGTATTTTTGTGGCGTCGTGCATGATTAACTAAGATAAGCCGGACTATATCACTAATAACTGGTACGTTTTTTACGAAGGGGGGTACAATGTGTTTATTTTCCTGTTTAGCGGGAGAGCACTGCACTGCGCGGCGGTCGTCATGACACGTGGATGGAGTTGAACTGATTGCTCCTATTTTTATTTACCCAACACCTCCTCAGCGCTGGGCCCCAACTTATCTCCTCAAAGAAGATACTCCACTAGTTCTTTAGGTATGTACATCGCATTTTAAGTATCAAAAGAAGAAAATGAATGAATATTTGAAATTTCAATGTTCCTTTTTTGGTTAAAATTGCAAATAGTCGTCAAAATTAAAACGGAAAAATTTGGCTTGGGCATAGGTTTTAATGACTTTTTATCTTATTTTTAACTTGGATTTTAACCGTTAGTTGTGTTTAAGAAAAAAATAGATAAAATAAAACAGATGAATGATAAGACTAGTCAGAATTAATAAACATCTATAAACAAAAAACATACTTTCTATTTCAATATTACAGGCGACGCGTGCTTTTCTTAAGTATGGATGACCAAAAGTGTAATAATGCGTGTTTTTTATGTTAATAAATTCTCAGAAAATATTTATCTCCCTTAAAAATTAGTTCTCTTGCGGCTCTCTGTAGGAAAATAACGTCCAATGAAAAACGGTTGAAAACACAACTAACGGTTAAAATTTAAGTAAAAAATAACATAAATCGTGTCCTTAGTAATAACTAAATTCATTAAAATCTATGCTCAAGCCAAATTTTTCTGTTTTAATTTTGACTATGATTTGCAATTTTACCCCCCCCTTTTTTTTGTCTTTTTAACAACGCGCGAACGCTCGAAAATAAAAACATTTAATACTTTGCATATTTTTCGTTAGTCTCAGTAATAGCTAACGTGCATCATTTTAAAGTATGGAAGCGTGATAACAAACTAAATAGATGTATTTTCTTTTAGTTGCAGAAAAGAAAAGAAACAAATGAATAAAGAAAAGAAAAGAAAATGAAAAAAGGAGAATTAAGCTAATTAAAATATTGGGTCTTTTTCATTAGACCACATCACAAAAATAAACACCCTAATCTCTAACTCTTCGATTGGAACTAATAAAAGAAACATTTTTGAGACAAGCGAAAAAGCTTTTAAACAATGTCTAATTTTTTTTCTTATTCCAAACTTTTGGTTTGGTTTGGTTTGTTTTGTTTTACGGCATATCAACCTCAGTGGGTCATTTAATGCCAATAAAGTTTTGAGATAAATCAATTCTTAATGGATAATACAATTTTTTTATAAATACATTTTTCTATTTAACCCATAGATGGGACCCTAACAGGTACTACCACTCCGGGTCAGAGTAGACCAGGGAGCAATAGTGATAAATTGGGTGCTCCACATTCCCCAAACCTCCAAAACTGGAACCTCACCATCAGATAGAGTTTAACGTCATTCCCAGGACATGTAGACCTGCAGCCACCGCCTTCTAGCACCCATATGATAAAAAGGGGTTGGGGCTTTCCATAAGGGCAATAGGGTTGGGAAATCAAATAGGTGATAGGGCTTGACGTGACCAGCCGATTGATCGGAGGGGGCCTCTCCGACCGCCCGTCTAGCCCAAGATAGGGCCAAAGTGGAGTATTGCATGTCATGAACTGCTCATCCACCTGGGTTCTATCCTTAAGCATCATGGGTCGCCACCCACGGTCAACAGGTGGCCCCATTGGGGGAGTCTTACCCCTCTGCAGAGGTGCAGTCGGTGCATTCTAACGCCCCAGCCGACAGGGCGGTCCAAACTTTTGACAGCATTATCTTGTACGAACAAAGTTATAAAATTATTTTATTTGTTCTATTTTCTCAATTATGTTGTATACTTTTATTTCCTCTACGTCTTTCTTTTCTCTCAATCATAAGGAATATATTATTAATAATATCTGTCTTTATTATGTGCTACTTACATGGGGCTTTGTCGTATTAGGTAAAAAACACCCGTTCTTAATATTAAACTTCTGTGGCCTACAAGAAATAGGAATTGTATTGCATAACTAGGAGTAGTGAAATTATGTCATTAAGACAAGCAAACAGCAAATGATAATATGAAATGATTTATAAGTTAGGAGATAAACTGTTGCAGAATAAATTCTGTCATAGAATATACACAGATCGAGGAAATAATTATCGAATGATCATTCGAAAACATTCGATCATTGATAAAAAAAAATGCTTCAAAGTTTGACAATTCTTTCAGAGAAAGACATTGGAATATTTTTTCGATAAAATTGACTCACCTTTTTATTATTAAAATCAAAACATATGTGCATTCTTAACATTTTTTGCTAATTTTAGACAAGTTGTTTTTTGGAAAGGAGTACTTCAAAGCTGAAAATTGCCATTAAAAGTAATAATTTATAATAGCTTAACTGAACCCTACGAGACATTCGGGTGAAATCTGGAAGTATTTTTATTCTCTCAAAATTGATGTTAAAATTTGGGCACACTTGAACTTTCTCGACCATAGCAGTGTCGTTCAGTAAATTTTTATACCTTAAAAAATAATACCATTAATCGTTAGATAGGTTTGAACATTGCTTTATAGTGAGGCAACTGCATCATTAAGAATTTTTATTTTATTTTGTCAACGTAAGTTGGAAAATTTCATAACACTCCGCCGTACATACACTGGTTAGGGTTAGGGTTAATTCATTCAAGAAGATATACTAGATTCATATGTTTATGAATTCTTGTGGCGAGAGAACAAAGAAAGTAACATTTTCAATCAAATCCTTAATGATTGAGTTGATTCACAATAAAGCATTTTCCAAATCCATTTTTTAAAGGTATAAGAATTTACTGAACACCGCTCCTAGTTCTGTTGCATACCCTTCTCATTACTTCTTCTATTATTCTAATGTTCATCTTCTATCTTAGGTTCTTCTTCTGTTCTTCTGACATCTTATGTTCTTCTAGGTCTCTTCTAACGTCTGGACTTCTCTTGGGGACTTCGTGTCTGGTCTTCCATTGGGGATTTCTCTTTATCAGAAGCCCTGTGTCATAGTTAGTTTTTAGATAATAACACAAGACTTCGATTTACTTTGATCATATTTTATTCTCGAAATCCCCCACCAGACTACCTGCGCAGATCGAGTCAGAGCGTGTATAACACGACTCACCACCGTCGTGGTTTCTCGCCGACTGACTAAAATCTATTTCTAATCTAAACAGGAAGAGGGTCTTCTCCACCGATTCTCACGGTATCAACCGGAGGGAAGGATCAGGACAGGTCAAGCCTTGTCATTCAAATCCTTCAAGGCCATGGGCTGCAGCTTATAACAGCCATTTTGATTTCTACACTATTGCACATAAATATTAGGTAATCTAACAATTATACATAAGAATTTACTGAACACCGCTCCTAGTTCAAGAGTGCTAACACTTGACCCTCAAACTAATACGACAAATTGAGTTTTTGTCAATGAAAAAAAGAAATGTCAACTTTATCTTCATGTTTCATTTTTAGGCTTCCATACATTGAAATTGTAGTTTGTTTTTCATGTCAAATCTTGATGGTTCCTTATTTTCTCTTCAGCTGATTTTAACGACCTGTCAATCCGTCTAACTCAGGTTAGCTTAATGTCGAAGTCAGCAATTCTTTTTTTTTATTGCAAGCAATTATGCAGTTTCAAGTAACTAATGATAAAATAATCATTGTAAAACAGTTGTAAGATTCAAAGGTTATAACAAAGTCATAACTCGTTGAAACGCAAACAAACTCCGACACAGGTTGAGGGACAAAACATTTTATATAACAGCACGTGAATACATAACAGATACATAAATTACATAGAAGTGTACATGAAACATACATACGTATACAATAGTAATATGAACATAAAAGCAACAGACATGTTGAGACTAAGAATAGTCCATGCTGGGAAATCACTTACAGTAATGTACGGGGGGGGGGGCAAAGCCCCAACAAGAAAGGGGTAGTCATAAGACTACCTCATCGTGTCTCGTATGTCGAGCAGCAGGCAAAGAGGAAGAGAAATTCAAAACAGCCGCTTAAATACACGAGGCCCCTAGCGGGAACCAGCGACACTAAACGGGCAGACAACTCCCCAGGCAAATACGAAAATAACCCCCACACAGTTATATCCTCAAATAACTACTTTTAATACAAATAATTTGCAGAGTAATATGGTTTCAACTATTCTTATATAATACTATAAATTACATGGTTTTAAGTAACTATTTCTATGTTGTAATAATAATGATAATAATAAATTGTTCGTACACGGTTATATAGGTGTAAAGGAGTGTCCTGGGTAAGGCACTAAACTGCATCTGAGGGTGAGGATTTACTTCTGAAACTCTGAGGATTGTAGAGTACTTCTTCATTGCCAGTACTCCCATGTTCACTCTAACCCGCTGTGGTAGTACCTTGTAGTGTCCCATCTATGGGTCGAATAGATATGTTTAAAATAATTCGCATTTTATAGGACCGTATTAAAACATCTTAAGAAACAACCACACAGAAATGTGAATATGAATGTACAATGAACGTGATTCCCTAACCTTTGGGTATAAAATAACCCTGGACAAGCTGACATGCCATTAAAATCAATCAAGACATAAATGGAATAAAAAATGAAGTTGTAGAAAAAATTGATTGTATGCCCTTCCAATAGGGGGTAGTTTTTGGATACCCCCCCCCCCCAAAAAAAAAACAACAAAAAATATCAGGGGTACCACGAGCCGCTTACTTCCCTGGTCTGAGTCCTCGTAGCCCTTTCCGCAAAAAACAAATCTGAGATCATTGATCGCTATTTGAGAATCGCTGAGAACGTGCAATAGGGTAGGTCGATTTTCAACTTTTTTTGAATATCAAAAAGATTCACCCGAGGAAAGTTGGATGGGGTGGGGATTATAATTTAAATCCTACTTTTGATATATCTTATTGATTTTAGTTGTATAGAATAAATTGATAATCTTTTCTGGATTGAAATAATAAGAATTTCGAGCTAGTTCGATACCGACCCTCGCCAACTCAGCGTATGAGTAGCACAGGGATCTGTGCGGTAAAGTAAGGAGTTGGTGGTAGGCGAGGCGCTCCACCTTAGACGCAAAAACAATCTCCTTGATCTAGCGCTAGTTAAAAGCGGATAGACTCCTTCGCTGTCTGGCTGATACCGACTTTAAGGTACCCTGACGACTTTTACTTTTAATTGTGATATAATGGAATGACCCATCTTCCCCGTACCTCAGCAGTGGTGATGGGGCTAGCCACTATTTAAGTAAGCACAAGTCACTCATGTTAAGGACTTTCCTCATAGTACGACCACTCGGTATAACTGGTCATTTACGATATAGCAAATTGGTCAAGTGTCAGTTGAAAACTTCCTGTTCTGTTTCCTGGAGTAGTAACAACGTAGTCGATGTGAGGCTTGTCATTTTTTGAAAGAGACAAAGTTAAATTGTAATTAAGTTTATATTTCTTTATATTCATCATATTCCGTTTAGTGTTATACTCAGGGCACCGACTTATTTCTTTAGTGTGTGTGTGTGGGGGGGGGGGCAGTGGTGGTCTTACAGTCAGCGTATTCTAAGCCCCGCCAACAGGAATTTTTGGAAGAAGAAATAAAATGATAACTATCCGTGACTGTGAAATAGAAATAATCAGAGAGAGAGAGAGAGAGAGAGAGAGAGAGAGAGAGAGAGAGAGAGAGAGAGAGAGAGAGAGAGAGAGAGAGAGGGGGGGGGGAAATCATTGAAATAAAAACTAATTTTTTGCTCCTGAAATTTTAAGATAACGTAATCTTTCAAATTAATTTGTTTTATTGTCACCATCGTCTCGATTTCTTGAGAAGTGTAAAAAGTAATGTTATTGAAAAGATAACTTTCTTTATATACTAGTTTGTTTTATTTTTTTCTAGGTACCCGTTTCTTAAAAACAACAACAACAAACAAACAAAATCAACAATAAAATATGCTATTTCTCTGAATTTTTGAGATGATGCTTGAAAATTAGTATTATCTGCGTTATTCGGACTATTGTCCCCATCTTCATTGTTATTTGTACAACGTTTCGGCCGATATACCCTCCGGCCTTCTTCAGGTATTTCTTGTCGGACTCGGGAACCTTCCCGGACTTGGGAACCTTCTTGTCGTATTCGGGAGCCATCACGGAACTTTGAACCCTAACCCTTTATTTATTCCACGGGGGTATCCTGTTCTCATTCCGCTAACCATAGCTGGGGTAGGGGTTGTGTTAATTAATTATTTTTCTAACTGCTTTCACTCAGGATTGAACTCGGGTACCAGAGATAACTGTCACTTAGAACTGTTTTAACCTAGCTGCCTAATCCAATATGCTATTGTTTTAAATATATAAAAACATTATAAAAATTTAGATCAGCAGAGGTGGTCACTACTTAAATAGGCTCTGTCCTACTTAGTGACCATCGACACACTACTACAACAGCCAACACTAATGCCACAAAACCTGCCCTTAAGCCCAACAAAGATCTGATGGCTCAACCAATTATTAATTAATTGTTTTTTAGTAAAAATTATCAGTATTTGATGTATTGAGAATTCTGGGGTATGGGGGTTATCGTCCTTTGTCTGCGAGCCTCTGTTTCAAACCAACCAATCATGAGCCAGCATACTTTGGCGGCAAAGCCGAATGAGCAAACTCATGTCACCTCTTCTGATTCAGCCCTCACCGGAGACAGACCTAAAATAGGGTCGCTCCTCTTCTTCAACAGACAACCAGAATCAGAGTCGGACGCAAAACAGAAGTCCATCATATCCGAACTATCAGAAGGCCGTAGCAAAGGGCTCCGTTAATACCCCATATCTCAGGATACACCAGTTAAGTGACAAATATTATTATTTGCGCGAACGAACGAAAGTTTGCAATTCTTTATATGTAATACAAGTCTTTTATTCATATTTCTGTTGTTTGTTTTACTTCTTTGACTCTTAACCTGTCTGCCACACTCGCGGTTAACTCCATTACAAACCTTGGAGTACTTGCCGTTCGTGTCTTCTCCTTTCTTTATAGATGGCGTGTCATTGTTTATATTGTATAATATGCGACAATAAACAATTTTGATTTGATTTTTTTAGATTAATTGCCGCCCGATAAAACGACTTATAACTTTTGTTAACATAATTTTAGTGATGTTTTGCCATAGATAAAATGTCTAAATCAGCCAAATTTTTTTCTAAAAGAAAATTTTTTTGTTGATTTGGTAGAATAAACATCCTACTCACTTCCAATTACCGTCGAATTAGCAAGCGAGTCGTAACTCAATACGGATTTTGCATTGTCGCAAGCCTACTGTATAATTTTAAGCTATTTATCAAGCACCATAACACCACAGAAACCAAGCAGCCAATCAAGACTCAAGGAATGGAATCATCCAAATGCATGAATTGGATATTCCTGAGTGCCATAGATACCAGCTGTTTTGGGCACCAATTCAGTTGTGTTAGTTGTTGTTACTCACTCCATTAGATTTACGTTTAATTAATAGAAAAAAACATGATAATATAGGTTTCAACACTCAAGTTATAGGCTTTCAAAATGCTCATTATAGGTGGTTTAACACGCATTAGGGTATTTTAATATAATTTAAATTTGCTGAAATTTTGTGAATATACAACATATCTTATCATGGTTTAAATTTCATATAAATCAAAGGAAAAAAAAAATTCAGCAGGTGTTTTATGCCTCCCAAGACCCGGTTTGATTAAAATGAAATATACTAATCCAAGTACCTTAGGTAATGTAGTTTCAGATTATA
>CM042161.1:48525530-48538030 GCA_023376005.1 Doryteuthis pealeii
TTACTATCCAATACGAATAATTATATCGTCCCACGTAATTATTTCTACTTAATGATAGTCATTTGTTTGCACATAAGTTATATGGTTTCAAATAACTTATCATGTAATCTTAAAACAAACAATTTACACTTATAACTATGGTATCAAATATTCCTATTAAATACGAATTACATTGTGTTGGCATCCTTCCTCTGCAAAGACGATGGCGTAATGTCCATTTTAAAATAATTTTAACTGCATCTGCGCGAGTGGCTGAACAGACCAATTTTTGAATGGCAATCTCTGTTGCAGTGACTGCAAACGAACAGTGATGCTTGCTGGAGTTGCTGTTGTCTCTCCTTCCTTCTGGCTCTCTTTTCTGTGGCGGCTTCTTTCCTCTCTTTTTCACTCCTTTTCGTTCCTTGTTTGACAAGGAGGCGTCAGGCCGCTCGGGTTTTCATTACATTAAAACTTAATTAATTACACCCGGGTATATTCTTACTAGTGTATATAATCTAAAGATATCTATTTGACCCATAAATGGGACCAGTCTGCCCTACTATTTATTCATTGCTGGAGAAGAAGAAATGGATACCCGCCTTTCTCAAGGGCATAAGCATGAAGTAAAACGCAAACATGTCGTCCAGGATTTGAACTCGCATCGCCGAGTTGATTACCTACGACAGTACGTAACGAGTGCCGCTTATCTTCATGTATACCAATTGGACACATGGCCTAGTGGATAAAGGAGTTAGATTAAGACAGTTCTAACGGACAGTTATCTCTGGCTTGCAGGTTCAATCCTGGTCAGAGGCAGCAGTAACATAGAATAATAATTAACACAGCTTAACACCTCTACCCCAGCTATGGTTAGCGTAATGAAAACAGGATACCCCATGTGTACTGAATAAAGGGTTGGGTTCAAAGTTCCGTGATGGCTCCCGATTACGACAAGAAGGTTCCCGATTACGAAAAGAAATACCTAAAGAAGACCGGAGGGTACATCGTCCGAAACGTTGTACAGATAACAATGAAGATGAGGACAATAGTCCGAATAACGCAGTTAATACTAATCATCAAGCCTCATCTAAAAAATTCAGAGAAATAGTATACCGACACTATTTTCTTTCTTTTATATAGTTTATCTCAGCTCTGTCCAATGTTCTTTGAAAAAGTCTCTACGTTGTGGTATTCACATTTTTAACAATATTTTTCTCACTTCATCTATACCGACATAGTTTTCTTTTCTTTCTTCTTCTTATGAAAAATTGATGAAAAAGTGACCAGTGACATTTCTACTCCCCCCGTTTGAGGTCCACTAAACTTTGATCACAGTAAACTGCTATCACATACACGTAATTTTCCACTGGCAATACTATTAAAAGGCCATGCGTCTGAGATAAGAGATATCGACTACCCTATTCGACTGGCTATTCGAGTGTTATAAGCTCACCTCAACGGCAAAGACATTCCTGGAGGGGGGGGGGTACAGGGTGCACCGAATAATGATGTCCAGTTGAATAGCTTTGTCCGTGGTGAACTTGCCTTACTGCTTGTGTAAATACAAAGTCGCTTAAATAAACTGTACAAGTTCACCATCTTGGATAGATGGATTGATTTTAACGGCATATCAACCTGTCTAATGTTATTTTATTCCTAGAGGTTAGGTTGGTCAGTTGGTTGGATTTTACGGCGTATCAACCCTTGTTGGGTTATTTTATGCCGAAGACATTAAAAGTATGATACTAAAAAGTGTGTTACTCTATATCTACAATGTAAAAAAAAAGTCGTCGGGGCGGCCTAAAGTCGGTATCAGCCAATCAGCGAGGGAGTCTATCCCGTTTTAAATATCGCTAGACCACGGAGATTGTTTTGGCGTCTGAGGTGGAGCGCCACAACTACCATCAGCCCCTTACAGATCCCTGTGCTACTCATACGTTGAATTGGCGAGGACCGGTATCGAACTAGGAACCTGGCGGTTTCTAGCCCAACGCTCTACCGACTGAGCTAATGAATTTTCAGTTATTTGTTTAACTTTTTACTCAGCTCGGTCAGCGAGTCTGAATTTTTGTTTTTATATTATCACTAGCAAAACATAAACCTTGAGGCAGAAATTAAATGATTTAGAGATCCAAGGGAGGAGAGATGAAGTTGAGGAAGAAAATGATTTAGAGATCCGAGGGAGGAGAGATGAAGTTGAGGAAGAAAATAATTTAGAGATCCAAGGGAGGAGAGATGAAGTTGAGGAAGAAAATAATTTAGAGATCCGAGGGAGGAGAGTGAAGTTGAGGAAGAAAATAATTTAGAGATCCAAGGGGAGGAGAGATGAAAGTTGAGGAAGAAAATAATTTAGAGATCCAAGGGAGAGAGATAAGTTGAGGAAGAAAATAATTTAGAGATCCAGGGAGGAGGATGAAGTTGAGGAAGAATTAATTTAGAGATCCAAGGGAGGAGAATGAAAGTTGAGGAAGAAAATAATTAGAGATCCAAGGGAGGAAGATAAAGTTGAGGAAAAAATATTTAGAGATCCAAGGAGGAGAGATGACCAGGGAGGAGAGAAAAAGAAAAATAATTTAGAGATCCAAGGGAGAGAGATGAAGTTGGGAAAAATATTTAGAGTCCAAGGGAGAGAGATGAAGTGAGGAAGAAAAATTTAGAGATCCAAGGGAAGAGAGATGGAAGTTAGGAAGAAAATAATTTAGAGATCCAAGGGGTGCGCTCAGACACCGGGCAATAAACCCAGCCCTGCCCCTTTAAACTGAGGGGGGAGGTGTTGCCTGGGAGGGGGGTTACCCCCTGGGATTAACGTTGTTAGTTTTTACGGTCCAGTTTAGGAAATATTCATCATAAAAATGCTTAAGTCTGCGATTGGTTGGTTGGGTTTTTACGGCATGTCAACCCGTTGGTTATTTTATGCCGAATACTTCTATTGTAAAAAAATGTTTAATGCTGACAAGTTTTTAAATAATTTCATTTTTAATGGATAATACAATTTTGTTTATCACTCATGCTTTCTATTTAATCCATAGATGGGACCCTAACAGGTACTACCACTCTGGGTCAGAGTGGACCCAGGGAGCAATGGTGATGAAGGTGCTCCACATTTTCCAAACCTCCAAAACTGGGACCTCACATCAGATAGAGTTTAACATCATTCCAGACATTGCCCGCGCACCCGCCTTCTAGCATACATATAAAAAGGGGTTGGGCTTGCCATAAGGGCAATATGGTTGGGGAAATCATTCCTAGGACATGTAGAACCCGCCAGCCACGCCTTCTAGCACCATATGATAAAAGGGGTTGGGGTTTGCCATAAGGGCAATAGGGTTTGGCAATTTGTTTTACAATTTGTTTTACATATATTTTTTCTATTTAACCATATATGGACCTAACAGTACTACCACTCTGGTCAGAGTAGACCTGGGAGCAATGGTGATGAAGGGTCTCCATATTTTCCAAACTCCAAACTGGAACCTCACCATCAGATAGAGTTTAACGTCATTCCCATGACATGTAGACCCGCAGCCACCGCCTTCTAGCACCCATATGATAAAAGGATGGGGTTTGTGTCTGTCGATGTTTTATTTACTCAATTAGCATTTATGAGTTTTCCCGTAATGAAGTCAAACGTCCAATTGCATTCGACGAAGCATATAATTCTGACGAGCCCATTTCGAGATCAAGGCTTTATCAATGGATTTTATGAAAAAAAAAAAAAAAAAAAAAAAAGGTTTTACGTCAAGAAATGTGTAAGAGTTGAGTCAATGGGAAAGATGGCAGTTCATACGATGTATGAATTAGATTATGCCATTCATTAAATTAAGTATCTATTAGTTCATTGATAATTTGTTACGATCTATTAAATTATTCTATTTTCAAATTAATAGTCAATCAATTAAACATCAGTTGTTTGTGTGAATCTGTGTAATGAAACTATTCAAATAATGTTGAATCGCTCGGTTCAATAATGACGTCAATCTTATTCTCTTGTCTGTTATATATTTTATTCAGTTTATATCTATCTTTGTATAACTATCTATATTACTAATTCTTTCTGTCTGTCAATTTTCAATTATATTTCTCTCTCTTTCTCTCTCTTCTCTGTCACTGTTACTAATCTTTCTCTCTCTCTTCTCTCTCTCTGTCACTAATCTCTCTCTCCCTCTTTCTCTCTCCTCTGTCGCTAATCTCTCTCTCTCCTCTCTTGTCCTAATCTCTCTCTCTCTTCTCTCTCTCTGTCGCTAATCCTCTCTCTTTTCTCTCTCTGTCGCTAATCTCTTTCTCTCTTCTCTTCTCTTCTCTCTGTCACAATCTTCTCTCTCCTCTCTTCTCTTTCTCTCTGTCGCTATCTCTCTCTCTCTCTCTTCCTAATCTCTCTCTCTCTCTCGTCTTTTCTGTCGCTAATCTCTCTCTCTCTCTGTCGCTAATTCTTCTCTCTCTCTCTCTGTCCTATTCTCTTTATCTCTCTCTCCTCTGTCGCTAATTCTTCTCTCTCTCTCTCTCTGTCACTATCTCTCTCTCTGTCACTAATCTCTTTCTCTCCTCTCTCTCTGTGTCGTATATCTCTCTCTCCTCTCTCTGTCGATAATCTCTTCTCTCTCTCTTTCGTCTATCTCTCTTCCTATGTTTCTAATCTCTCAATTCTGTTTGTCTCTCTCTCTCAAATTATGTTTATGTCTCTAATCTCTTCTCACTCAGATCTCTCATTCTGTTTGCCTCTCTCTAATTCTGTATTAATCTCTCTCTGTCTCTCTTCTCTAATCTACTCTCTCTCTCTAATCTCACTCCCTCTAATTCTGCATCTCTCTCACATTATGTTTCTGTATCTCTTGTGATAAATCTGTCTCTCTTTCTCTTATCATGTCTGCCTCAAATCTCTCATCTGTTCTCTCTCTCTCTCTCTCTTCTCTCTCTCTCTCTCTCTCTCTCTCTCTCTCTCTCTCTCTCTCTCTCTCTCTCTAATTCTGTTTCTAATCCCTCATCTCTGTCTCATGATATATATATAACTAAAAAATTAAACAGAAAAAAAGAAGGATTTCTATCTTCTTATTCATTTGAATCTTTGTATAACTGTAAAAAAGTAAAGTCGCGGCGGCCTAAAGTCAATAAGCCAGTCAGCGAGGGAGTCTATCCTTTTCCAATAGCGCTAGACCAAGAGATTGTTTTAACTTTGTCTTTGAAATCCTACTTTATTTTTTTCCTTTAGTTGGTTAATTTATTTTTAAATCTATATATAATACACTTGTTCTTAAAAGTACGACCGTTATGATCTTACAACACCTCTGGCTAAAAATCAGACCGTCCAAAAGGAAATACAAAATTTAAATCCTGATTATCTGGTGTTGTTTATCCGCCGAATTCTTATTTCTTATGAGTGTCGTCGCTTCAGCACCTACTATCAGCTCATTACTTTACCGACAGATCTGTGCTACTCATACGCTGAGTTGGCGAGGACGGTATCGAACTAGGACCTTGTGGTTTTCTAGCCGAACGCTCACCGACTGAGCTAACCGGCCTTGATAACTGTAGCAGACACTTATATTAGCATCTCTATACAAATTAGATATGATAGCAGGCGTTTTTCTAATTATTAAAAAACTACAAAAAGACTTTTCTATCTTCCATTATTAATATCTATTTAAGATCTCATTGGTGAGTAAGACTGTAGCGAGTTCGCGTCAGATATTAACCCACACTTACCGCTAACAAAATGTTTTTCTTTCTTTGTTGATTTTTAAGATCGATCTTACTATGAAAGTTGGCGCAAATCAATATTTTTCATTTTCGTTACTTGTAAAGTCCATTAATATCAGCTAGTTCATTATATATTATATATATATATTATATATATTATATATTATATATATACCAATAGACTACATGAGTTAGTGGTGGGAATATTTCTATTTAAGACCTTCTTTATCTTCCATATATTTACAAATACACACACACACATATTATATTATATATATATATAGAAGTAAATACACAAGTGATGTGTTTAGGAAATGGCTTTTTTTAGCCGGCAGTTTTTGGGAGAATAGGTACGACTTCAATCAGCACATATTCCCCAATAATATATATATATATTATATATATATATTATATATATATCTTTATATAAATTATATATATATAATAAGATTGGTAATTTGCTTGAAGCATTGTTAAAGTATGTTATAAAATAATAAATTCAAGGCAATACAATGCGTAAAAAATAAAGACAATATATATATATATATAATATATATATATATATATATTATATATATATATATCATAAAGGAGGAAGAATCAATACAGTATTCCATAATAAATTTATTTCGACGAAATTGGGGCCATATAATCTAAGTTGATTAAACGGCTCCCAAATTTATCATTATAATATATATAATATATATATTATAATAATATATATTTATAACATACATACGTGTGTGTTGTGTGTGTGTGATTAAAAGTTGAACTGACAATTTCAAATTTTAGCAATAGATAAGAATATAAATAGAAACACTAAAAATAAATATAACAATATGTACTAGCTGAACCTGTGGATATACACAGTATGAAATATTATTTCAGTGTTGATATGTTACTTAAGAGCTATTGAAAATATTTCAATATGTAAAAAGTATAATAATCTTATTTAATTCTCTCTAGCTCTTGTTTCTCTTTTCATCTTTTTATCATGTTCGATTGAAACGGATTAGCGTTATTGATTCTACGCGCACACCCTCTATCTTTCCCTCTTCTTTATTCTTTCTTTCTAATTATATTTTTCTAAATAGCATGTCTTTTTTTCATCCCTTTTTTCTTTATAATAAAAACGGAATGGTCCATCATTAACTGAGGCAGCGACAGCTCATAAGAAATAAGATTCGGCGGATAAACAACGGCGGATAAACAGGATTTAAATTTTTGAATTTCCTTTTGGACGGTCTCATTTTTAGTCAGAGGGTGTTGTAAGATCATAACGGTCGTACTGCAAACAAAGCAAGAAATCAGCCAGACTAAAATGGTTGATCATATCATATGATACACAAGCAACAGCATATAGAAAAGTATTCACTTGGTTTGAAAATTATATTGGCGAGCGATTCTAGCTATCAAACGCATTAACTTTGTCTACCCACTTAGATATACATACTCTATTAGTACTATTGAGTATCTTGCTCATAAATATTAAAAAAAAAACTTATATATATTATATGAGGTTAAGTAAACAAACAAATGTGTTATTTTTATAATGGCTTTAAGCCGACAATTTTGGAGGATATGTGCTTAATTGAAGTCTTACCTAATTGAAAATTAATTTGTTAATAATAATGATTTGACATTTTCTCGATTTGTTTAGCCTTAACATTTCTTCTCATTTGTTAACCTTACCATTTGAACATATAGCCGCCTAAATTCATTAATTATTAACTATTACTTTCAAAAATTAGGTATGATTCAATTAGCACATATCTCTAAATGTATATATATTATATATATATTATATTAAAATTATATATATATATATGAGTATATATGATTCATTTCCTTTCTTAATATATTATATAATATAATATATATATATATATATATATTATTGTGTGTGTGTGTGTGTGTGGTGCGTGTGGTGTGTGTATAAAGTATAAGCACTTGCGAACTTATTCATTATTATTGTTATAATATATATATAATATATATATATATATATATATAATGGATATTTCGGAGAAATCATAAATGCTTTTCAATATTATAAGAAAAAAGAATCATTAGGAAGCTTGAAAAAAGAATAAAAAGCTTGAAAATAATAAGGATTCTGTTTTGTTTAATGAAATTTGTTTATATATATATATATATTATTATTATATATATATATATATTCACTAGTTCATATTACCAATCTATGTTTCTATCTAGAAGCTAGTTCATATCTATCCATTCACAACTCATCTTGATCAAAATTCTTTTCATGTTTTTGTATCCCCCCCATCTTACCCCCCATCAATTTTTGAGGGCAAATTCCTTATTTATCGAAATTCACACTAATTGCGCTGTTAAGCCAACTTTCTTTTTCCGGGCGCACAGACATCGATCTGATTGTGTTGCCATCAACTGAAATGGATGACAAAAACATCATTAAGCTTACTTGAAAGCAATTAAAAAATGGGGGGGGGGGCGAGAAGGGGGGGCTATTTTTGTTTCTTTGGTGACTTACCTCGACGTAATTCAACGCGTCAGAAAAGATAAAAAAATATGCTGAACAGATCTATTAATAATGGAGATTCGCCTTCCGGTTTTTGTCAGTAACAAAAATTACGTCACTGCTTACGTACATTACCAAATCGTCATAACATAGAATAATACACTAAAATTTGAACATGCAACATTAGACAGTCCTCATTGTTTTTTTAAAAACAAGTTTTAATAAATACATGACTGGTATTATATATCTATATATAGTTTGTTTTATTTTAATACATATTTAAAGTTCCATTTAAAATTGTTTTATTTTTTAATCCTTTAATGAATTTGATGATTTTACTTACTTAGGGTACAAACTCGCTGACATTGAATTTTTTACTCCACCCTCAGGCAATATGTTTCAAAAATCTATTTTTACATCGCCCGGAGGGTGTTTTTTTTATTTTCTACTAGTATAATAGAATTAATCTTCAGGGCAATACACATTTTTACCATGCCTCATATTGAAGACTAGAAGTGGCTACCGCGGCGTTGCCTACGTAGATGGGTGATAAAAAAGTTAGTCTTGCAGATCAATTAACAGTTTTGGTCTTCCATAATTGATTTGTTTTAATCACGAACATCACCAATGACTTTTTCTCTTATTATTCAAATCTTATTTTTAAATATCTTCAGGAATATAACAATTCTTCTTTGCAAAGCAAGCTTTGGTGATTGTGAATAAGTATACATATTTACTTTATGTGAATTGTTTTATTTCTTATAGTTTCCACCGGACACACACACACACACACACACACACACTTTATATACTTAGAGATAATATAAAAGTAGTAAAAAGTTAATAGAGTGGCCTATTGTCGATGTCAGCCGAACATTGAGCGAGTCTATTCCGTTTTCACTAGCGCTAGACCAGAAGGGTTGTTTTTTGTCTGGGGTGGAACACCGCACCTACAATCAGCTCCCCACTTTTCCGCAAAAATCCAAGCTGTGCTACTAATGCACTAAGTTGGCGAGAGCCAGTATCGAACTAAAACCTTGTTCTACCAACTAAAGAAACCCCCCCCAAAAAAAAAAACCCCCAAAAAAACCCAACTCTTTTTTTAAAAATCAGAATGCACTAACCGTATTCTGTGCAGAGGGTTAAGACACCCAAGGAGTGTATTGTGTATGACACTAAACTGCACCTAATGGCAAGGGTCCTGTTCTGGAGCTCTGGGGGAGTGTGGAGTATCCCTTCATCGCCATTACTCTCAGGTCACCGCTGACCCGAAGTGGTAGTACACGTTATGTAATTGTAAAATGAACCCCCACTTTAAAACATTCTCACAAAATAAAAACTTTTAGAATATACACATTGAAGTGAATATTAAAATAAATAAATAAAATATATTTAGTATTGTAAAATAACGGGTGCAAGAAAAATAAAATATTTGTTGCAAAAACACGGACATAAAATGAGGGTTCAGTTTATTTTATGGTAGGAATTTATGAGGAAATAGTTAAGGATTATCTTAATTTCTATCACTTTCCGTAAACGTGGCACAGAAAACTCCGATCAGACTTGGCTACTATTCTGTATTATAAGTTAAGTCGACGGGTTGGCCTAAAGTCGGTATCAGCCAAACAGCGAAGGAGTCTATCCCCTTTTCACTAGAGCTAGACCAAGGAGATTGTTTTTTTGGGTCTGATGCGGGACGCCATACCTAACATCAGCTCCTCAGTTTACCGCACAGATCCCTGTGCTATTCATACGCTGAGTTGGCGAGGACCGGCATCGAACTAGGAACCTTGCGATTCCTAGGCAAGTGCTCTACCGAGTACCGGGATATTCCGGAAAAATAACATTGCTTCCATTGAAATGTGGAATTTTAGGTCGTATTTGGAGTTAACATGCAATATTTCTCCGATTTTTTAAGGTGAGGTTTGATAATTTGGATTATTTGAATTATTCGGACTCTTGTCCTCATCTATATTGTTATCTGTACAACGTTTCGACCGATGTACCCTCCGACCTTCTTCGGGTATTTCTTGTCAGACTTTGGTGTTCCCGAGTTCGAGAGGGCTCCCGAGTCCGACAAGAATGGCCGGAAGGCACATAGACCGAAACATTGTACAGATAACATGTTGTGGATTAGTCTAGCGTACCTTGCGTAGAGAGTGAATGCACTGGTCCAGGACTATTCATATACAACTGTCTGAGAACATCAGAGTGAGACTGCAAGGATTACGGAACCATTATGCAAAACGTCTACCTTGAGGTTTTAGCACTTATTGCAAGTTACTATATCTCTGGCGTATATGTAGTTGAATGTACTAGTATAATGAATACTGTATGATCCCGTATACAACATAAAATATAGACGAGGACAATAGTCCGAATAATACAATTAATACAAATCAACATGCATTATTCTTTTAATTATTTTCTTTAATTAAAAAAAACCTCTCACACGGAATGATATTAGTTTCTCTCCCTACGATTCCTTCGTATACAATATGGAAAGTAAAAAAAGCAAAATAATATAGCACATGTAATTTCATGAGTGCTAGAAGGCAGTGGATGAGGGTCTATATGTCCTAGGAATGACGTTAAACTCTATCTGATGGTGAGGTTCCAGTTTTGGAGGTTTGGGGAATGTGGAGCACCCCTTCATCACCATTGCTCCCTGGTCCACTCTGACCCGGAGTGGTAGTACCTGTTAGGGTTCCATCTATAGGTTAAATAGAAAAATGTATTTATTAAAAAAATTGTGTATCCATTAAGAATTAATTTATTTCAAAACTTTATCGGCATTAAATGACACACTGAGGTTGATATGCCGTAAAACAAACCAAACCAAACACATGTAATGTATCTTTAATACATTTTAAACTCTTTTTCGGTCAATTTTGCTCAAATATATCCTAAACATGGCTGCCAAAGCTGAAAGTTTTGAAATAAAATAATTAATGCTTTATAAAATTCATTAATTGATAAATCATCTCTGAAGATCGGATAATTCCCGGATTGTTGGTATTTTTTTTTCAGTCGTGGGAGGGGGGGGGTAAAATTTATTTTATAAAATATGGATTTTGCGGCAACTTTGGCAGTGCCTACATTACACAGTCTCCTGATTACTGACGATGTAGTAGTATTTATAATCTATACTTGCTAGCATGTCCTATGGCTATACCACATTATGATAATTATTACAACGTTTTATGTATTTACTTAAGAACTATTGCAATATAGTTCAATATGTAGTAAGTAAGTCGTCGGGGCGGCCTAAAGTCGGTATCAGCCAGTCAGCGAGGGAGTCTATCCCCTTTTCACTAGCGCTAGACCAAGGAGATTGTTTTTTAGCATCTGAGGTGGATCGCCACACCTACCATCAGCTCCTTACTTTACCGCACAGATCCCTGTGTTACTCATACGCTGAGTTGGCGAGGACCGGTATCAAACTAGGAACCTTGTGGTTTCTAGCCGAACGCTCTACCGACTGAGATGTAAAAAGTATAATAAACTTGATTTAACTCTCTCGCATCTTTTTTGTTTCTTTCCTTCTTTTCATTTTTGTTCGATTGAACAGATTAGGGTTATCGCTCCCCCTCTCTCTATCTTTCCCTTACTCTCTTTCGTTCTCCCTATATTTTTCTGTGTAGCATGCCCTTTTCTTCCCTTTCTTTCTTTGTTATAAAAACAGAATAGTTCATTATTTAGATGAAGTGACGACACACATAAGAAATAAGAATTATGCGGTTAAGCAACATCAGATAATCAGGATTTACAAATTTTTGCATTTCATCTTGGACGATTTGGACGGTCTGATTTTTAACCAGTTGGTGCTGCAAGATGATAACGGTCAGAAGATTCAGGAACAAGCGTATTGAGATATACATTAATGAAGAAGTCTGATTGTTGCTTTTATTTTTTAAAAAAACAACAAAAAACAAACTCAGGATTTGGTTTATTGTTTTAGGAATAAGAGATTCAAATTGATTTTAGGTAAATTCATCATTGGTAACTTCTAGGTACCACCAAAATACGTCACGTGATCAGTTTAAGCCATATTGAAGGAAGAAACGTAAATATTTTGAACTTTTAAAAAAAATCTCGCAAAAAAAGAAATAACGAACATAAAGAGTTGTTACAAAGTAAAACAGTTAATTCAAAGACCAAATCATCCGATTGGGAAAAAATTACTCACCATTATCTTGAAAAATAAGTAAAACAGTCCGCTTATTTTACAACAGGTCAGTTTCTTTATTGATCTTTTTTTAGCAGAATTCTGTATTCATGGTTCTTTTACTAAAAAAAAAAAAAAAAAACTCGTATAGAAACT
>CM042161.1:48543030-48564235 GCA_023376005.1 Doryteuthis pealeii
GACTATATCCTCTGCAGAGCCCCACGACCACCACAAAAAAAGGGGGGGTCCTGGTATGACACTAAACTGCATCTGATGGTGAGGTTTCAGTTATGAAAATCAGGGAAGTGTGAGGTACTCCTGCATTACCATTACTCCCAGTTCCACCCTGACCTGGAGTGGTAGTACTTGTTAGGATCCCATCAATGATTCAAATAGATATGTTTGAAAATTATTCGATTAGGCAGTGTATATGAAAAAAAATCTCTTTAAGAAATACATACACAAAAATCTAAGTAAGAACGCGATTCGCTAATCTGCTGACATAAAATAACCCATTACGGATTGACATGCCGTTAAAATCAGTTTAAAAACAAAAAACGAAAACAAAAAAAACAAAACAAAACAACAACCTCCCCCAAACAAAAAACAAAAAACAAAGAACGAACAAAATCATTCATCCTCGAGTTTTTCAAAAAAGAGTTTCAAAAGGGAAATTAGCACATGCGCAAATGCAATCAACTACTATCACTTATAGCCCTTAGACGTCTTTTTTATTTTAATCTATAAAGACAAACGCGCGTTAGAAATGGCCCTTTGGACGAGAGATGCCATCGTACGTCCGACTCGTCCAACCACAACTGATTTTCTAACTTCTCACGTTGGCTCGGTCCAATGAGAGAATAGGTCAAACACAGGTCAAAATATATCAATCAAATTACCTGCATTTTCCCATAAAACGGTTTGCGATCCTAAACAAATCGTGGAAACAACAGCCCACAAGAAAGCAGCTGTACGGCCACTTGCCTCCTATCACACAAACCATCCAAGACATGCTGGACACTGCTGGAGAAGCAAGGACAAACTCATAGGTTCCTTCTCCTGTGGAAACCAGCACATGGAAACACCAGCGCGGGCCGTTCAGCAAAGACTCTGCACGGATACTGGATACTACACAGAGGACCTGTTGGAGGCGATGAATGATAGGGACGGTTGGCGAGAGATTGTCATTGATATCCATGCTGCATAACGATGAATGATGATGACACTACTCTACATAATTAATAGGCAACCCATTGATAGTGCAACAGTTCCAGGAAACCTCAAATAGAGCAAAAAATGAAAGAAAGCGAAACGATAGACTGTGGGGATCAAAAGAAAAAGAAAAAGAAAGAAAAGAAAAAAGAAAGAAAAGCAAAAATTCCATGGGCCTTCACCGGAAGTACGAGAAAAGGGACCGACTTCCGACCCACAAGAGAATATCTCGGCCATTCGAGTTTAAGTCGCAACTGCGTGTAATCGTTTCCTCTGTCAGGGGGATATCCCCTTGCCACGGGCGACTATTACCGGGAATAAAGCCTAAATCATAAAACCACTTTCGGCCTTTGTCTCTTTCTTTTTCGTTCCTTGAATTTCTTCCTTTTCAGCACGACCCCCAAATGAGATGGAGGTTTAAACGCAAAATGCCCAAGAACACGCACCAAGAATATCCAGCTGCCTTTTAAGCTTTAAAACACCCCAAACCTCTTGCTACCACAAAAGACCAATACCCGAATTTTGCCTGAGTTGATTGGTTGGTTGATGGGATTTAACGGCCTATCAACCCACCAAAAAGGGGTGTCATGGGTAGATATTTTCTGACCTCTCATCATGTGTTGTAGAGTAGCTAACACCCCTTCAGCACTCTACCAGAAGGACTGGCTCATAGCCATAAAAATATCCTACAATTAAAATAGATCAAGTAAAAAGTAGTAGTCGACAGGGCGGCCTAATGTCGGTATCAGCCAGACAGCGAGGGAGTCTATAGCGCTAGACCAAGGAGATTATTTTAGCATCTGAGGTGCGTGTGCTATACCTACCATCAGCTCCTCACTTTACCGCACAGATCTCATGTGCTACTCATACGCCGAGTTGGCGAGAGCCGGTATCGAACATGGAACCCTGTGATTCCTAGGCTGACGCTCTACCGACTGAGCTTAGCTGAACAGTATTCAGACTGACTTTGCTGCGTTGGCTATACCGAACTGACCCTCTATATTTGTGTAAGTGTTGTCTTGTTAATTCTTTGTACTTGTTTATTCTGTGTTTGTACGTATCTGTGTAGCACCGGATGCTGGTGCTTAATAAATGTGTTAAGCAAAACATTCGTCTATGTTTATTGTCACTTCGCGATACAACACCATGTTAGATGAACGTGGGGAGCTACGCACAAACCGAAGCTTATACAGTGGCCAGAGTAAAAATTGCATGAATCCCTTCAGCATTCCTCTTTTAGGCAAAAACCCAGCCCCTTTTAGACGAGAGACTGGGTCTATATATTTTACCGATCCAGAGGCGAAAGCCATTGGACACAGTGTTCCGAAGAAACCAGATGTGTCATGACATATCGGATGCACTTGGCATATTCTAATCCTTTCGGACAGAGTTACCTTTGAACAGTGGTCAGCATACCCGAATCGTAAACTATTTAACATGATAATGAGTTTAGACATCATCTGATCTCTCAGAATTATATCCTTGTGCCAAACTAACATAAGTTTATTAAACTGCTGTTGTATTTACATTAGCACACATAAAATGATTTGAATTAAACAAAGTGGTGTATAGATGTAAAAAAATAACTTATGAAAAATGTGTACTAGTCATAAAAGGAAATGCTATATTTCTTTGTCAAATTTGTTTTATAATTGACTATCAGTGGCTACCCGGCGTCGCCATGGTAGAGTTTTTTTAAAAGTTAGTCCCGCAGATCCATTATTACTGAATCGTGATTTGAATCCTCGTGGGATGCCCATTTAAATCCCCATGTAAAAAAAAAAAAAAAAAAAATAAAAGATTAAATGAAAAAAAAAAAAAATCCATGCTGTTATCATTTAAATTTTATTTTTTAATTATCTTCACGAATATAAATCAAATCTCTGTTATTTTTGCTCCAAAAACCTGGTGATATTTAATGTATATATATTTACTTTGTCGTTAATTATTTTCGAAGTTTCCTCCGGACATACAGATACACAAAACTGCCTTTATATATTTATAGACATAAATAGTTGCCTAATTAGAATAAAGTAAAAATAAGTGTAATCTGTTTTGTGCTCGTATTTAATTTCATTAGTCTTTCTAATTCAATATTATATCTAATTATATTAAAACTTAAATACTTGTGACCGAAGGGCGCATTTTTTTTCCATTTTTTTCTTTTCCTTTTTATTAAGAATGAAAACAAACTTGGAAATGGAATTTTCACATTGTTCTATTCTTTTCCTTTTCTTTTTTTTTCTTTTTCAAATACGAATTAGATTTTTCTGCTATAAAAACTCATTTTTTTTTTATGCATACCTAGATTATAGTAACTAGTAAAAAATAAAAACACCCTCCGGGCGATGTAAAAATAGATTTTGAAACATATTGCCTGAGGGGTGGGAGTAAAAAATTCAATGTCAGCGAGTTTGTACTCTAAGTAAGTAAAATCATCAAATTCATTAAAGGATTAAAAAATAAAACAATTTGAAATGTAAACTTTAAATATGTATTGAAATAAAACAAACTATATATAGATATATCATACCAGTCATGTATTTATTAAAACTTGTTTTTAAAAAACTATGAGGACTGTCTAACATTGCATACTCAAATTTTGAGTGTATTTATTCTATATTATGGCGATTTTAGGTAGTGTGACGTAAGCAGTGACGTAGTTTTTGTTACAGACAAAAACAGGAAGCGAATCTCCATTATTAATAGATAACTATATTTTCAATGTTTTATTGAACTTTATAAAATTTGTTTATTATAATTCTTTTGTACATAATGATATCAAGAATTATTATCTAATCTATTAATAATGGAGATTTGCTCTTTATTTGTCCGTAACAAAAACTACGTCACTGCTTACGTCACAGGATACGAAATCGTCATAACATAGAATAAATACACTCAAAATTTGCGCATGCAACATTAGACGATCCTCATTGTTGTTGTTTTTTAACAAGTTTTAATAAATACATGCCCGGTATTATATATCTATATATAGTTTGTTTTATTTTAATATTTATTTAAAGTTATCAGAACAAAGTTTCCATTTCAAATTGTTTTATTTTTTTACTCGTTTAATGAATTTGATGATTTTACTTACTTAGTAACTCTCTGACAATGAATTTTTAAATCCCACACCATCAGGCAATATCTTTCAAAAATTCATTTTTACATCGTCCGGAGGGTGTTTTTTATTTTGCTAGTATAAATAATTTGCCCACAACTGTGCACCATGAGGAGAATACACTGTCCAAGAACATATAATACGACTCAACAGGTCCGTCTATTTTTTCGCTTTTTTTTCTCTCTCTCTCGCTCAACAACAACAAATTTCAGTCACAAGTTTCAATCACCGACAAAACTGCTACAATGTACAGACAAATATAAACAATACATGTCACACTTGTCACAACAACTATGTACAGACACATACAGTCTGCAACACCACTGAAAGAACAAAACTATATTAATAGTATTTATTTGGGAGAATATGTGCTTAATTGAAGTCAGACCTAATTTTTTTGAAAGTTAATTCATTAATTATTAACTTTCAAAAAAATTAGGTCTGACTTCAATTAAGCACATATTCTCCCAAATACTGTCGACTGAAAATAGCTAGATTTGTTTACATTTGCGTAATAGTATTTATGTATATAAAGTTTGTTTCCTTTATCAATTTTGTCTTCTTTTGTTTTCTATGGAAAATACATTTCCGTAGTCATTATACATATAAATTGTTTGGTTTGTTTGTTTTGTTTTACGGCATATCAACCTCAGTGGGTCATTTAATGCCGATAAAGTTTTGAAATAAATCAATTCTTAATGGTTAATACAATTTTTTTATAAACACATTTTTCTATTTACCCCATAGATGGGACCCTAACAGGTACTACCACCCCGGGTTAGAGTGGACCAGGGAGCAATGGTGATGAAGGGGTGCTCCACATTCTCCAAACCTCCAAAACAGGAAGCTCACCATCAGATAGAGTTTAACGTCATTCCCAGGACATGTAGACCCACAGCCACCGCCTTCTAGCACTCATATGATAAAAAGGGGTTGGGGCTTGCCATAAGGGCAATAGGGTTGGCGCAATCATATAGGTGCTAGAGCTTGACGTGACCAGCAGATTGAATATGAATTGTGGGGACCCATAACTCGGATCAACTCCTCAACCATACACTCCCCAAACAAAAAGGACCCTACAAATTGATGACCCCGGACTTGAATGGACACGCAACACACAAAATGATAACCACGAGGCGAGAACGAGCACTCTACAATAAACAATATATCTGCAACTTGTACACATCCTCGGAAAAACCGCTGAAATACACACATCAAGTGTGTCTAAGACTAATAATTTATACACAATTATATGGTTTCAAGTAACTATTCCTATATAATAACGATTTGTTTGCACACTGTAGCATGACATCAAGTATCCTAATACCAGTAATTAGCACACAATTGGATGGTTTCAAGTGTTCATGTCTTATTCAATATTTTTCAAACAGATCTATTTTACCTATAAATAATGCTACCACACCGGGTTATTGTGGACCTGGGAGTAAAGACAATGAAGGGATACTATACACTCCCCATATATCCAGAAGTGTAGCCTCACCATTAAATTCACTTTAGTATCATGCCCAACACAACTTTTGCTTTCTATGTCTTAACCCCAGCGTATTCTAAAACCTCTGAAAATGCAGTTGTATCTTTGAGATAACTAGGAAAAGTAAATTGTAAATTATTGAGAATATGATCTCCGTATATTTATAAGGAGCTGATGGTAGGTGTGGCGATCCACCTCAGATGCTAAAAACTATCTCTTTGGTCTAGCGCTATTGAAAATGGGGATATACTCCCTCGCTGACTGGCTGATACCGACTTTAGGCCACTCCGACGACTTTTATATTTATAAGGGTTTCGATTAAGAATTGAAAAAAAAAAAAAAGATTCCAAATTATTATCTGATGAATCTCACTCATATAAGGCAATTATGACGAGGTGTATGGTGTAGGAAATGGACTCGTCGGCCCGAGTTCAATTCCTGGATGAAGCTGTTTGCATTTCACATGGTGCTAATACCCTTGGGAAAGGTATGAATCCAATTCTTCCTCCAGCTATGGGTAAATAGCAGGACAGACTGGTCTCTTTAACCATAACTTGGTAACCAGTATAGGAAACGGAAAACTTGGAATTCAAACCTGTTAAACTCCGCATAAGAAAGGGGTTGATTATATATATATATATATATATATATATATATATATATATGTTTGAAGTATTCCTATTATTAATTTATAATAGTAGACATGACATCATCATAAGAACTTTACAACGCATCCTATCCTGGTATATATATATATATATATATATATATATATATATATATGAAAAGTAAACAAACAATGTGTTTGATATGGTTTTTCCCAGATTTTTCGTTTCTTTTGAAGTAGGTTATATTCCACTTATGGTGACTTAGCTGGGAAAACCAGCTGGTGTAATGGTTAGAGTCCCCGCCGGTCAGCTTGACAGTCAGGGTTCGAATCACACACAGAGCAGCCTTCCTGTCTATAGCTCTATGTACATACAGAGATTGATTTTTCTCGATTTGTTTAGCCTTACATTTGAATAGGTATTCCCGCTTATTCATTAATTATCAATTAATTTTCAAAATTAGGTACGACTTCAATTAAGCACATATTCTCCCCCCTCCAATATATATATATATATATATATATATATATATATATATATATACAAGGTGTGCCAGAAAAGTATCTAGATATGTTTGTACTTTTTGACACTCCTTGTATTCTGAAAAAGAATTAAAGTTCCATTCATTGCTCATTTCTATCTTGGTAAATGCAGTTTCAAACAATTATAGGGTTGCAAGTATTTCGAACTAATCTATTAATAATGGAGATTCGCTTCCGGTTTTTGTCTGTAACAAAAAAATACGTCACTGCTTACGTCACATTAACCAAAATTGTCATAACAGAATAAATACACTGAAAATTTGAACATGCAATATTAGACAGTCCTCGTTGTTTTTTAAAAACAAGTTTTAATAAATACATGACTGGTATTATATATCTATATATAGTTTGTTTTATTTTAATACATATTTAAAATTTACATTTCAAATTGTTTTATTTTTTAATCCTTTAATGAATTTGATGATTTTACTTACTTAGGGTACAAACTCACTGACATTGAATTTTTTACTCCCACCTCTCAGGCAATATGTTTCAAAAATGTATTTTTACATCGCCCGGAGGGTGTTTTTTATTTTGTACTAGTACTAATAATTTGCAAACAGATCTATTTTACCCGTAGATGGACACTAAAAGGTACTCTCAATCCAGGTTAGTGTAGACCTGTGAGTAATCGCAAGAAAGGAATGTCTCTCGCCCCAGAACACCAGATGCTGTTTAATGTCATACCCAGAACATCCCTTTTTTGAGGGGGGCAACGGTAAGAACCCCTGTGTGTATATATATATATATATATATATATATATATTATATATATATATATATATATATATATATAGGGTGTTCGGGATAAATTTGACATTTATATTTGGTTATTTTTCTCCGTAGGTTGGAGGTATTGACGCACACTACGCATCATTTAAAAGCTTTGACCCTTCTTCATTCATATACGTAATGAAAATAGAATGGATGACTGGAACCCACCTGAATCATGGAAGAGAATAACTTGTATCATGATGATCTGCACCGGTCATCAAAATGAGATTAGGGTCACGAAACCATTAATTTAAGGAATTCATTTTTGCATCTAAACGTTGTTCCTAATCCTTTCTGTTATGATTGAATTTTAAACATACAAAATTATTACTCGTGTATTGGTCGATGCCAATATTTTTCGTAAGATCTACGACTTCACAAATGCAGCCTAAGCCGGACAATATACAGTAGGTATATTAGCCTAGTAGTCATTTACTACGTTTAGTTTAGTTTTGTTACGTTCCCGCAACTCATAGAACATTTTAGAACATTCTGATAGACGTGATGACGCTGGAAGAGCCCCCCCCTTTCAGAAGTCCCAGGTTGTGACCCTAAAAAGAGGAAGGTACGAAATGAACCAAGGCCCTCTAAGATATCAGACCTGATACTACCTCGCTGCTTGCCTACGTCGGCAAAACGTATGGATACAGGTTAGCGGAAGGGGCAAGGGATCACTGTCATTAGTCTCGGTCAGTGTATACCAGATGGCCGACTAGTGAACACCTCGTGGGGAAGGGGAGATGAAGAATGTCTCCCGAAACAAAATTACCAAAATGACAATGCCAGATAGAGGAACTAATACCAAAAACAAAATATCCATGGAAAAGGAATAACCCGTACCAAGGAAAGATAAGTGTAACCTCTTTCATATATGCCTTATATAGATATATCGATTTTGAATGAGCATTTCCACCAACGAACACTGAAAGACTCTAGCCTGTCGGCGGCCGCATTTCTATTCTAAAGGACTTTAAACATTGAAGTAAATGTTATGTGTTAAAATAATACCACGTTTTGTTGTCGTTATTGCTATATTTCTGTGTGCATGCCTTTTAATCCTTTCTGGGTCTCTGATGGAAACGCTGTACGGCGTCGGGCGATAGGTGTACGTAACAGTTTGGCACAAGGCTAGTAGTATGGAGTACCTAATGAAAATCTAACTGACTTGCAATGGGCTACAAGATTAACTCTATGACCAATATAATAAGCAGGGCATCCATGGCATTTTAGCAAAACCCCGATACGAAAAATACCAGAAAAGATTGACTGATTGATTTTAACAGCTTGTCAACACATCCAGGGTTATTTTACGCCAAGCGGTAGGTTTTGGGGGTTGGTCAAATTTATAGTTATGTCTTTTTTTCAAGGATTTTTATTGAGTTTGACAGTAGGTTGTTTGCAGTTGTTTGTTGCTAAGTGGATTGGAAAAGAGTTTAAGGGATAAGTTTATAGGGTAAAGTTCAAGTTGGTTATAAGCGATTAATTTGGTAGAAAGTTTTTTTAAACAATTTTTATAAACAATATTTTTCTATTTAACCCATACATGGGACCCTAACAGGTACTACCACTCCGGATCAGAGTGGACCAGGGAGCAATAGTGATGAAGGGGTACTCCACATTCCCCAGACCTCCAGAACGGAAACCTCACCATCAGATAGAGTTTAACGTCATTCCTAGGACATGAAGACCCTCGTCCACCGCCTTCTAGCACATATGATAAAAAGGGTTGGGGATTGCCATAAGGGCAATAGGGTTGGGGCAATCATATAGGTGCTAGGGCTAGGAAGCGCGTGGTGTAATGGTTAAAGTCATAGGAAATGGACTCGTCGCCCCGAGTTCAAATCCTGGACGTGGTAATTGCATTTCACTTAGCGCTAATACCCTTGGGAAAGGTATGAATTCTACTCTCCCTCCAGCTATGGATAAATAGTAGGGCAGATTGGGTACTTTAACCTTGGTTAAGCAACCGGTCTAGGAGAAGGAAAACTCTGCATTCAAACCTGTTGAACTCCGCTTAAGAAATTGACCGTGTGTCACATCCTGCTCGTAGGGAGGGGTTGGTAAATCTCTCTCTCTCTCTCTCTCTATATATATATATATATGTGCTAGGGCTTGACATGACCAGGCGATTGATCGGAGGGGGCCTCTCTGACCGCCCGTCTAGTCTAAGTAAGGGTCACCAGAAAATAATCAAACTTGTTAGAAATAACTTTGAAACGAATGCTCTACGGTAGGCCCGTTATTAATTAAGTGTTGGTTATATTTTAAATAAATTCACATATTCTGACTTAGGGCTGTGGCGTGAGAAAAACTTTTGGTTAAGCGAAAAAGCAGCAGCAGCTTAAGAATTAATTGCACCCGCGCGACACGGCAGCTTAATATAATTAAAAAAAACGCTCTTTTTCGAAAAATATAAACACTGAAAAATAAGCGTGCTGACTTACTTACTGGTCAAACTAGCTTCCGGGCTTCGGAAAAGACACAATGTGATAAAAAAGCAGAGATAAAAGACGTTAAAAAAAGGCTGACATATCCAACATCGAATTGGATACCCACAGATAAGTAATTATTTTGTCATTGACTTCACAAAGAAATATTACAAATATTGCTCACACCTCACACAAACAAAAACAAAAGGAACTTTGCTCTATAGATTTCTATGCTAATTTTTGTTTGTTTTCTTTTTTTATCGATTATTAAACTCTTCATATCGAAATCCCGTGTTTGTCGTCTTTCCTATCCCAATTATCATCTTCATTCTTCAGGAACCTTGGAGTTGTACCCTGGACAACTGAATCTCAGATTCTGGGCAAAATATAAATGTAATTTATTTTTTTACCGAAGGAATTTCTAAAAGAAATTCCTTCGGTAAAAAATAACCTTGGGTTTGACATACCATTAAATCCAACTATTCATTCATTCTTCTTATGTATTCAACATTTTTAAACTACATTTTTGAAACTCATTTAAAAAAAAAAATCATTTAACTAAATTAATTTTACTCACAGGTACTATCACTCTGGGTCAGAGTGGACCTGGGAGTAATTGCAATGAAAGGGTACTTCACATTTTCCAGAGCTCCAGAACTGGAACCTTACCACTAGATGCAGGTTCACGCCTTACCCAGGACACCAAGACCTCCAGCCACCATTTTCTAGCACACACACACACACACACACACACACACACACACATATACCAACCCCTCCGCACGAGCAGGATGTGACACAAGGTCAATTTCTTAAGCGGAGTTCAACAGGTTTGAATTCAGAGTTTTTCTTCTCCTAGACCGGTTGCCTAACCAAGGTTAAAGGGCCCAGTCTGCCCTACTATGTATCCATAGTTGGAGGGAGAGTAGGATTCATACCTTTCCAAGGGTATTAGCGCAAAGTGAAATGCAATTACCACATCCAGAATTTGAACTCGGGGCGACGAGTCCATTTCCCATGACTTTAACCATTACACCACGCGCTTCCCATTTTCTAGCACATATATGATAAAAAGTCATATAGTAAAATCATATAGTTATTTACTAAGCGTAGCTTAGATGTGGCAAAAGGACAGAAATATGGGGCACCCAGTGAGAATCGAACTCACTATCAATGGCCTGCTAAGCTAGCTTGCTAACCATTAAGCTATATGAGGTGCCAATCATATAGATACTAGGGCTTGACGTGACCAGCCAATCGATCTCCGACCGCCTGTCTAGCCCAAGTAAGGTCCAAACTGGAGTATTGTATGTCATTGATTGCTCAGCTAACAGGATTCCGTCCTTAAGCATCACGGGGTCGCCATCTACGGCCAACATGTGGTCCCATTATGGGGGGGGGGTATCCCTCTGAAGAGGTGCAATCTGCGCATTCTACACTCCAGTCGACTTGGCTAACAAATGGGGGAGTACCCAGTGAGGATCGAACTCACAACACAATCATCGTCGGGGCGGCCTAATGTCGGTATCAGCCAGGGAATCTATCCCCTTTTCACTAGCGCTAGACCAAGGAGATTATTTTTGCATCTACCATCAGCTCCTCTCATTACCGCACAAATCCCTGTGCTACTCATACGCAGAGTTGGCGATGGCCGGTATCGAACCAAGAACCTTGTGATTCCTAGCCGAACACTCTACCGACTGAGCTAAACCGATTGAGCTTAACTTAGATGGGACACAAGGTCCAAAGTATGGAGCACCCAGTGAGAATCAAACTCACTAACAGTGTTCTGCTCATCTAGCTTGCCAATCATCAACACCACGTGAGACACAGTAGAAACGATCTGCTTGTATGACGTGCAGTAAAAGTATTTACAAAGTGTGGTACAAGGCTGCAGATCAGGACCTCTCTGTCAAGATAATTCGTTACACAATAGTAAATGCCAGCCGGACTGGCTTGTTAACCATTATCTTACGAGAGGCACCGACTCCATATGCAGATTTCAGAGCAAATGCGGAGGATATTTTTAGATGTCTGTCTTAGATTTTTCCGGTTTCGTCTGCACACGTAAATGTCTTCCTGTGTCCAAAACAAAAAAATGTCAGCCCCCCCCAAAAAAAACAACAAAAAAAACAAAACAAAACTAACAAGAAAACAAAAAACAAGCATAAGAACTTAACCTTTTCAACTGGACATTCATTTTCTCTTATGTATTCTGTTTTTTTTTCTTGCTACAAACACGTAATACAATGATGAGACATTCAACTGATGTTAATACTTTCTTCTTTACTAGAAGAGAGAGAGAGAGAAAAAGAAGCCTTTTTTTATGGAAAATTGTGTGGCAGTTACATTGGTAGGTTTTTACCCAAACCGACACAAAATCGTGAGTATGGGGCATCCAGCAAGGATTTAACTCGCGTTTCAGTAGTAATGGATCTGCGAGACGAACTTGCTAACTATTACACCATGATAGGACGCCTTGGCGGTAACACTCGTATGGAATCGTGTGGCGGTAATATTGGTATACAATCGTGTGGTGGTAACATTGGTATAAAATCGTGTGGCGGTAACATTGGTATAAAATTGTGTGGCGGTAGCGTTGGCATACAATCGTGTGGTGGTAACATTGGTATAAAATCGTGTGGCGGTAACATTGGTATAAAATCGTGTGACGGTAATATTGGTATAAAATCGTGTGGCGGTAATATTTGTATAAAATCGTGTGGCGGTAACATTGGTATAAAATCGTGTGGTGGTAACATTGGTATAAAATTGTGCAGTTGAAACTGTTAATTAAAATTTTCCAAAAAAATCGCTACCTTTATAAACAGGCTGCTCCAAAAATTGTTTGATGTGAGAAGTTTGCTTTCAGTCTGGAAGATTATTGAAGAGCTTGGCTTCAGTGTGTGTGGGTGGTTTGGTTTGTTTTGTCTTACGGCATATCAACCTCATTGGGCCATTTAATGCCGACAAAACTTTGAAATAAAATTAATTCTTATCGATACTCAGTTTTTAAAAAATAAATTCATGCTTTTCTATTTCACCCATAGATGGGACCCTAACAGGTACTACCACTCCGGGTTTGAGTGGACCTGGGGGCAATGGTGATGAAGGGGTGTTCCACATTCCCCAGATCCCCAGAAATGGAACCTCGCCATCAGTTTAACGTCATACACAGGGCATGAAGACACTCAACAACAGCCTTCTAGCACCCATATGATAAAAAAGGGCTTGAGGATGCCATGAGGGCAATAGGGTTCGGGCAAACATACAGGTGCTAGGGCTTGATGTGACCATCCGATTGATCGAGGGGTGGGGGCGCTCTACGACCGCCCGTCTAGCCAAAGTGGAGTTTTGCATGTCATGGACTACTCAGCCACCAGGATTCCATCATTAAGCAGAGGTGCAGTCGGTGTAGTCTATTGTTCCAGCCGACAGGGCGGGTGTGTATGGGGGGGGATCATGTCTCTTGTCTAAAAGAGTAAGGGTTAGGTTATGGTTGTTGCCTGGTACATGAGGCACCCCACCCACATGACTATCGAGGAAGTCAAAGCATTTTTTGGGACGCGGCAAAGAAGTTAGGTAAATGTTAATTGAGGCGGGAAGAAGCGGTTGTTTTTGTGACAATGTTATGTACAATCCAAACAAATAGGCACATGCATAAGTGTTCCTATCAACGCAATTTTGAAATGTAGAATCAAAATATTTTCGAAAGATTTGCTTTCATATAATTAAATTTATTTTCTTATTCATATTTTTTTAGAATTTAGTTTAGAAATATTCTCATTGGTTTTATGTAAAAGCCGACTTGCTAGAATATAGTGTGGGAGTTTATATATATATATATATATATATATATATATATATACTAGCAAATATATGCATCCTCCGGGTGCAAGTATTTAAGTTTAATGTAATGAAATATCGTATAAATGAGAAAGTCTAATAAGAAGGCAGATAAAAAGATATGTAACAGAGTGGGGGTATAATAGAAAAATAGAAATGAAACTTACTCTTCCATCACTCCCGTCTTTCATTGCTGAATTTTACTTATTTAACTATTTAGTTAAATCAGGAAATAAAGAATAAAATGACAGTTATTTTTTCTTATTATTGGATTTCATTTAAGATTCATTGAAGAAATTTTTGCTTATAGTTATTAAAATAAAACCAAACAATTAGAAATCAATAATACTAAGCACATATTTAATAAAATCACATTTTTAATATCAATATGCAAATTAGCCTTCCCATTCACACTGTAAACCGCTATTTTTTGTATATATAAATACAATTGCATGTTATTTGTATGTAGATATGGACAACACTAATAAAAAGGTGAAGCAATTTTATTAATAATTGAAGTTTAAATATAAATAAAATCATGGAGAATGTGATGTAAATAATAAAGGGAATTGAGACTTGTATAGTAATATAGTTTCGGTTACAGACAGACAAACCCACAATCTCCATTATAATAAGATATATATCTTATTATAATGGAGATTGTGGGTTTGTCTGTCTGTAACCGAAACTATATTACTATACAAGTCACAATTCCTTTAGTTATTTACATCATATTCTCCATGATTTTATTTGTTATTTAAACCTCAATTATTAATAAAATTGTTTTACATTACTTACACTGTTGACCATATCTACATACTAATACATGCAATTGTATTTATATATACAACAAAATAGAGGTTTACAGTATGAATGGGAAGGCTAATTTGCATATTGATCTTAAAAAAATTGATTTTAATAAATATATGCTTAGTATTATTGATTTCTAATTGTTTGGTTTTATCTTATTGAATATGAGCAAAAATCTCTTCAATAAATCTTAAAAGAAATCCCTTAACAATAAGAAATAACTGTAATATTATTCTTTACTTCCTATTTTAACTAAATAGTTAAATTAGGAAAATTTACCAATGAAAGACGGGAGTAATGGAAAATGGTGGAAGAGTTAATTTCAAAGTTGTTCTATTTTTCAATCATACCCCCTCTGTTCCAAATCTTTTTATTTGCATTCTTATTTAGTTTCATTAGCCTTTCTAATTTAATATGATATTTTATTATATTAAAACTTAAATACTTGCACCCGGAGGGTGCATATATTTGCTAGTATATATATATATATATATATTAGACACAAGTATATATAACACTCATACATTTTCACAGAAGACACCGTAAGATTCACATTTGCATGTATACACACATGCGATTATTCAACACACAGAGACTTCACTATCTATATGTCCCTCTCTGTGTTGAATAGTCGCATGTGTGTGTACACGCGAATGTGAATCTTACGGTGTCTTCGGTGAAAACGCATGAGTGTTATATATACTTGTGATATATATATATGTGGTTGAGAGGAGAGGAAAATGTGGATATAACAACACAAACGACTATGTTGAATTGATATTTCGCCCCATTATTGGGCGAGGGTTCCTTAATAATAAATAAACTTACGGGGAAGCCTCACCCAATAATGAGGCGAAATACCAATTGTACACAGCCGTTTGTGTTGTTATATCCACATTTTCTTCTACTCTAAACCACATTTTGTTGGATTTATTCAATCTTTCGCTCCTTTATATATATATATATATATATATATATATATATATATATATATATATAGAGAGAGAGAGACTGAGAGAGGAGAGATAGACTGAGAGGGACATATAGATATGAACATATATATATCGATAGGTAGAAACACAGGGACATATAAAAATATATAGATAGGTAAGTAGAAACATATAGATATGAAGGTGGAGAGATAGAAATACAGAGAGGAACATATAGATAGATAGGTATTTTCACAGACCGACATAGATATGTAGATGGAAACAAAATTGAGGTATCTTTACATTTTTACATAATCAAGCATTTTATTGTAAATTCGTATATAAAAACAAATAATATGAAAATAGATATTTTCTGTGTTTTCATTAGTTTTATGTACAACATGCGTTGTGGCAAAGTCGATTTGCAAAAAAATGGTGTATATATATATATATATATATATATTATATATATATATATATGTGTGTGTGTGTGTGTGTGTGTGTAGTATATTAAGACAAATTGAAAAAAAACACAGGTTTAAATGAGTTAAGTGATAAGTTTATTGGCGGACGCTGCAGTGTTTTGATCTATTAATTAGACCATCTTCAGGACATTTGTTGGTATATGGAAGGTGATAAAAAAAATTTTTTTAATAACATTTTTTTATCACCTTCCATATACCAACAAATGCCCTGAAGATGATCTAATTAATAGATCAAAACACTGCAGCATCGACCAATAAACTTACCACTTAACTCATTTAAACCTGTGTTTTTTCAATCTTTATTAATATACTACATACCGTCGGATTCACTTCCATCTCTTCACACACACACACACACATATATTATATGAGTGTGTGCGCGTGCGTGCGTTGTGTAATAGTTACAGTCGTAAGAAATGGACACAGCGAGACGAGTTCAAATCATGGACGCGGCTGCATTTCACATAGCGCTAATACCCTTGGGAAAGGTATGAATCCAACTATTCTCCCGCCAGCTATGGGTAAATATTAGGACAGACTCAGCTCTTTAACCTTGGTTAGGTAACCAGTCTAGGAGAAGGAAAAACTCTAAATTCAAACCTGTTAACCATTGCTTAAGGAATTGACCTTGTGTCACATCCTACTCAAGCGGAGGGCTTGGTATAATATATATATATATATATATATATATATATATATATATATATACTAGCAAAAGTACCCGGTCCATAACCGGACAAAAAAATTAGGGACACCAGAGAGTGAGTGAGGAGAAAACAGGAGTAAGGGAGAAAATAAGAGGAAAATGATTTATAAAAAAAAATTTAAAAAATTGCCGAGAATTTGTATAGCAGAATGTTTATTTTAGGAATTTTTTTGTTTCTTTTGGTTTACATTTAAGATTTTATTTTAAAAAAAATGCATTCCTAAACTTTATTAAAGTTTTAACGATAAACAAAGCTAAGAATTAGTGTATTACAATATCCATTTATTTTAAGAATAGTCTCTTTTTGTTGTTTACTTTTTTGGAACAATTTTATTTTTTTAAGCGAGCTTCCTAGCCGGTTGATTTCAAATGAAATGTATTCGTTTAATTCCTTCTTTTTTTTTACCGTATTAAAATGTAACAATAAAATACTAAGAATTAAATACTTACAATTGTTCGTATTACAAATTATTTTTAAAATTTTTTTCTCATTTTTAAAAACTCTTTTGTACATATGAAAAAATTAAATACTAATTAAAATAGATCTATTTTTATTCTAAAATGAAAGTATTAATAATAAAAACAAAGTTGAGTTATTATTAATCGTTAAATTAAATGTTTTCGTTTATTATTGTTATTTACTTCGAAGTAAAAATAATTCAATCGATAAAACCACATACAAATTAGATATTTAGAAATATTATTTTCTTTTCTTTCTAACCAAATAAATATTTCTAAGATTGGACCGGGAATACGTAAGAAATTCCAAGCTGAAACGATTAGGGCACGAATTTGTCTATTTCAAATTATCAGCAGGCGGCACCGTATGACAATTTTGAATCACTGCTGATACAGGCAGCAGTCAGCGATTTTTTTAATATTAGCAGCAACAGCAGTAGCCATGCTACAATTATCGCGATTTTTGTTTAATTAATTAATTATATCCCTTAATCAGTAGTAATCAATAACCAAATTTGGTGTGTTTCTTAGTTATAGGGTTATTAATGTGTATGCAAGATTTCGAATCTGGGTGACCTCCCGTTTTGGAGTTATACGTTGACACGTACATACCAAACTTCCTTTCATATATATAGAAGATATATATAATATTCTTGCAAATTGACTTTTTCACAGTGCATGTTGTACATAAAACCACTGAAAGCACAAAAAAATATTTTTTTAAACATTTTATATATATAAATAGATAAAAATGCTTCGTTATGTAAAAGCATATTTTAGATGTATATATAAGTCTCTCATACGTTTTCAAAGTTCCAGATTTGCGTATACGCGCATACATGATAATTCAACAACACGACCAAAATACACGACCAAAAAATTTGTGTCCAAATTTATTTGCTTATCGATTCTTATTTCTATTTTTTTTACACGATAACAAATGGATTCACAGATATTTCCAAACAGACGTTTTATTCTACGTTTTTCAACCTTTTTTTTTTTATCACTTAAGACTTTTTTTTTAATCTCAAATGATTGCTCTTCATATTTTGCGATTGTGAATTTTAGAGAAAGTGAATCAGTCAAGTTTATTTAGTGCATTTGATTATGTAAGAGACAAGAAAAGAAAAGAAAAAAGAAAGGAAAAAAGAAATAAAGAAACAATAACAAATATGTGAGTGAAAGAAAGAAAGATAGAAAGAAGGAAGGAAGGAAACAGGAAAGATGGGCAAGCAAAAAAAAAAAAATAAATAAATAAAATAAATTTAAAAAAAAACAAGAAAGAAAAGATAAAGAGAAAAGTTATTAATAAATAAAAATGAAAGTGTGAGGGAATGAAAGAAAGACAAAGAAAAAGAAAAAAAAAGGAAAGAAACGATGTATACAAATATGAACGAATGTGTGAATGAGTGAAAGAAAGAAACAAACAAATAAAAGAAAGAAAGAAAAAAGATATAAGAACAAATGTGTGAGTGAGTGAAAGAGAGATAGAATGAAAAGAAAGAAACGATGAAGAAAAGTTACATAGAAATAAGAGTAAGTGAAAGAAAAAAAGAATAGATGAACGAAAGGAAGAAATTATGAAGAAAGAAAGAAAAAAAGAAAGAGAGAAGAGATTAACGAAAAAAGAAAGACAAAGAAAGAATAGATGAACAAAAATAAAAAAGAAGAAAGTATAAAATGAAAGAAAGAAAGAAAGAATAGATGAACAAAAGAAAAAAAAGAGGAAGAAGTATAAAAATGAAAGAAACAATTGAAAAAAAAAGAAAGAAAAATAGATGAACAAAAGAAAAAAAGGAAGAAAAGTAAAGAAAAGAAAATAGATGAACAAAAGAAATAAGGGAGAAAGAAAAAATGAAAGAATGAAAAAAGAAAGAATAAATGAAACAAAACAAAAAAATGAAAGAAAGAAAGAAGAAAAGATAGATGAACAAAAGAAAAAAGGAAGAAAGTATAAAAATGAAAGAAAGAAAGAATAGATGAAAAAAGAAAAAAAAAGAAAATAAAAATGAAGAAAGAAGAAGATAGAATTGAACAAAAGAAAAAATGAAAAAGAAGAAATAGATGAAAAATAAAAAGAAGAAAGTATAAAAATGAAAGAAGAAAGAAAGAATAGATGAACAAAGAAAAAAAAGGAAGAAAAGTATAAAATGAAAGAAACAATGAAAGAAAGAAAGAAAAAGAATAGATGAACAAAAGAAAAAAAAAGGAAGAAAGTTAAAATGAAAGAAAGAAAGAATAGATGACAAAAAAAAAAAGGAAGAAAGTATAAAATGAAAGAAAGAAAGAAAAATAGATGAACAAGAAAAAAAGGATGAAAGTATAAAAATGAAAAGAAGAAAGAATAGATGACAAAAAAAAAGAAAGAAAGTAAAAGAAAGAAGAAAGATAGATGACAAAAGAAAAAAAAGAAAGAAAATAAAAAATGAAAGAAAGAAAGAAAGAATAGATGACAAAAGAAAAAAAGGAAGAAAGTATAAATGAAAGAAGAAAGAAGAATAGATGAACAAAAGAAAAAAAAGAAAGAAAGAAATGAAAGAAAGAAAGAAACAATAGATGAACAAAAGAAAAAAAGGAAGAAAGTATAAAATGAAAGAAAGGAAAGAATAGATGAACAAAAGAAAAAAAGGAAGAAAGTATAAAATGAAAGAAAGAAAGAAAGAATAGAACAAAGAAAAAAAGGAGAAATAGAAAGAAGAAAGAAGAATAGATGAACAAAAGAAAAAAAAGGATGAAAAGTATAAAAATGAAAGAAAGAAAGAAAGAATAGATGAACAAAGAAAAAAAAGGAAAGAAAGTATAAAATGAATAGAAAGAAAAGAAGATAGATGAACAAAAGAAAAAAAGGGAAAGTATAAAATGAAAGATAAGAAAGAAGAATAGATGACAAAAGAAAAAAAGGAAAGTATAAATGAAGAAGAAAGAAAGAATAGTGAACAAAAGAAAAAAAGAAAGAAAGTATAAAATGAAAAAGAAAGAAAGAAAGAATAGATGAACAAAAGAAAAAAGGATGAAAGTATAAAATGAGAAAGAAAGAAAGATAGATGAACAAAAGAAAAAAAAGAAAGAAAGTATAAAAATGAAAGAAAGAAAGAAAGAATAGATGAACAAAAGAAAAAAAAAAGAAATATAAAATGAAAGAAGAAAGAAAGAATAGTGAACAAAAGAAAAAAAGGATGAAAGTATATGAAAATGAAAAGAAAGAAAGAAAGAATAGATGAACAAGAAAAAGAAAAAGAAAGTATAAAATGAAAGAAAGAAGAAGAAAGATGAACAAAAGAAAAAAAGGATGAAAGTATAAAAAATGAAAGAAAGAAAGAAAGAATAGATACAAAAAGAAAAAAAAAAGAAAGAAAGTATAAAAATGAAAGAAAAGAAAGAAAGAATAGATGAACAAGAAAAAAGAAAGAAGTATAAAAATGAAAGAAAGAAAGAAAGAATAGATGAACAAAAGAAAAAAGGATGAGTATAAAAATGAAAGAAAGAAAGAAAAGAATAGATGAACAAAAGAAAAAAGGAGAGAAAAGTATAAAACTGAAAGAAAGAAAGGAAGAATAGATGACAAAGAAAAACAAAGAAGAAAGTTAAAAAATGAAAGAAGAAAGAAAGAATTAGATGAACAAAGAAAAAAAAGAAGGAATTATAAAAAATGAAAAGAAAAGTAAGAAAGAATCTAGATGGAAAAAAGGAAAAGATAAAATGAAAAGAAAAAGAAGAGAATAGATGAACAAAAGAAAAAAGGAGAAAGTATAAAATGAAAGAATGAAAGAAAGAAAGGATAAATGAACAAGAAAAAAAAGGATTGAAAGTAATAAATGAAAGAAGAGAAAGAATAGAATGAAACAAGCAAAACAAAGGAAGAAGTATAAAATGACAGAAGAAAGAAAGAGAAGTAGATGAACAAAAGAAAAAAAAGGAATAGAATATACAAATGAAAAAGAAACGAAAGAAAGAATAGATACAAAGAAAAAAAAAAAGAAAGAGTTA
>CM042161.1:48564335-48679335 GCA_023376005.1 Doryteuthis pealeii
AATAAAGAGAGAGATCACGTAATTGCAGTTTCATTCATATCAGGCAATCTTCAGACGGTCAAAATTATTAAAATATTAAAAAAGTGGCTTGTTCAGCATTTATATAACGTGTGAGACTTATATTTAAAAAATAAACATGCTTATATCCAGACACGTGGTGTCCAGACAAAATATATATATATATATATATATATATATATATAAGTGTATTTTGGCAGCATTTTTTCTTTTATACAAGTTTGGTTGAACTGTACAGACAGTTCCTGTCGGACAAGTTTTTCGTTGATCCGTTCCAATTTTCGGGCCATCTTTTTGGTGTCGGGGTGTAGCTGGTATAACAGTCCCCCAAAGGTTTCAAAATGAGCGCTTTCGGCAATACAATTTGCCATCCTCAGACGGGAAACGATGGTATGATTTCGTGTCTCGTTTTTAACGAGAACGAGTAGTAGCAAGGAATTAGAAGTGGGAGGTAATAACCATTGGTAGTAGGAGGTCGTAGGAATGTTAGTGGTTCGAGCGAGCTTTGCAGTGGTGATTTTATGTGGAGGGGGGCATATATATATATATATATATAGCCCTGCCCCTACTACTCTCTAAAATAGCACCCCCCCCCAAAAAAAAAAAAAGATAGATTTAAACCATTGTTTCTTGGGAAATTTTTTCAGTAATATCCATGACTTTGCTCATACCTGAAGATGCGCAGTAATATTTGAAATAATTATTGTAATGAAGCAAATTTAAAGATTTTTCCTTCATTTATTGAAAAGTATATATGTGTGCGTGTATATATATATATTATATATATTATATATATTATATATATTTTTTTTTTTTTTTGGAGGATATGTGCTTAATTGAAGTCATACCTAATTTTGAAATTAATAAATTTAGGCGGGCATATATATGTTCAAATGTAAGGCTAAACAAATCGAGAAAAATGTCAATCCCTGAATGTACATTTCGACCTATTAGGTCTCATCAGCAAGGTTATAGACATGGGAGACTGCTCCGTGTGTGACTCGAAACGTCGACTGCCAAGCTGACAGGTTTCGAGTCACACACGGAGCAGTCTCCCATGTCTATAACCTTGCTGATGAGACCTAATATGTCGAAATGTACATTCAGAGATTGACATTTTCTCGATTTGTTTAGCCTTACATTTGAACATATATATGACGCCTAAATTTATTAATTATCAACTAATTAATTTTCAAAATTAGGTATGACTTCAATTAAGCACATATACTCCAAAGATTGTCGGCCAAAAGCCATATCAAATAAACACATTGTTCATTTACTCACTCTCATATATATATATATATATATATATATATATATATATATATATATAGTTGTGGTGGCATTAGTAATTTATCCAAGAGTGTTCAATACTTCATAAAAAGCTTGAACTATAATAAGCGATTAGTTTCTCGTCCCCTATGTGATCATTAGACCAACCTCTCATATTGTGTCTATGCTCTCCTGACTTATATATCAACTGATCTAAAAATATAAATCCATTCTTAATTTCTAAAACGTCTACATATTAAAAAACAAATGCTGTGTTAAAAAAAAAAAAGAACGGAAATTGAGATATAGCTATAACCTACCGTTCCCGACAAATATATATATTAGCTCATATTCACAACAAAAGACTACAACAGATTTTTGAAGCCTGTGCAATTTCGCTTTTACCCTCCCTTAACAATCGACATGGATTTTTAAATATATCCCCGTTTCTAGCTAAAATAGTCTTAAATAACTACAAAATACCAGGCTTCATTTAATTATTTAGTTATCATTCCCACTTTGTTCCCTTTGTTCTCATAAAATAAGTCTATTAATACTTTTTCTTGTCTTTCGTTGAATGCATTTCTTCGAGTTGCGTCACGCGTCATGCATCTTCGCGTACGTGGATCGCGACTTGTCTTTAAAAATTATAACGCTGAACACAGTTACACAACAAAAAAGATTTTATAAACATTTTCATCTTCTGTCATCTATAAAACATCCATCATTTTCTTCACGACAAGATACATCCTGATGAAGGTTTAAAGAAACCGAAATGTTTAAAACATCGATAATTAAATTCATCCTATTTTCGGAACATTTGTTTTTTTTTCAATTTCTTATATATATATATATATATATATATATATATATATATATATATATTGATTGTCACTTCTTCACAGAAGAAGGCCATTTCTACAAAGTGGCTCAGAAGTCTAGCTTTGCTTTTACACGTCTTGTCACATAAAAGACACGTGACACCCCTGGGTTTCGCTCGTACCCACACATGTTTTTCATGTAGCTATACGATGTACCTACTGTTCCAACAATTATATATATATATAATATATATATATATATATTATATTATTATTATTATTATTAATATTTTTGCTTGAAGGCAATTACAATGCGTATGTCGTATAAAATTCAATAATTATAGAAAATAACCATGACAAGTGAATTTGGCAAACGATTATGCGATGCTAGAACATCGTACAGTCTGTTTCAACTTTATTCGTTATAAGTCTCATTTCACCGGATTTCATATATATATATATATATATATATATTTCAGATTTAAGTCACCGGATTTCAGGAAAATTCTCGATATAACTTAAATAACTATCTATATATTAATACTCTTGTTCCTTAATCTTCCGACCGTACCCAGGACAATGGACTGTTTTATTCTTTAAATTAAAACATCTTAACTGCGTTAACAAAAATCCCCGGATAATGTATAATTTTTGTTCTGTATGCATACCCCCCCCCCCCAAAAAAAACCCTCACTCAGGGGCATTATCAAATTTCACTTAAAAGGCTGACTTCAGCAGCCATTCCTTTTTCTTTTCGAAGTCCGTAGCAGACGACGATGACATCACTCCATGTCTTAACCAGTTGTAGACCCTCTGGTGTCTCATTAGTCCAATTCTAGACTTGCAGATGCGGTCACACACATTGCAAGGGAAATTCCCATCTGCATTTGGTGGTTCATGACGACGAAGACGTCACCGCTTGGGCAGCCCTGTTAATCTGCTGCTCAGCTCCTGTGCGGCACGCGTCCCGCCAACCCTGTCTGTTGGAGGCCAGACCTTCAGGCTTGAAGGTGTGGTGGTGTATTTCTTCAGCGTTGTCTTAATATGGTCTTTGAATCCCTTTTGTGGGCCTCCTGTCCTTCGGAGCACAGTGAGGTGGAGAAGAGAGTAAACCTCGACTTTAAAGAGAACCAGAAAGAAGAAAAAAAAAAAAAAAAAAAAAAAAAGCAGCAGCCCAGAAAGTATCAGAGTTGTGTGCAGTCATTGCACAAAAGACTGTCTCTCAGGGACGGGCCTGCACAGCTACTTGCGCAGATGCAGATAATTTTTCATTTATTTATTTATATATCATTTTTAGTTAAAATTGCAAATTGTCGTCAAAATTAAAACGGAAAAAATTTGGCTTGGGCATAGATGTTAATGACTTTAATTATTACTAAGGACACGATTTATCTAATTTTTTTAACTTAAATTTAACGTTAGTTGGGTGTTCAAGGGAAAAAATTAAGATAAAATAAAACTCAGGACATGTAGACCCTCAGCTACCTGCCTTCTAGCACCCATAATGATAAAAGGGTTGGGGCTTGCAATAAGGGGCCATGGATTGGGACAATCATATAGGTGCTAGGGCTGAACGTGACCAGTCGATTGATCGGAGTGGGCCTCTCCGAAGCCCAATCTAGCCCAAGAAAGGCCAAAGTGGATATTGCAAGTCATTCGACTGCTCAACCACTTGGGTTCTATCTTAAGCTCACGGTCGCCACACACGGCCAACAGGTGGCCCCATTGGGGGAGTCTTACCCCTCTGCAGAGGTGCAGTCGTGGCATTCTAAACGCCCAAACCGACAGGGCGGTCCATTAAGAATGAATTTATTTCAAAACTTTACCGGCATTAAATGACCCACTGAGGTTGATATGCCGTAAAACAAACCAAACCAAACCAAACAATAGCAAACCCATCTGGGTATAAGAAGAATTGACGCGGAGACTTAAAATCTCTTTTCATCCAGTGTGAGGTAGAAAGAAGCAAGAGTGGTTTCTTCTTTCCCGTCTGTAGAACACAGTTTCCAGTCCTGGCAATTTTGCCAGTAGTGAACTGTACGCTATTGATTTGTTAATTTGTTTGTTTTTGTTTTACGGTATATCAACCTCGGTGGGTCATTTAATGCCGACAAAGTTTTTAAATAAACTCATTCTTGATAGGTACTCATTTTTATAAGCATATTTTTTCTGTTTAACCCATAAATGGGCCCTAACAGGTACTACCACTCTGCGTCCGGGTGGACCTGAGAGCAATGGGGTGCTCCACATTGCCCACACCTCCAGAACTGGAACATCACCATCAGATAGAGTTTAACATCATTCCCAGGACATGAAGACCCTCAGCCACTGCCTTGTATCGCATATATGATAAAAAAGGGTTGGGGCATGCCATAAGGTCAATAGGGTCGGGGTAATCATATAGGTGCTAGGGCTTGATGTGACCAGGCCGATTGATAGCATGTCATGGACTGCTCAACCACCAGGGTTCTGTCCTTAAGCATCTCGAGTCGCCACCCACAGCCAACAGGTGGCTTCATTCGGAGGTGTCTTACATCTTATTATAATGGAGATTGTGTGTTTTCCTGTCTGTAACCAAAGCTATATTACTACTCAAGTCACAATTCCCTTAGTTACTTAATTCACATTTTCCATTATTTCATTTTTATTTAAACCTCAATTATTAATAAAACTGTTTAACATTATAAATACTGTTCGCTATATCTACATACTAATAAAATGCAATTGTATTTATATATACAAGAAAATAGTGATTTCCAGTGTGAACGGGAAGGTTAATTTGTATATTGATATTAAAAAAATTGATTCTAATAAATATATGCTTAGTATTAGGGATTTTTAATTCTTTGGTTCTATCTTAATGAATATGAGCAACAATGAAAAACAGAAGTAATGGAAGAGTAAGTTTCAGTTGTTCCATTTTTCTATTATACCCCCCTCTGTATCAAGTCTTTTTTATCTGCATTATTTTTAGTTTCATTAGCCTTTCTAATTTAATATAATATTCTATTTACATTAAAACTTAAATACATTTGCTAGTATCTATAATTCCTAACGCAATAAAGAAACTCTAAAAAGCATGAATTTCTATTACAGACACATAAGTACTTTCTTGTATTAGCTCAGTCGGTAGAGTGTTCGGCTAGGAATCACAAGGTTCCTGGTTCAATACCGGCCCTCGCCAACTCAGCGTATGAGTAGCACAGGGATCTGTGCAGTAAAGTGAGGAGCTGATGGTAGGTGTGGCGCTCCACCTCAGACGCTAAAATAATCTCCTTGGTCTAGCGCTATTGAAAAGGGGATAGACTCCCTCGCTGTCTGGCTGATACCGACATTAGACCGCCCCGACAACTTTACTTACTTTCCATACCACAAACATTCTTTCATGCAATCACCTTCCGTCTTAACGGAATTTCAACTGTTTGTTTGCTGCTCTGTTGGCTGGACTTAGAATACGCTGAATACGTCTTCTTCAGAGGGGTAACACCCCCTTAAAAAGGGTTGGCCTGTGTATGACACTAAGCTGCATCTGATTGTGGTGGTTCCAGTTCTGGAGCTTCTGATTAAAAAATTCTCATCCACCTAAGACAGATTATCTTTGAAACTGATTAAGTGCCTACGAAAGGCAAGAATACGGGAATGGATGACGAAGGGGAAAAATATTCTGACCCAGAAATCCCACCACCACCACAAAAAAAATGTTCAAAGCAACTATAGGTCGATAACATGCTTACCTATGATGTGGAAGTGATATATTACGCGACTGAAAGCTGAGAACTATTTCACGAAGAATAGAAAATACGTCGCAATAGAACAGATGATTATTATACAGAGTGTCCATAAAGTCTCTTTACAATTTAAAAAAAAATATTACAAAAGCAAACAAATCGACAAATACATGGAAATTATTACAAAATGGAGTGTTCTAAGCAACTATAGGTCGATAACATGTTTACCTATGATGTGGAAGTGATATATTACGCGACTGAAAGCTGCGAACTATTTCATGAAGAATAGAAAAAAAAAACGTCGCAATAGAACAGATGACCTATTATACAGGGTGTACATAAAGTCTTTTTACAACTTTTTAAAAAAAATATTACAAAAGCAAATGAATCGACAAATACGTGGAAATTCTTACAAAATGGAGAGTTTATTTGCCTAATTTAATACACCTCTACACGGGCACCATTAGCTGCACAAAACACATTAATATGGTGGACAATTCCATGTCAAATTATCCAGAAAAAATAAAACTGTCACCCACCCCCTTCAATTTTTCTGAAATTTTGTACAGCTATGGACTGTGTTAAAGTTAGACATTCCCCAAAATTTCAGCTTCCAATTCTAAAAATTGGCGGTGTTATGTCGATTTTTAGCTCGACAAATTTGGTGGGGTTGGCAAAAAATGGCGACTTTTAAGAAATGTTAACAAAATGTTGTAGCTTCGGTTCTGAGTAAAAACGAAACTGTCTTTTTGGTACAAATAATGTTCAATAGACATTAAATAATAGAAACAAATCTTTGTCATAGATGTAGTGCCACATTGGGATATTGATCTCGCTATGAAAAAATAAAAAATCATCAATAACTTAAAATTGGTTAACTATCAGATTTTATCGATAGCATTTTTGGATTCCTCGAGCAAAATGCTTTTATAAACCAATTTTTATGAATAGGGAAGCTCTAGAACTCATTTTACAGACAAAAATAGATTACAAATAGTCGCCATTTTTCGCGAACCCCCTCAAATTTGGAGAGCTAAAAATCGACATAACTCTGCCAATTCTTGAATTGGAAACTCAAATTTTGGGGATTGTCTAACTTTAACAGTCCACACCTGTACAAAATTTCAGAAAAAATGAAGTGGGTGGGTGACATAGCCTGGATAATTTGACATGGAATTACCCTGGTACTAGATTTCTTGCCATGTCTGCTGTAGTAGAGCCTCATCAATGATCACAGTCGAATTAATCATCTTTTGCTTTAGGTCAGTGATGTCCCTCATCTTTATTCGATATCTTTATTCGATATCTTTATCATATCCCCACAGAAAAAAAGTCCTGGGGAGGGATATCTGGAGAACGAGGTAAAGAGATTTCAGGGACACCCTGTATATAGACCTGTGGGGATTAAAATATAACGAAAATAAAATTAAAATTAAAAAAAAAAAAACTCCCATGGGGCCTTTACCGGAAGAACCCCCTGCGCATGTCCGACAAAAAGGACTGTTCCCCGATCCCACCCCCAACGAATATCTCGGGCATTCGAACTTAGGCCGCAACCGAGTCTAGTCGCTCCTACTAGTCAGGGAAATATTCCCTTGCTACAGGCAACTATAAACCGGTCAATAAAGCCTAAGTCATAAAACTACCTCCTATCTTTGTCTCTTTCTTTTTCGTTTTTTAAATTCCTTCTTTTCAGCGCTACCACCAAATGAGATGGAGTAAAAATAAAACCCAAGGAACACGCACTAAGAATATCCAGTTATATTAAACCTTAAAACATCAAAACATAATCCTACACAAAAACTTTTTGCTACCCCATAGACTAACACATTCTCAAAGAGGCGAAAACAAGACAGAAAAATGTCATAACATGGATAAACTAAAAAGACATATGATACGATCCCGTAAACTTAGAAAATGGAATGTTTGTTAATGTTCAAGTTATCAGAGAAAGTCGTAAATTTCATCACGAAAGCAATGGAAAGCCGGAGAGTGGAACTAACAGCAGGAGGATAAACGCTAACTAAAGTAAAAATTCAAAGAGGCATTTTCGGTAATCTGAACATTAGTTACATAGATTCCTTTCTGACTCTATCAGCCATTTTTTTATTGCAACATTTTAAATATTACAACATAACAAACAAAAAAAAAAACCATAAAACTTTTAAATTTTCACATGTTTGAATTCAAGAAACTATGTTGAATTTCCTTAAAATCTATAAATATGCCAAAAAAATAAATAAATTGAAAAATACGTTTTTACTAAGAAAAATAGTTTTGATTTGGTTAAATGTTGGAAGAGGAAACGAAAGCATTCATTGCTCACTTGTTAATAAAATACATTTTTGTTCAATTTAACACGAAAATATCATAAAATGTGTTCTTAATAACAATTAAGTTCATTTCAAATAATGCGCAAGCACAATTTTATGGTAGGAATTTATGTAACTAATGTTCAGATTACCGCATTTTCTATGGTGACTGACTTTCACTAACTAGTGGAAAAATAAAGCGAACCAAGGGCAAAACAATGGTTATATATTAGAACAGTTTTTGTTCACTATATATATAATATATATATATATATATATATATATATTATATATATATTGTGTGTGGTGTGTGTGTGTGTGTGTGTGAAAATAAAATGGAAATTAATCCGACAGTATGAATATGATATAATGAAAACAAAAGATGTTTACAACTGCATAGGCTCATCAGGAAGAAAGGCCCCGAAACGGTTTGCACACTTCTCTCCTGATGAGCCCATGCAGTTGTAAACATCTTTTGTTTTTTCATTATATTATATTCATATATATATATATATATATATATATGGCGGGTAAAATATCGCCTTCTCAATTCATTTCTTGTAATTTCTTTAATTTAAAAAAAATTCTAATGGTAGTAATATTTTTTACTTAATAATATAAAAAAGTTTAAAAGAAACTTTTTAAGTAATACATTTATTTAGAATACAACCTACGAAATAAGATTGTCGTTGTAACACCAGTCCCTGATGATACTGATACTTCTGTCTCGGAAGTATTCGGATTAACATTTCATAGTAAACCATATTTATTGAGAATTTAAATGATTAAAAAAATTATCTACAGTCCCCTCCACCCACCGAATTCCCATTTGCAAATTGAACACGAATTTCTCTAGGTCTAAGCATTCTAAGTTCATTGCCCTAATGAAAATCTCGTTGCGATGTGCCGTTTTTTCCCTTATATATAAGCCGGTTTAGCTCAGTCGATAGAGCAATTGCTTAAGAATCACAAGGTCCCTGGTTCGATACCGGCCTTCGCCAACTCAGCGTATAAGTAGCACGGGGATCTGTGCAGTAAAGTGAGGAGCTGATGGTAGGTGTGGTGATCGACCTCAGACGCAAGAAAATCTCCCTGGTCTAGCGCCAGTGAAAAGGGGATAGACTCCCTCGCTGACTGGCTGATGCCAACATTACGCCTCCCCGTCGACATTCTCTTATATATATATATATATATATATATATGTATATATGTATGTATGTATGAGAGAGAGAGAGAGAGAGAGAGAGAGAGAGAGAGAGAGAGAGAGAGGAGAGAGAGAGAGGGGGGGGGCACCTCACGTGGTGTAATATAATAAATAAAAATAATGTAGATAAATACGTCACGTTAGTTTTATTTTCCATTAATAGACATAATTTTCATGTTAGATTTTTCATGAACTTCATGTGTATCAATAAACTGGTAGAAATAATTTTTCTTGCAAACAGATCTATTTGACACATAGATTGTGTAATAGTTAGCAAGCTAGATTCGCAAACCATTATTAGTGAATTCGATTCTCACTGGGCGCCCCATACTCCTGGCCTTGTGCCACATCTAAGCTAAGCAAATAACTATATATACATTTTTTTTGGGGGGGGTGGGGAGAATATGTGCTTAATTGAAGTCGTACCTAATTTTTGAAAATTAATTAATAATTAATGAATTAGACGCGGAATACCTATTCAAATGTAAGGCTAAACAAACCGAGAAAAATCAATCTCTGTATGTACATTTCATTAATTAATTAATTTTCAAAAATTAGGTACGACTTCAATTAAGCACATATTCTCCCAAAAATTGTCGGCTAAAAAAAGCCATATAAAAACACATCGTCTGTTTGTTTACTTCTCATATATATATATATATATATATATATATATATATATGAGAAGTAAACAAACAGACGATGTGTTTTGATATGGCTTTTTTTAGATTAAAATTTTAAATTGCTTATATATATATATATATATATATATATATATATATATATATATATATATAAGCATTGGTAATTTGCTTGTAGCATTGTTAATTATGTTATAGTATATTAATATTTTGAAGGCTAATGCGTATGAAAAATAAAAACAAAAAACAAAAACAAAAAACAAAAAGATGTTATTTTTGTCTAAAAAAAAATAGACAAAAATAACATCTTTTTGTTTTTTGTTTTTATTTTTTAAACGCATTGCATTAGCCTTCAAAATATTAATATATTATAATATATATATATATATATATCCTAGTTCAATACCGGTCCTCGCCAACTCAGCGTATGAGTAGCACAGGGATCTGTGCGGTAAAGTAAGGAGCTGATGGTAGGTGTGGCGCTCCACCTCTGATGCTAAAAACAATCTCCTTGGTCTAGCGCTATTGAAAAGGGGATAGACTCCCTCGCTGACTGGCTGATACCGACATTAGGCCGCCCCGTTGACTTTTTATATATATATATATAAAATCAGAATTTTAGTTATATATGATGAAAATATCCTGTTTCAATTTTTAAAAATGATATTGAAGTCGAAAGAAACCAGAAAGTGACCTTTGACTCAGACTCGGTCACCTGACGACGCGAGTTACGACGACCGATGCTAACAAGCGTCGTGACATGACCCAGCCTATGTGTTGTGTTATTAAGGATGATGAAGAGGAGATTGTATGATAAAAGGTTTGTGTGGTCGTCGCTTCACACGCATCTCGGAAATTCTCGGCCTTACCTCGGCTTACTCCGCGCAACAGACACTTCGTAGCCATATCACGTAAATAAGTCAGTCGTCAGCCGTTTGTAAGGTGGACTGGCTGACTGCTTTCAAAGCATTTATCAACATTAGTAGGCGCACTTTTTCACAAGGTGATATTTGTCGATAAAAAGAAAACCTTATATTATTATTATTATCTTTTATTTTTATTTCTATTCATGTTTTCTTGTACCTTAAAAAAAACCCAAAGGAAAACATATTTAAAAAGGCTGGTTTTAAATGACACTACTATTACTACCCCTACTACAAGTCAGTCTAGGCTAGGAGGTATTCTTGGTTACGTTAAAAGCAACTTAAGACGATTGATCGATTGATTTTAACGGCACGTCGACACGTCTAGGGCTATTAAATTCCTAGAGGTTAGGGAATCGCGTTTCGTATTTACAATTTTTGTGTAGTTTCTTAAGTTTTTTCTTTCTTTTTCGGCTAGAAACCACAAGGTTCCTAGTTCGATCCGGCCCTAGCCAACTCAGCATATGAGTAGCACAGGGATCTGTGCGGTAAAGGAAGGAGCTGATGGTAGGTGTGGCGCTCCACCTCAGACGCGAAAACAATCTCCTTGGTCTAGCGCTAGTGAAAAGGGGATAGACTCCCTCGCTGATTGGCTGATACCGACAATAGGCCACCCCGACGACTTTACTTTCTTTTTACTTTACCATCAAATACAAATATTTTTTTAAATAGACCTACTTGATTGATTGATTTTAATGGCACGTCTACATGTCTAGGGTTATTTCATTCTTAGTGGTTAGGGAATCGTGTTCTTTGTAAATTTATATTTACAATTTTTGTATAGTTTCTTAAAATTTTTTTTTTTTTGCACACCGTACCATCAAATACAAATAATTTTTTAAGGTATCTATTTGATCCCTAGATTGTACCCTAATATGTACTACCACTCCTGGCTAGAGTGGACCGGGTAGTAATGGCAATGAATGGATATTCCACACACCCCAGACCTCCAATCTGCTGTGTCAAATTTACCCCCCCCTTCTGTTTAATTCAATGAAACTTGAATAAAGGTTAATATTATCTTCAAAATTTTTGGACCATTCAAAAGAAACATTAAAAAAAATAAATAAATAAAAAAAACTCCTGTTGATTAAAAAAAAAAAAATTCAGCTTACGGAAATAATGAAAACTATGACCGAAAACAATGTTTAAATTTTCGCACCATTAAATCAATTGAAATTTAACGTAGCCAAAAACAAGTTATGACTACCGGATTTTAAAAAATTCTATTAAAAAAATCAAGTCAAATTTTCACGAAAATTTCGGTAATTATTTACCTGTTGATGAAATTATGTTTAAAATAAGTTTTTCCAAAAATATTGTTTTCGTTCATAATTTTCATTATTTCCGTAAGCTGAATTAAAAAAAAATCATCAGGAGTTTTTTTAAAATGTTTCTTTTGAATGGTCCAAAAACTTTGAAGATAATATTAACGTATATTCAAGTTTCATTGTGTTAAACAGAGGTGGGGGGTAAATTTGACACGGCAGATTGGAGGTCCCTACATATCCAGGACCATTTTTGCGGGTCTTACCCTTATGCAGGGGATAGACTGAGATTATTCTAAGCCCTACCGACAGGGAGTGAACACCGGACGAGGGGGTCAGAACTAAACACTATTTAGTTACTATAATTCTTATTATGTTTGTATATATCATATGCATATGACCGTGAAAAAACAGCAGATAATAGCGGGATTTTTAACAGAACAATACATTTAAATTTTTATTTATTTTAGAGAATGAATACAAATAACGCCCCGAGAAAGGCATGAATCTATCTCTCCCCAGCTATGGGTAAATAGTTGAGCAGACTGTGAGTTCTTTAGGCTTGGTAAGGCAATCAGTCTAGGAGAAAGAAAACTGAATTAAAACTAGTACTCCGCTTAAAGATGACCTTGTGTCACATCCTGCTCCTTGTGGAGGGGTTGGGTAAATACAAAAGTTAAAGAATAAAGCAATTTCCAGTTCAATTCGCCAATAAGTCGCTGTTGATTATTCAAATGTGCATAACGGAGATAATTATGAATATCAAATAGAATGTTTCACTCCAACTTAAATAGAAGCATCAATATCATCATGGACTGCAGTTACAACGGAAATCAAACAGGTTCACAGTCTGTATTATTTGGATTATTCGGACTATTGTCTCCATCTTTATTGTTATCTACACAACATTTCGGTCGATGTGCCCTCCGCTCTTCTTTAGGTGTTTCTTGTCGAACTCGGGAACCTTCTCTTCATGAACCAGAAGAAGGTCGAAGGGCACATTAGCTGAAATGTTTTGTAGATAACAATAAAGATGAGGACAATAGTCCGAATAAAACAAATAATACAAATTATCAAGCCTCATCTCAAAAATTTAGAGAAATAGTTTCACATCAAATATTTAAGGCAACAATCTTTCTTCCAAACATTTCCCGCTAAAAAGGTTTTAAAATGACGTCACGTAAGTTTAATTCTATCTTTGAACGAGTATGAGAAATAAAGAAAAACGGAGAAAAAAAAAGGTGGGGAAAGGAGAAATAAACAGGTTGGTTGGTTGGTTGGTTGTTGTTGTTGTTTAATGGCATATAAACCTTTGTGGGTTATTTAATGCTAAATATTGTTTTATGTGATTTGTTTCACTTCATGTGTATTAATGAATTGATAGAAATAATTTTTATATTAGATCTTTTATTAATTTGTATATTAATCGGTAGAAATAATTTTTATGTTGGTTGGTTTGTTTTTTTATTATTGGCATTTCAGTCTCGGAAGACTATAATAAAGTTTTTGTGCCCCTGAAGTTACAGCGCCTCCTGTGACTGTAGAGTCCAATGTTCGAAAAACATTCTCGACTACAGATGTCGCATGGGAAGGCTGTCCCTGAAGATGTTGATGTGCCGGTGCTTTGTTGCCGCTGTTTTCTTCTGGACCTCTTAGCTTCATGGTGTTGCGTCAGGGTGACTTCAGACATGAACAGTCCTCTACGGAGAGCCTGCCGTCACCGAAGGCCGTCCTGAGCCAAATTCTGAGATTCTCCTTGCAGACCTCCTTGAAACGCAGCTGGGGGGGGGGGCGACCAATCTGTCTCTTACCAGACGATTATTTTGTTTAATGGCATATCAACCTTTGTGGGAAACCCAATACCAAATCCTATCTTCCTGTTTTTATGATTTGTAAGCGAATAATTTGGTGGTAAATATGTTTGTTTGGTTGGTTTTATAAACTGGCAGAAATCATTTCCATCAACTCAATATATTAGCAGAAATTATTTTATATTAGATTTTTCATTAACTTCACTAGTACAAAATTAACCACCCCCGGGCGATGTAAAAATAGATTTTTGAAACATATTGCCTGAGGGATTGGGAGTAAATAATTCAATGTCAGCAAGTTTGTACCCTAAGTAAGTAAAATCCTCAAATTCATTAAAGGATTAAAAAAACCAAACAATTTGAAATGTAAACTTTAAATATGTATTAAAATAAAACAAACTATATATAGATATATAATACCAGTCATGTATTTATTAAAACTTGTTTTAAAAAAACAATGAAGACTGTCTAATGTTGCATGTTCAAATTTTGAGTGTATCTATATGTTATGACGATTTTGGGTAATGTGACGTAAGCAGTGACGTAATTTTTGTTACAGACAAAAACCGGAAGCGAATCTCCATTATTAATAGAACTTCATGTGTATCGATAAACTGGGAGAAATAATTTGCATTAACTTGCTAACAGATCTATTGTACTCAATAGATCGGACCCTAATAGGAACTACCACTCCCGGTTAGAGTGGACCTGAATTTAATGGCAATGAAGGGAGACTCCACACTCCACAGTGGTCGAGAATGATTATCAGAAGAAAATGCGGTAAGAATCACTAAATCGAGAAAGAGTGTGACGCCTCCCCCCCCCAAAACAAAAAAAAACAAAACAAAACATACGAACCAAAATAATTAAAAAAAAGAATCAAACAAACAAACGAAGATATTGGATCTAAATAAGTGACAAAACATAGCTATTTGCCCAACCCGTTCGCCATAATTTGGTTTGGTTTGGTTTGGTTTTATGGCATATCAACCTCAGTGGGTCATTTAATGCCAATAAAATTTTGAAATAAATTCAATTCTTAATGGATAATACAATTTTTTTATAAATACATTTTTCTATTTAACCCATTGATGTGACCCTAACAGGTACTACCACTCCGGGTCAGAGTGGACCAGGGAGCAATGGTGATGAAGGGGTGCTCCACATTCCCCAAACCTCCAAAACTGGAACCTCACCATCAGATAGAGTTTAATGTCATTCCCAGGACATGTAGACCGTCAGTCACCGCCTTCTAGTACCCATATGATAAAAAGGGGTTGGGGCTTTACATAAGGGCCATAGGGTTGGGAAAATCATATAGGTGCTAGGGCTTGACGTGACCAGCCGATTGATCGGAGGGGGCCTCTCCTTGGTTTGTTTTAGCCATAATTTGGATATGACAATGTCGCAAGTATAAGGCATGCAGCGAGGATCGAACTCGCTATTCAGAAGTAATATATGCTGCGAGACTAGCTTGTTAACTATTACACCACGATGGAATTCCAAAGAATATGTGATTGAGGGGTAGATGGGTTTGGGGGTTGGAAATTGATTGTCCTTGCGAGTCTTATCTGTATGTTTTGTCCATTAACAAGTTCGAAATTCGTTGTGCTGATTTCTTGTGTTTTATGGAATTAAGTTCGTACTTGAGTCTTTATTTTTTCACTTCAAATTCTTGGCTTAGCTCCTACTTAGCCATTTTTCGTTTGGTTTTTCGTTCGGGCTGTTTGAAGGAGCGACAGTCACTACTATGCATTTGCTGCAAGAAAATAATCAATTCTTTCTTATTTCGGAGGCAGATGCTTACGCGTAATGTCTGTCTGTAGTGAAAATGGTTGATGTATAAAACGTTTTGACGGGGGGGGGGGCTAAAGTCGGTATCAGCCAGACAGCGAGGGGGGGGCCTAAAGTCGGTATCAGCCAGACAGCGAGGGGGGGGGGTCTATCCCCTTTTCACTAGCGCTAGACCAGGGAGATTATTTTGACGTCGGAGGCGGAGCGCCACACCTACCATCAGCTTCTCACTTTTACTGCACAGATCCCCGTGCTACTCATACGCTGAGTTGGCGAGGGCCGGTATCGAACAAGGAAACCTTTTAGTTCTTAGTCTGATGCACTGCCGACTGAGCTAAACCGACTCTCTGCAACAAAAAAAAAATACATTGAAACTTTTGTTGTTGTTGTTGTTGTTGTGCGGCCCTCTTGGTGATGAATCATCTCTCACGTGACTCGCTTCTCCACAAAGGTTGCGCCTGACTGATTTGCGCTTTATTCGTTGGAGAAATTTGTAAAAAGGGCGGGATTAAGATTTTGTAGATCCTGGGTTAAATCATTGCCAGAATCCTACAGACATTTTCAAAGTAAAAAAAAAAGAAAGTTAATGAAATATTAAATCTATTAGTATTATCTGCATTATTCGGATCATTGACCTCATCTTCATTGTTATCTGTACAACGTTTCGGTCGATGTGCCCTCCGGCCTTCTTCAGGTATTTCTTGTCGGACTCGGGAACCTTCTTGTCGTAATCGGGAGCCATCACGGAACTTTGAACCTAACCCTTTATTCAGTCCACGGGGGTATCCTGTTCTCATTCCGCTAACCATAGCTGGGATACAGGTGTTATGCTGTGTTAAATATTATTCTGTGTTACTGCTGCCCCTGGTCAGGATTGAACCTGCAGTCCAGAGATAACTGTCACTTAGAACTGTCTTTAGAACCTAACTCCTTTATCCACTAGGATTGAATTTATTTTCACAGGCAAAATTCAAACATTTTTCTTGAGTAAATTGTAATTTGTTGAGAACTTAGTTTTCAGTTGCCATGAAAAAAATCTTTTAAACTGGTCAAGATAATACAGTGTTAGTGTTAAGTGTCTTAACTTGATATTCTATTAATAACGACACCATAGCGAAAAGAAAGAAGACATTTCTGATATGCAAAAGAGATACTTAAGTGTCTATTTACTGAAAGGTGTCTGGAAAATATACCTACAGCAAATGAGGTCCTACTCTGTCTGTCTGTCTGTCTGTCTCTCTCTCTCTCTCTCTCTCTATATATATATATATAATCAATAATAATGATATTATGGATATTAACTCATAACTATAAGTTTCATGCTTACGCAATCTTCAGATGAGTCAAATGGTTGAGATTTTAAAAACCAGTAGGTTTTTAAGCGTTTATATAAACGTGAAGAGTGTTCACGCGATGGAATGTTATAATGCTAAAGTTTTTTTTTTAAACTGTGGCTTGTTTAGCCAAACAAGCCACAGTTTAAAAAAAGACAAAAAAACTTTAGCATTATAACATTCCATCGCGTGAACACGCTTCACGTTTATATAAACGCTAAAAAAACTACTGTTTTTAAATTCTCAACCATTTGACTCCTCTGAAGATTGCGTAAGCATGAAACTTATAGTTATGAGTTAATGTCCATAATATCATTACTATTGATTGTAAATCTGCTTTGCTTTATTAGCATTGAGCACCTTTTTATGCCAATACTTTTCTCATTTATTCTCTATTCATTCTATATATATAGGAAAAGTGTTATAGGTATTTTTAAATGTGAGTACTGCATTCAAAATTAATCTTATTTAAGGATGGTTTGTATTGTTTGATGTATAAATCTTCAAGTATTTGGAGTTTTTGTTTGTTTTTTTTTTTCTTTGTTGCAAAATGTGCGTACTCACATTTAAAAATGCCTATAACACTTTTCCTACCAATTCTCCTCCTTCCAGCCTCCATACCCTTAATATAATTTTACGAGTTCCCCTCCTAGTTACTCTCACTTACTACTAACTTGAAGAAAAAAAAAAAAAAAAAAAAAAAAAAAAAAACTGGATCACAAACACATCACCCCTGATGATGGCATTTTAAAGTACCGAAAGTACTTGGGATAAAAACTTCGGTGGACTAATCCACGGATTCCATCCAAATGTAATAAAGTTGGCCAGAAAGCTCGAAAAGATCGTTAATAAAATTGTTAAACAGGAGACGTGCCTTTTGTTTAATTCTACATGTATGAATGAAAGAATGCTGCCCAAATACACACACACATATGAGAGAGAGAGAGAGAGAGAGAGGGAGAGAGAGAGAGAGAGAGAGAGAGAGAGAGAGAGAGAGATATGGGTTCCATGTTATGAATTGATGAAAATAGCTTAGCCTATATATTTTTAAGGAAGATTTTTACGCGTATGATCTTCTGTAAAGGGAAAATAGTTGAGGTATCTTTAACATTGAATTGAAATATTTTTTTAATTGTGTGGTCCACACAAGCCATGTTTCGTGTGGTCCAACTAGAAAATGGTTTACCATACCTGCACTAGACAGCTGATAACATAGAACTGATACTTTTAAAAGATAGTCGACATCGAAAAAAATATATTCTTAGTTTGAAGTAGGAGTCTTAAGTACTTTAAGGCCGCCCACGGTGGCTGTCCGAACACCACCAAGCAGAGTACACAAACTGGTAATTTATGAGGAAGTGCGTTCCGGTCTCCTGCCTCAAGAGTTGCTGCCCGGTGACTATTAAAATAACAACCCAGCCCAGTCTATTCAAAACTATCCATCTATCTATCTATCTCAATTTGGTCATATTTATCTATATTACTTTAAATACTAAGATTTTTTTATATTCATGTTTGTTTAATGTCTTGTTTTTAGTTTAGATAAACAAGAATTACGGGAAAAAAAAGAAGCGACCCCCCCCAAATACATTTACTTGTCGAAAATATCTATCTATCTCCATTTGTTCGTATCTATCTATATTATTTGTTTATCTATCTATCTATCTCAGTCTATTCCAAACTATATATCCATCTTCATATCTAAACAAGAATTACGACAAATTACGATAAATAAACAAGAATTACGACGAGCTGGGGTTGTTATTTTGATAGTCACCGGGTAGCGGTTTTTGAGGCGGGAGACCGGGACGCACTTCCTCATAAATTACCCAAGTTACTCATTATAATTGAGCAAAAGGGCCCAGATAACAATAATAATAGGATCAAACAGGTAAAAAAATAAATAACAAGAACATTTTATACAGCCATGGGGGAAATAATAAGACTTTATCAAAGAGGGGCCGGGTTAGCTCAGTCGGTAGAGCGTTCGGCTAGAAACTAAAAAGTTCCTAGTTTGATACCGGCCCTCGCAAACTCAGCGTATGAGTAGCACAGGATCTGTGAGGTAAAGTAAGGAGCTGATGGTAGGTGTGACACTCCACCCCAGACGCACAAAACAATCCCCTTGGTCTAGCGCTAGTGAAAAGGGGATAAACTCCCTCGCTGTTTGGCTGATACCGACATTAGGCCGCCTCGACGACTTTTTAAATTTTTTTATTTGAATAGCATGAGTTCTGCGGTGAATAAATAGTGAACTTTGAAATATGCTATCATACAGGTAAAAAAATACTTAGAAAATTTGGTACAGCCGTCGGGGGTGGGGGTGGGGGGCGTTAGCAAAGAGTTAAGATGCATTTGATATAGGTAAAACCTCTACGCCTCAGTGGATCGCCAGTCATGTGATCCTTAGCTGTTATTTCAACACTTTAAACTAGTACCAATGGACTACGCGTTTAAAGATGACATCATGGTCACCTAAGATTTTCTTAAATAAAAAATAAAAAAAAGAAAAATTGTAAAAAAAATCAAAAAGAAAATCAACCCAGTCCTCCTCGAAAATGACCGAAGATGGTCCGAGATCCAATGAGAAAATGGTTACTGGCGCTATCTACCCTACAAAATAATTTCAAAATCAATGATTTTTGTGATGTCATTTTCTATAAATAGCATCACCAAATTTATTTAGTCAATCTTACAAAATTCTTTATAGAAGTTGTGTTTTATTCAGTTTTAGTTTTTAAAAACTTATTTCATATAGCACGAATCCCAATTTGAACACAACTTTCTAATTGGCTTAAAAAACTCTCTCTCTCTCTCTCTTTCTCTCTCTCTCTTATAAGAAAAGCCTGATATATAAATTTACAGGCAGTGTTCTAATGGTTAGAGTCGTAGGAAATGGACTCGTCGACCCGATTTCAATTCCCGGATGAAGCTGTCTGCATTTCACATAGCGCTAATACCCTTGGGAAAAGTATGAACCCTACTCTCCCTCCAGCTATGGGTAAATAGCAGGGCAGACTGGACTCTTTAATCATGGCTAGGTAACCAATCTAGGAGAAGGAAAACTCTGAATTCAAACATGTCGAACCCCGCTTAAGAAATTGACCTTGTGTCACATCCTGCTCGTGCGGAGGGGTTGGTAAATATATATATATATATATATATATATATATATATATATATATATACAGATTATTATTTTATCATGGGTAATACATTTCTCCAAAAATGAAAGATCACCATTAGATGTAGTCTAACGTCATACCCTCAGCCTACACTTTCTAGCACGTGTGTGTATGTGAGAGAGAGAGAGAGAGAGAGAGAGAGAGAGAGAGAGAGAGAGAGAGAGAGAGAGAGAGAGGGGGGGGAAGAAGGAAAAGAAAAAGTAATATAGAGAAAAAGAAAGAAATGGAATAAGAATAAAGACATGGGGAAAAAGAAAAAAGAAGAGAAAGAAAACTGAAATGCAAAGAGAGAGAGAGAGGAGAGAGAGAGAGAGAGAGAGAGAGAGAGAGAGAGGGGGGAGAGAGATGTAAAGAGAGGAGAGAGATGTAAAGAGAGGAGAGAGAGATAGAGAGAGAAAATGGAAGAAGAAGTGAGATAGAGATAGAGAGAGAGAGAGAGAGAGTGGAAGAAGAAAGAGAGAGAGAGAGAGAGAGGAGAAAGTGAGAGAGAGGGGGAGAGGAGACAGAGGAAGAAGAAGTGTGAGAGAGGGAGGAAAAAGAAGTGAGAGAGAGAGAGAGAGGAAGAAGAAGTGAGAGAGAGAGAGAAAGTGAGAGAGGAGAGAGAGAGAGAGGAAGAAGAAGTGAGGGAAAAGAGAGAGAAGGGGGAAGAAGAGAGAGGTAGAAGAGAGAGAGAGAGAGAGAGAGAAAAGAAAGAAAAGAAATGGGAACATGAGAAGATATTAAGTAAAGCCGATTCTTCCATTGAAATAATCAAATAACGAAGCCGTGAATGACAAAAGGCGGTAAACGAACGGATATAGACGCCATTTTGAGGCAAGATATGCGCGTGCGTTGTCGAGATATCAAAAGAACGGCACAGAGCCATTTAGAAAGACGAAAGCTATCCTGCAAATGACGCAAATTTTTATATCAATGACAGTTGATTGAGGCAGTCGTTGATTGTTGCCATATAGGAGCTGGGGGTTGGGGGGTTGGGGGTGGTGGGCCGAGGTGTATGTAGGGTCGGGTTGGGGGGTTGGGGAGGTCGTGGTGTATGTGGGGTGGGGGAAGGGAGAGTTGTGACAGTTTTCAAGTTCTTTGCTCGAATGAGTTCTTCAGAAACACGTAGGTTTTCTTTGACAAAAATCAAAGATATAAACCTATAATGTTAACAAAAAACACCCCCCACAAAAAAAAAAGAAAGAAAGAAAAAAAAAAAAACCCTAAAAAACCACCAACAACAACAACTATTCAATGATATGTTTATGTCTGAGGATTTATTTCAAGATCAATAAAATTGGAAGTTAAAAAAAATCACCACCAACGTCACAAGTCCTATGTTATTTACGTTATATTTTCGATGGTTATTAAATAATCATTTAATCTTAATTACTATCTTATCTATTAACAATGTCTTTATTATTATTAAATAATCATTTAATTACTATCTTATCTATTAACAATGTCTTTATTATTATTAAATAATCATTTAATTTTAATTACTATCTTATCTATTAACAATGTCTTTATTATTATTAAATCATTTAATTTTAATTACTATCTTATCTATTAACAATGTCTTTATTATATTAAATAATCATTTAATTTTAATTACTATCTTATCTATTAACAATGTCTTTATTATTATTAAATAATCATTTAATTTTAATTACTATCTTATCTATTAACAATGTCTTTATTATTATTAAATAATCATTTAATTTTAATTACTATCTTATCTATTAACAATGTCTTTATTATTATTAAATAATCATTTAATTTTAATTACTATCTTATTTATTAACAATGTCTTTATTATTATTAAATAATCATTTAATTTTAATTACTATCTTATTTATTAACAATGTCTTTATTATTATTAAATAATCATTTAATTTTAATTACTATCTTATTTATTAACAATGTCTCTAGCTGAGATAGATTTACGCCAAAACAACCCATATTATTAATGTATTTAGAATCGCAATGTTCCACCTTCGAATAAGAGCATGTATCCTGTCCCGTAAAATTCTGTTGACTGTTCTTTGAGCCACTTCTTCACTACAGATTTCACTTCCTCGTTACTGGAATAATGTTTGCCTCTAAAATCCTCTTTCATGGTACCGAAGAGATGATTGTCTGAAGGCGCAAAATCTGGTGAGTATGAAAAGTGAAATCTGTAGTGAAGAAGTGGTTCAAAGAACAGTCAACAAAATGTTATGGGGGCAGGGATACATGCTCTCATTCGAAGGTGTAACATTGTAATTGAGAGAAACGGTGACTATGTGGAGAAGTAGGGATGTGATCCACAGAGGACCAGCTTCATTTTGATGTATGATATATATATATATATTTACCAACCCCTCCGCACGAGCAGGATGGGACACAAGTCAATTTCTTAAGCGGAGTTTAACAGGTTTGAATTCAGAGTTTTCCTTCTCCTAGACCGGTTGCCTAACCAAGGTTAAAGAGCCCGGTCTGCCCTACTATTTACCCATAGCTGGAGGGGGGGGTAGGATTCATACCTTTCCCAATGGTATTAGCGCTTTGATGTATGATACATGTTTCTGTGTTGGTAATTATATCTGTCCTAGACAATATGGCATTACTTTTTTACTCACCCTCGTACTACAAAACGGTTGTACTTAACCAAGCTTTACGTACAAGTTATAACGAGTCATAAGCGATACGATCTCTTAGCTTTGAAATTATAAACAGAAAAATTTACGTGATCAATTTTATAGCGAGAGAAACTGTTTATCAGTATTTAAAAAGAGGAAGAAAAGAATGTTGACAATTCGCTGATATACAAGGGCAATTGCAATAGTCGACACGTATATGTATTGTAAACTTATTTATCTGATAAGAGTCCAGCCCGTCGCTAAATCATTTGTCCCCACTTCACTCCTCCACTCCGTGAATGGGATTTGAACTAATTTTTGTGTGCTAATTCTGACAACGTACCCGTCCCCTCATTTGTACTTGCACCCGTAGACTAAATAGATGCCCTCTCCCAATTCGTTATGCCCTGGCGACGCATCTGAATGGTCGAGCAAAAAAGAATCTGATGCGAAGGTATCATATTCGCCTTACATTTTAGACGGGAATTTTAGATTACCCACCCCCTCCAAAACCACACAAACACAAACAAATAAAACAAAAAAGCAAACAAAAAATAAAAACAAAGATTATATTTACATTCAATAAAATAATTTGTTCCTTTTTCATTAATTTGTGTTTTTTACCATATAGGTATCAAAGTATAAATAAACTGAACTGAAAAATATATTGGTAGGGACTGGCATTTTTGACCAAATGACTTTAGCCCCCCCTACAGAAAATAATTTACCAAAAATCAGGGAATTATCAGATTTTAATGAAATTTTCAGTGTTTATTTATCGAAGAAAAATCTTTATAATGCATTATTTATTTTATTTCAAAACTTTCTAATTTTTTTCAGGTCACTTAATTTTGACCTCCCTTATGTTGGGGGCGTAAAATTGTTTCAAGCTGGTCCTTACCTGATACTAATTACAGTATAAATGAAGAGATAAAAGACCGAAGTTATGAATAGAAACAAAAAAAAATTTTTTACGGTTGCTCTTCTATGAGAAAATAAGTACCGAAAATCGAAAAATAAAATGTAAAAAATAATAAATAATTAATTTTTTGGAGATTTCTTTTTTACCCATTTCGATAATTATTTAATTGGCTATTATTTTATAAAAGAAAAAATTATACATCGATGTTTTTTCTGCTTAAAAAGGGGAGGGGGTACATTTTCAATCGAGTTTTTCTTCAAAACTTATTACTTTTGTCTAAAAAAATAAGGTTTGCATTAAGTAGATATGTATTTTTAAAATCTAAAAATATAACATTTTAAACTTAACATCAGGATTTTCATATTTTAAATGAATTTTATATATTAATTTTTCATAGCAAAAATACTAAATTAAAGTTTTGAAATAAAATAACTGATGCATTATAAAATTCATTAATTGATAAATCAATACTGAAAATTTCATTAAAATCGGATAATTACCTGATTTTTGGTAATTTTTTTTCTTCATCCCAAATGTTACGTTAAAATTGTAAACAAGAGCCTAAAACCATTGAAAAACAGCCAAAATGGCGTCGGCGAACAAAATTGACCAAAACAAATACTTTTAAATCTTTTAAAAATAAACTACATATGTAATGATATTTTTCTTTTTTAATGATGGTTATTATGGTACTACTTATCGATTTAGACAAAGTTTAACCTTAAATAATATATTTAAATATTCTTAATTCGCTTTTAAAACTCGTAGTATCCGATCTTTTTTGCTACTCCCTATATATTGGGAAGGGGGTTCCTTGATTGATTTTAACGGCATGCCGACCCATTTAGGGTTATTTTATATCTTTTATATTTTATATGTAAGGGAATTGTCTTCATTGTATGTTTATACTTACATTGTGTAATTTTTTAAAAAGTATTTTTTTTTTTACACACGATTATTTGATACAAGATATTCCTATCGAATCTTATTATAAGAGAGATTGTGTGTGTCTGTAACCGAAACTATATCAGTAACCAAATTACAATTCCCTTAGTTATTTACGTCACATTCTGCATAATTTTATTTTTTATTTAAACCTCAATTATTGATAAAATTGTTTTACATTATTAATACTGTTGGTCTTATCTACATACTAATAACATGCAATTGTATTTATATATACAATAAAATAGTAGTTTACAGTGTTAACAGGAAGGCTAATTTGCATATTGATATTAAAAATTTGGTGTTAACAAATTTTAAGTCGTCGGGGCGGCCTAAAGTCGGTATCAGCCAATCAGCGAGGGAGTCTATCCCCCTTTCACTAGCGCTAGACCAAGGAGATTGTTTTTGCGTCTGAGGTGGAGCGCCACACCTACCATCAGCTCCTTACTTTATCACACATATCCCTGTGCTACTCATACGCTGAGTTGGTGAGGACCGGTATCGAACTAGGAACCTTGTGGTTTCTATCCGAACGCTCTACCGACTGAGCTAACCCGGCCCCTGTATTTAGTATTATTGATTTCTAATTGTTTTGTTTTATTTCAATAAATATGAGCAAAAATCCCCGAGATAAATCTTAAAAGAAATTCATTAAGAAGAAGAAATAACTGTTATTCTATTCTTTACTTCCTAATTGAACTAAATTGTTAAGTTAGGAAAATTTAACAATGAAAGACGGGAGTGATGGAAAATTATGAGAGAGTTAGTTTCATAGTTGTTCTATTTTTCGGTTATACGCCCCCCCCGTTTCAAATAATTTCATCTGAATTCTTTAGTCTCATTAGTCTTTCTAATCTAATATATTTCATTACATTAAAATTTAAATACTTGTGCCCGGAGGGTGCATATTTTTAGCTAGTACAAATAATTTGCAAACAGATCTATTTGACCCATAGAAACACATACTACCACATCAAAGTGGACCTCGGAGTAATGGCAATAAAGGAATGTTTCTCACTCTTCAGAACTGGAGCCTCACCACCAGATACAGTTTAATATCATATCCACGATTATGAGAAAAATCTAAGAAAAAAATAAAAATCATCTAAATTGGGCGGGGAAGAATTTTACAAAAAATTGAACACTCAAGTAAATTATTTACTTTTGGTCTATCTAAAAAAGAAAATAAGCGAGAATTCTTCCACGCTGTTGTCGTGTCAGTACTACTGTATGGCTGCTCCACTTGGACTTTAACGAAAGGATTGGGGGAAAAGCTGGATGGGAACTGTAAAAGGACGCTGGGTGTGGTCTTAAACAAATCCTGGAAGTAGCACCCCACAAAAGAACTGGTGTACGGCCACTTGCCTCCTATCACACAAACCATCCAAGTAAGACGAACCTGACATGATGGACACTGCTGGAGAAGCAAGGACGAACTCGTAAGTGACGTTATTCTATGGGCACCTACACATGGATACACCAGTGTGGGTCGGCCAGCAAAAAACTACATCGATCAGCTCTGCGGAGATACTGGATGCTGTGCAGAGGACCTGCCAGGAGCGATAGCTGATAGGGATGTATGACGAAGAAGAGTCATGGAGATTCGTGCAGTCGGCACGTATTGAGGATGATACTATTTAAAAATGATATCTAAATCCAAGACAAGGATATGTACAAACAAATGGATATAAGTAAATTTATTTAGAAAGCTTAGCTTAGATGTAGCACAAGGCAACATTTATAGGGCACATTGTAAGAATATAACTTCTCTCCGGCTAGACATGGCTGTAACATCGGAGTCAACAAAGCAAGTGGTGATATTAGAACTTACAGTCCCATGGAAGAAGAATAGAGGAGGCGAATTGTAGGAAGACGGCCAAATACCAAGAACTTGTGGCTGAATGCAGAACAAAGGGCTGGAAGGCCCGAAATGAGCCTTTCGAGGTTGGATGTCGTGGCTTTTCTGGAAGGTCACTTCTGAATTTGTTTAAGATCCTTGGCATTAGGGGTCAGCAATGTAAGAGAGCCATAACAGAAATTACAGTGGTTGCTGAGAGAGCATCGAGATGGCTCTGGATCCGCAGGAGCGATGCTTGGACAAGTGCCACTGGGTCGCAAACCGGGAATTGATCATCCCGGTTGGGGTCTCCTGAGCGAGGGTGTATGGTGATTAATGACCCGAAATACCTGTTGACCTCTGGTTCATCACTGATGACTGCGACCTAGTATTCACCCAACGGTGTGTTTATCAAAAAATTAACTCAATGCTAATGATCTACTAATTTAGCTTGCTAACCATTACACTACGCGAGGATGTATATATTTATCAACCGTACCATACGAGCAGGATGGGACACAAGTTCAATTTCTTAAGTGGAGTTTAATAGGTTTGAATTCAGAGTTTCCCATCTAGATTAATTTCCTAACCAAGGTTAGAGAGCCCAGTCTGACCAACTATTTACCCATAGCTAGAGGGAGAATAATTGGATTCATACGTTTCCCAAGGGAATTAGCGTTATGTGAAATGCAAACAGCCTCGTCCAAGATTTGAACTCTGGGCACCGAATCCATTTCATACCACGTGAGGATATAAGTAAGAAGGATGTTGAAAGAGTATCTACACTGAAACTTGTATTAACCAATACAGAAATGAACAATGAACGAAATGCAAATTTTCACCAAAATAGTCCACTTTATATTTAAAACTTAAAAACCAGTGGAGTTTTCCATTGTATGAAATACAATTGAAACTCATCTTTTGATAAAGTGTGATGCTGCGCAGTTACGTTTTCTTTTTAATGTCACAAAACGTCTTCAATTCTTCCCGTTGTGAATAAACTTCACTTTAAGATGGAAGATATTCTTATAGAAATTCTTCGGCTATATATATGTCTTCGTTTCAAGTTTAGAATTACAAATTCAAAGATTCAATTGTATATATATATATATATATATATATATATATATATATATATATATATATATATATAATCAATGGTAATATTATGGATTTACACTCATAACTTGAAGTTTCATGGTAATGCAATCATCAGACGATTCCAATGGTTGAGATCTTAAAAACCAGTCGTGAAATGGTTGAGATCTTAAAAACCAGTAATTTTTTTAGCGTTTATATAAACGTGAAGCGTAAAGCTAAAAATTGTCTGCTCTGCTTTATTAGCATTGAGCACCTTTTCATTCTCTATTCATTATATATATATATATATATATATTATATATATATATATATATATATATATAAGGTGTGTCATAAAAGTATCGAGATTGAAGCTGTATTTATCAAGATAGAAATGAACAATGAATGGAACGTTAATTTTTTTCTGAATACAAGGTGTGACAAAAAGTATTAAAAAATCTCGCTAGTTTTTTTGACACACTTTATATATATATATATATATATATATATATATATATATATATATATATAGAGAGAGAGAGAGGGGTATTTTGGCAGCATTTTTAAAAAAGATTTCCTACTACCTCCTACTACTACTGCTCGTTTTAAAAGCGAGACAACCGAAACATTCCATCAGTTTCACACCTGAAGATGGCAGATAGACATGCCGAAAGCACCCGTGAAGAAACCTTTGGTGGATTGCTACACCTGTTCCATTAAAAAGATGGCCTGACATTTAGAAAGGATCGAACAAAAACTCGTTCAACAAAAATCGTCAGTAGAGTTTCACACACACACACACACACAGACACAGACATATATATTATATATATATATATATATATATATATATATATATATAGAGAGAGAGAGAGGAGAGAGAGAGAGAGAGAGAGAGAGAGATTTTATAAAAAAGAAGGTCCGCAAAAATGTATTTTGTTCTCAGAAAAATTTTTTTAATTTTTTTTTGTTTTACATATGCAACACGTGTTTCAGATCTTCTGGTATCTTCTTCAGGCTTTGATTGATTTCATATTATCGATCAAAGCCTGAAGAAGATACCAGAAGATCTGAAACACGTGTTGCATATGTAAAACAAAAAGAATTAAAGAATTTTTTCTGAGAACAAAATACCTTTTGCGGACCTTTTTTTTTTTATAAAATATTGCATTTTCTCCCGTTGGAACCAGAACAACACACACACACACACACACACACACATATATATTGGTCAACCTTACGCACTTATTCGTTTAAATTAAGTTTTAAAAAGATACAGTTTCAAATTTGGTATTTAAAAAAAATTATAGCTCTTAATTTAAATAGTTTATTTTTTAGGAAAATAATTTTACATTAAAAGTAACGTTTGTTTATGAGAAGCAGGAGATCGTTACTCCACTCTTTTTAAAGCCGTAAATACGACTTCATGTGTGCAACAATCTTTATATACACATCGCTAACAACCGAATTTGATACAACTAGTTTATTTGGGCACAGTGGAGATGGCACATACGTAGCTGTCCCCAGGGGCTGGGTCTAATGTAGGTCAACTAGTGCTCAAAGCACAAGTCCGGCAATAGAGACAGAATCTTATTTAAGGCGCTTGAGAAGAAAAACCCAACCATGAAAACCTTCGTTAATTCTGCGGCTAAGTACAAAGAAAAAAAAGTCATAGACATTTGATATTTATATTCGGTAAAGAAGAACAGTTTTCTCGTTTATTCCTACCATAAAATAAACTGAACCCTCATTTTATGTCCGTGTTTTTGCAATATTTTATTTTTCTTGCACCCGTTATGTTACACTACTAAATATATTTTCTTTATTTTAATATTCACTTGAATGTGTATATTCTAAAAGTTTTTATTTTGTGAGAATGTTAGTTTTAAAGTAGGGGTTTGTTTTTACACTTCAACTTTTTACTCATAAATTCCTACCATAAAATGCCCAAGCCTAATTTTATGGTAAGAATTTACGAGTAAAAAGTTGAATATTACCTTTTGTTGTTATTTCTTTTCTTTTTGTCGTTAAAATCAACAAATCATCTAAAAAAATTTAGACATAAATTTCTTAATAGTTTCAACTTTCCTATTTGAATTTGGAGGTCATTTAACTCTTAACATCCTATTGAGAATTTTCTAAGTCCAGACCATTCCTATAAGGATATATCAATAAATGGCTAAAAATAGCCTTTTCATTTAAAATTACCTATTATTTCCCTTAAATCAAAGACTTCTAAATATGTTTTAATATTACATTTAAACAAAGGCTATCGTTTGGGGTGGATTAGGAAAACAAATGTGACTTCTAGCCGGGTGGAATGAGGCGGTATAGGATGTTAAGAGAAACAAGTCCAGAATATCCCGCTGATGTAACTTTTTCTTAATTCTGTGATAATTCACCAAAAAAATCATTTACTCGTAAAAATGTCGTAGCTCAGTCGGTAGATCGTTCGACTAGAAAGCACAAAGTTCCTGATACGATAGTGGCCCACGCTAACTCAGCGTAGGAGTAGCACAGGGCCGAAGCCACTGGACCTCACCACGAGGGTGGGTCTACATAGTATTTACCGCGTACCCCACTTGTACGGGTCAGGCACAAAGTCCCTATTAACGTGGGACCACCCACGAGCCGAAGCCCATGGAGTGGCAGGTGAAAAATTGCGTCGATCCCGTCGGCATTCCCCCTCAAGGGGGGCGCCCCAGGCACTGGGCAATAAACCCAGCCCTGCCCCTTTAAATCAAGGGGGCAGGTGTTGCTGGGGGGATAGCCCCCTGGGATCGACGCTATTAACTCGTAAAGATCCAGGGCCGAAGCCACTGGACCCCCACCCTGTTGGGCGGGTTTACATACCCCCGCCTGGGATCTATACTACAACCCAGAGGGTCACTAAGTATTGGGGGGTCAATATGGAAATACTAAGCCTTCTTAGTAATTAGAAGAAATTAAGAATCCTGTTCATAGATATATTTTTGAAAGTTTTAAACCAATATTCATGAACTTATTAAAAGTCACCTGCTTCACACATTTCATAAGGAAATATGCTTCCTTGGTAAGTCATTAAGTTAGTATTAACTATTTTTAGCTTCTTTTTTTTTTTACATGTTATGCTTACTTTACTGTTTATTTATACGGTTATTTTTCAATTAACAGTTTTACATAAACTTTTGTGCAGAATTCATTAATTCCATAATTAATTGCAACAAAACAACTGCAAGGTAGACTGGGGTATATAGGAGGGGATCCATGATAGGTCAGTCAAATTTTTGTAGGGGTCTACGGACTTGAAAGTTTGAGAACCCCCTGGGTTAGAGAATCGTGCTCATTGTATGTTCATATCTAGATTTAATAAGATTGTTGTCTACTTGTTTCTTAAGAGTTTTTTTTTTTTTGACATACAGTCCAATTGAATAGACGATTGGACGGGATTATACTATGAATGTCAGATGAAGGGTTTTCGCCTAATATTCGTTGCCCTCCCCACAGTCAAGTCATTTATAAGGTCCGTATTCAGACCTTGTTTACATTTGCGGAGATATTTCCGATTTGTTTTAAGGGCTACTGCATCACTAGTATTCCATTCGACAGTAACCAAAGGCTGAACCTTGACCCTAGAAGGCGCAAGGTGATTTTCTGGGACATTTTTTTGAAAAAAAAAAGAAAAAAGTGCGCCTTATACGCCGTCAAATACGGTAATTATTCAGAGTTAATTTGTCTTTGGAGATGGTGCTTGTTTTTTCCATTGAACTAGAATGTGACTTTTTCGTGCGCCGCCTGACCAAAGATTGAACTCGCATCTACGAGATAACTAGATACACTTGAAACAAGACCTGTATCCCTGTAATCCTCAAAAGTAATTTAGCGCGCCAAAATAAATAAATAAAATTTAAAAAATAGAATAAAAATGAAAAATGAATAAAACAAAAACATAAAAATAAAGAAAAGAAAATTCTATAATTAATCTCTTGAGGAAGAATGACGACTAACACGCATGCGCTCAATGGCCCGGATGACGTATTAACGCGCAAACCGACCTGTCTGCTTTCTATGCAAAAATACACGCACCTAATTTCGTTCATTCAGCGATTGTAACGATGTGTTCTATGTACAGTAGTTCCAAATCTTTAGGATATATGACAGTGCCGTTTACAAAGAAAATCAAAATTAGGGTATTTCTAATTCTTTGGTTTGGTTGGTTGGGTTTTACGGCATGTCAACCCCTTGGGTTATTTTATGCCGAATATTTTTATTGGTAACCAGGTCAAAAATGTATAGGGGTTTATTTGCTGTAATCAAGTTTTCTGTTGAGAATTTTAACATCAAGAGAGTGAGTGGGTGATTTTTGTAGGTCTATGAACTTACATCCTTGATAAGAGGTCGGTTCTTTTCAAAAAGTTTAATATCCTCTTGGGATCTATTTTTTCAAATAGTTTGTCCATGCTGTCAACATTGTAGAACTTTCTTCGAGTGTGGGAGAGGTGTGTGCATTCAATCAGAATATGTTTTTATTGTGTATCGGTTTCCACATGAACATTTAGGTGGAGGTTCTTCTTTTAAAATGAAGGAGTGGGTTAATCTAGTGTGGCCAATGCGTAGCCGGGTGATAGTGGTTTCTTATCTTCTGGTATTACTAGGATCAGGTGTCCTTTCTTTTAAGTTGGGCTGTAGTTTGTAGAGTTTGCCGTGGGGATTTTCATTCCATAATTGCTGCCATTTGATTGTCATTATTTGCTTGATTTTTGGTTTTATCACTGGATGGTATTTTGTTTTTGTCTGTATCATGATGTGTGTGTGTGTGAGAGAGAGAGAGAGAGAGAGAGAGAGAGAGAGAGAGAGAGAGAGAGAGAGAGAGAGAGAGAGAGACAGAATTTTAGTAAAGATTAGAGGGAGAAATAACAAGGAACAACTCAAACACGTATATGTATCAAATCCTCACAAACGCTATCCCATCCACCTGACTTCATCCCCAAATCCACCCCTCTCTTGCCCACTTTCTCTTCTATAAAACACATCTATGATGTATTAATGATTAAATAAACGACTGATGAAGCCGAGCTCAATGCACTGCGAAATATATCTCCTACATATACGTGTCTGAGTTTTGTTCCTTTGTCCATATTTCTCCCTCTAATCTTTACTATATATATATATATATATATATATATATATATATTATATATATTATTATTATTATTATTATTATTATTATTCCACAGACCTCCAGAACTGGAACCTCACCATCAGATTGAGTTTCACTTCATCCCAGGAGATGAAAACCTTCAACCATCGCTTTCTAGCACCCATATGATAACTAGGGTTGGGGTTGCCATAATAGCAATAGGGTTGGGACAATCATATAGGTACTAGGGCTTGACATGGTCCGCCGATTGATAGAAGGGGCCTCTCCGACCGTAAGGTAAGGGCCTAAGTAGAGTGCTGCATGTCATAGACTGCTCATCCATCAGGAGTCTGTCCTTAAGTATCACGGGTTGCCACCCACGGCTAACAGGTGGTCCCATTAAGCGACTCATGGAGTACCATAACGAGTATCTTTATAGGGGTATATTAGTAGAACAACAGAGACTAATAGCGTTAAAACCTTTAGCTATAACACAAATAACATAACATAATTTGAGGCTACTTCAAAAATTCGACTTACAATGGGACCTGGAGGAGTAATACCTGTCAAGGTACCATCTATGGATAAGGTAAATCTCTTTGTTATTTATTAATATTAAATAGAAATATCAGAAATTATAACTATGTTTAAATTACTTGTATTAGATAGGAATACTTGAAACCATATAGCATGCAAAGTATTTGTAAAAAATTTTTTTAAATAAGTAAAGTCATCGGGGTGGCCTAAAGTCGGTATCAGCCAATCAGCGAGGGAGTCTATCACCTTTTCACTAGCGCTAGACCTAGGAGATTGGTTTTGAGTGTGTGGAGCGCCACACCTACCATTAGCTCCTTACTTTACCGCACAGTCCCTGTGCTACTCATACGCTGAGTTGGCGAGGGCCGGTATAGAACTAGGAACCTTGTGGTTTCTAGCCGAACGCTCTACCGACTGAGCTAACATTTGAAACCATATAATTGATTGAAATACATGAAACTCATAATTATGTGCAAATTATTTGTATTAAGAATAGTCACTTAAAAACATAATTGTTTACAAAGGATTATTATTATCAGTTACTTGAAACCATATAATTGCTTGAAAATACTTGAAATCATATAATTATGTACAAACTATTAGTTTTAGATATAGATACTTTCAACTATATAACTGTGTACAAATCCTTTACGTTAAGAGTAGTTAATTAAAACCATAATTGTTTACAATAGGGCTGAGTTTATTACCCAGTGCCCGAGGCGCCCCCCCTCTCCTGAGGAGGAATGCGGAGGGGGATCCACGTATTTGTTGTGCCTGCTCTCCTATGAGCTTCGGTTCTTCGGTGGCCCCACATTAATTGGACCTTGTGTCTGACCGGCATAAGTGGGATGCGCGGTAAATAAACCATAATTCTTTACAAATTATTATTTTCACTCCTTTTTGAGTTTTTCACATCATTGTAAGCTGATGGTATTTCACTGGAGGCTGAGTGACAACAAGTCTCCTTAGGTCTCCAGGACTCTTCTGAGTATTCTAACCGATTGCAGCAGTGCAGTAGGCTGGATGGTCTCAATTCTTCCTCTGATTTCCAAATCCTCTAGTCTTTTTTCCAAGTTTATTGGGACCGTTCGAAGTGCACAATTGGTATCACTTTCACTCTCATATTCCACAGCTTTTTCAATTCTCTGGCAAGGTCCAGGTTATTATTATTATTATTATTATTATTAATTATTATAAGTTACTTATTTCAAACTATGTAACTAATCACAAAAAGACGGACTTTGCATTAAATAACCAACACTGGTTGACATTCACAAAACAACCACCCAACAACGGCCTACTTATTATCATGATAATAAGTCGACCGTGAGCCAACCTATTTAAACTTTTTAAAATTTTGGGCTTTCAGAATCCGCCAGTTCCTCAGTTCGCCTCCCCGACGCAAGGGTTGAGAATTTTCTTTTCTTTACTACTAGAAAAAACTCTTCAGTCAAATATCTCTACTACTTTAACTTTCCATAAACTTAAACACTTAACAAAATGATAAGTGTTACCTGACACTCTTATAGATAAAAAAAGATTCTAACTTGTAATCTACAAACAGTGAAGCTGCTTTTGTATATATCTATTAATAATGGAGATTCACTTTCGGTTTTTGTCTGTAACAAAAATTACGTCACTGCTTACATCACATTACCCAAAATCGTCATATCATAGAATAAATACACTCAAAATTTGAACATGCAACATTAGACAGTCTTCATTGTTTTTTTTAAAAACAAGTTTTAATAAATACATGACTGGTATTATATATCTATATATAGTTTGTTTTATTTTAATACATATTTAAAGTTTACATTTCAAATTGTTTTATTCTTTAATCCTTTAATGAATTTGATGATTTTACAAACTCGCTGACATTGAATTTTTTACTCCCACCCCTCAGGCAATATGTTTCAAAAATCTATTTTACATCGCCCGGAGGGTGTTTTTTTATTTTGTACTAGTATATATAAATGTTTGATATAATAAATTACAAAAGAATGTGTGATGAAGTCGCATACAAAAGTGACTGTTGTGTTTTTTCATTCATAAAAATGTCATCAATTATTTGTTTTAAAGACATTATGGCTTCAGAGAGAAACGGGGAAGTTCCGTGGCTTATGTGCTTGACTGTGACATCGTACGAACCCCGGTCGCGCAATTACGTTTACTGTCGGACTAAAGTACGAACTAACCTGATTTTTATCGGTAGAATCCCCACGGTGTAGTGGCTAATGTGTTGGACTGCGACGTCGTAGTAAACAAAACAACAAAGCAATCAAGATAAATATGTTTACTTTTCGATAACTAAATAAATGTGAAATAGCATGTATGTACCCAACACCATGATTCCTCCACCATGGACACCGCCCCCTGTCGGCTGGGGAGTTAGAATGCACCTCTGCAGAGGGGTAAGACTCCCCCAATGGGCCACTGTTGGCCGTGGATGGCGACCCGTGATGCTTAAAGATAGAACCCAGGTGGATGAGCAGTTCATGACTTGCAATATTCCACTTTGGCCCTATCTTGGGCTAGACGGGTGGTCGGAGAGGCCCCCTCCGATCAATCGGCTGGTCACGTCAAGCCCTAGCACCTATATGATTTTCCCAACCCTATTGCCCTTATGGCAAGCCCCAACCCCTTTTCATCATATGGGTGCTAGAAGGCAGTGACCGAGGGTCTACATGTCCTGGGAATGACGTTAAACTCTGACCCGGAGTGGTAGTACCTGTTAGGGTCCCATCTATGGGTTAAATAGAAAAATGTATTTATAAAAAAATTGTATTTTCCATTGTTGGGATTATCTTCCATTGGCCTGGAAGAGTTATCTTCCCGCTGGGTCTTCCGAACCGACCACCAGGGGACCTCTGGTATTTAAGCGCGGGTTTTGAAACTCCCTGCCTTTTTTTTGCTACCTCTTCTCGTAGGTACCCACATGGGTTAGACCATTGTCACACCCTTCTTCTTCTGCCCCCAACGCTATGCAACTCTTCTGGGGTCTTCGGCCCCCCCCATCACTAGTAAGTGATTTTGTAATGTATGGACTTCCAGTCCTTTTATTCTTACTGTTGTATGTTTATGTACATGTATTTTATTGTTTATTGTATCTTGTCTTATTTCTGTGCTGTTTACAATATAAAATGTTTTGTCCAACAAACGTGTCGGAAGTTGTATATTCATATATTAACCTTGAACCTTACACCATTAAGAACTGATTTATTTCAAAACTTTATCGGCGTTAAATGACCCACTGAGGTTGATATGCCGTAAAACAAGACCAAATCCACCATGGACAGGATGCAATACAAGGTCAATTTCAAGCGGAATTTAACAGATTTGAATTCAGAGCTTTCCTTCTAGACCGATTGCCATACTAAGGTTAAAGAGCCAGTCTGACCTACGATTTACGCATAGTTGGGGGGGGGGGGAATAACTAGATACATACATTTCCTAAGGTATTAGGTGCTACGTGAAATGCAAACAGCCTCCTCCATGATTTGAACTCGTTTCGCCGTATTCACTTTCAACGACGGTAACCACTAGATGAATAATACATTCCATATACGAAAAGTACAATATATGTGCAAAAAAGTGTTAGAATTTTATTACAGTATGTAATAGATTTTGTCAATTGGGTGAGTGGGTTTTAAATGCGATCCCCCATAAGGTGTTCAAGTAGGGTAGGTCGATTTTTAACTTTTCTTAAATATAAAATTCTCTCAAACAGTAAAAGTTGTATAAATACTGATACCAAAAACTAGATCTCTTACTTGCACAAATTATTGGAATAACTTCCAAAACAACAAACTACATGAAATAATGCCACAAATAGGAAAACTTCAAATAAATCAAACCAAAATATCCAGAAAAGAAGAAGTAATATTATCCAGACTAAGAATAGGACACTCATACATTACCTATTAATACCTCCTCAAAAAAGAAGCAGCCCCATATTGCATACCATGCCAAAAACCCTACACAATCAAACATATATTAACAGAATGTAGCAACCTAAAACAAATACGAAAAAAATACTACCAAACAAAATCTAAAACAGACATTCTACCAAATAAACCCAGAAAAACTACTTGGATACATAAAAGAAGCATACATCTACAACAAAATCTAAAAATCTTTAAAAAAAAAAATTAAAAAAATGAAAACACAAAAATATATGTTAGAAAAATCATCTAAAAGTTTCATTCACAAAAATATGTCAAAAAAAAAAAAAAAACCTTTAGATTGAGAAAATTAACTTATCACCATTCATTTCAAAACGTAAGTCGACATTAAATGACGCCATTGAGGTGATATGCGTAAAACAATGATTACAAGATCAAATCTTATTGTTCACCTTGTTTACGGCATATCAACATCAAGGGTCATTTAATGCGACTACGTTTTTGAAATGAATTGGTGATAGTGTTTAATTTTCTAAAGGTTTTTTTTTTTTTTTTGACATATTTTTTGTGAATGAAACTTTTAGATGATTTTTCTAACATATATTTTTGTGTTTTCATTTTTTTATTTTTTTTTTAAGTTTTAGATTTTGTTGTAGATGTATGCTTCTTTTATGTATCCAAGTAGTTTTTCTGGTTTTATTGGTAGAATCTGTTTTAGATTTGTTGTAGTAGTATTTTTTTCGTATTTGTTTTAGGTTGCTACATTCTGTTAATATATGTTTGATTGTGTAGGGTTTTTGGCATGGTATGCAATATGGGGCTGCTTCTTTTTTGAGGAGGTATTAATAGGTAATGTTATGAGTGTCCTATTCTTAGTCTGGATAATATTACTTCTTCTTTTCTGGATATTTTGGTTTGATTTATTTGAAGTTTCCTATTTGTGGCATTATTTCATGTAGTTTGTTGTTTTGGAAGTTATTCCAATAATTTGTGCAAGTAAGAGATCTAGTTTTTGGTATCAGTATTTATACAACTTTTAATGTTGAGGAATTTTATATCTAAGAAAAGTTAAAAATCGACCTACCCTACTTACACACCTTATGGGGTCGCATTTAAAACCACTCACACCCATTGACAAAATCTATTACATATGTAAATAAAATTCTAACACTTTTTTGCACATATATTGTACTTTTGTATTATGGAATGTATTATTCATCTAGTGGTTACCGTCGTTGAAAGTGAATACGGCGAAACGAGTTCAAATCATGGAGGAGGCTGTTTGCATTTCAGTAGCACTAATACCTTAGGAAATGTATGTATCTAGTTATTCCCCCCCCCCCCAACTATGCGTAAATCGTAGGTCAGACTGGGCTCTTTAACCTTGGTATGGCAATCGGTCTAGAAGGAAAGCTCTGAATTCAAATCTGTTAAAATCCGCTTGAAATTGACCTTGTATTGCATCCTGTCCATGGTGGATTTGGTTTGTTTTATCGGGCATATCAACCTCAGTGGGTCATTTAAGCCGATAAAGTTTTGAAATAAATCATTCTTAATGGTGTAAGGTTCAAGGTAATATATGAATATACAACTCGACACGTTGTGGGACAAAACATTTTATATTGTAAACAGCACAATAAGACAAGATACAGAAACAATAAAATACATGTACATAAACATACAAAGTAGAATAAAAGGACTGGAAGTCCATACATTCAAAATCACTTACTAGTGATGGGGGCAGAGACCCAGAAGAGTTCATAGCGTTGGGGCAGAAGCAGAGAGGGTGTGGCAATGTGTCTAACCCATGTGGGTACCTACGAGAAGAGGTAGCAAAAAAAGGCAGGGAGTTTCAAAACCCGCGCTTAATACACAGAGGTCCCCTGGTGGTCGGTTGAAGACCCAGCGGAAGATAACTCTTCCAGGCCAATGGAAGATAATCCCAACAATGGAAAATACATTTTTATAAATACATTTTTCTATTTAACCCATAGATGGGACCCTAACAGGTACTACCACTCCGGGTCAGAGTTTAACGTCATTCCCAGGACATGTAGACCCTCGGTCACTGCCTTCTAGCACCATATGATAAAAGGGGTTGGGGCTTGCCATAAGGGCAATAGGGTTGGGAAAATCATATGGTGCTAGGGCTTGACGTGACGCAGCCGATTGATCGGAGGGGGCCTCTCCGACCCCGTCTAGCCAAGATAGGGCCAAAGTGGATATTGCAAGTCATGAACTCGCTCATCCACCTGGGTTCTATCTTTAAGCATCACGGGTCGCCATCCACGGCCAACAGTGGCCCATTGGGGAGTCTTACCCTCTGCAGAAGTGCATTCTAACCCCCAGCCGACAGGGGGCGGTGTCCATGGTGGAGGAATCATGGTGTTGGGTACATACATGCTATTTCACATTTATTTAGTTATCGAAAAGTAAACATATTTATCTTGATTGCTTTGTTGTTTTGTTTACTACGACGTCGCAGTCCAACACATTAGCCACTACACGTAGGGATTCTACCGATAAAAATCAGGTTAGTTCGTACTTTAGTCCGACGTAAACGTAATTGCGCGCGCGGGTTTCGTACGATGTCACAGTCAAGCACATAAGCCACGGAACTTCCCGTTTCTCTCTGAAGCCATAATGTCTTTAAAACAAATAATTGATGACATTTTTATGAATGAAAAAACAACAACAGTCACTTTTGTATGCGACTTCATCACACATTCTTTTGTAATTTATATATCAACATTTATATATACTAGTACAAAATAAAAAAACACCCTCCGGGCGATGTAAAATAGATTTTTGAAACATATTGCCTGAGGGGTGGGGTAAAAAATTCAATGTCAGCGAGTTTGTAAATCATCAAATTCACATTAAAGGATTAAAGAATAAAACAATTTGAAATGTAAACTTTAAATATGTATTAAATAAACAAACTATATATATGAATATAATTAATTACCAGTCATATATTTATTAAAAACTTGTTTTTAAAAAAACAATGAAGACTGTCTAATGTTGCATGTTCAAATTTTGAGTGTATTTATTCTATATATGACGATTTGGGTAATGTGATGTAAGCAGTGACGTAATTTTTGTTACAGACAAAAACCGAAAGTGAATCTCCATTATTAATAGATATATACAAAAGCAGCTTCACTGTTTGTAGATTACAAGTTAGAATCTTTTTTTATCTATAAGAGTGTCAGGTAACACTTATCATTTTGTTAAGTGTTTAAGTTTATGGAAAGTTAAAGTAGTAGAGATATTTGACTGAGAGTTTTTTCTAGTAAGTAAGAAAAGAAAATTCTCAACCTTGCGTCGGGGAGGCGAAACTGAGGAACTGGCGGATTCTGAAAGCCCAAAATTTTAAAAAGTTTAAATAGGTTGGCTCACGTCGACTTATTATCTATGATAATAAGTAGGACCGTTGTTGGGTGTGTTGTTTTTGTGACATGTCAACCAGTGTTGGGTTTATTTAATGCAATCGTCGCCGTCTTCTTCTGATGTTTCATGTTAACATCAGTTTCTTTAAGAATAAGTAACTATTAATGAAAATAATAATAATAATAATAATAATAACCTGGACCTTGCCAGAGAATTGAAAAAGCTGTGGAATATGAGAGTGAAAGTGATACCAATTGTGCACTTTCGAACGGTCCCAATAAACTTGGAAAAAGACTAGAGGATTTGAAATCAGAGGAAAGAATTGAGACCATCCAGCTACTGCACTGCTGCAATCGGTTAGAATACTCAGAAGAGTCCTGGAGACCTGAAGGAGGACTTGTTGTCACTCAGCCTCCAGTGAAATACCATCACGCTTACAATGATGTGAAAAACTCAAAAAGGAGTGAAAATAATAAATTTGTAAACAATTATGGTTTATTTACCGCGCATCCCACTTATGCCGGTCAGACACAAGGTCCAATTAATGTGGGGCCACCAAGAACCGAAGCTCATAGGAGAGCAGGCACAACAAATACGTGGATCCCCTCCGCATTCCTCCTCAGGAGAGGGGGGGGCCTCGGGCACTGGGTAATAAACTCAGCCCTATTGTAAACAATTATGGTTTAATTAACTACTCTTAAGTAAAGGATTTGTACACAGTTGTATATAGTTGAAAGTATCTATATCTAAAACTAATAGTTTGTACATAATTATATGATTTCAAGTATTTTCAAGCAATTATATGGTTTCAAGTAACTGATAATAATAATCCTTTGTAAACAATTATGTTTTTAAGTGACTATTCTTAATACAAATAATTTGCACATAATTATGAGTTTCATGTATTTCAATCAATTATATGGTTTCAAATGTAGCTCAGTCGGTAGAGCGTTCGGCTAGAAACACAAGGTTCTAGTTCTATACGTCCCTCGCCAACTCAGCGTATGAGTAGCACAGGGACTGTGTCGGTAAAGTAAGGAGCTAATGGTAGGTGTGGCGCTCCACCTAGACTCAAAAACAATCTCCTTGAGGTCTAGCGCTAGTAAAAAGGGATAGACTCCCTCGCTGATTGGCTGATACCGACTTTTAGGCCACCCGACGACTTTACTTACTTTAAAAAAATTTTTTACAAATACTTGCATGTATATGTTTCAAGTATCCTATCTAATACAAGTAATTTAAACATAGTTATAATTTCTGATATTTCTATTTAATACTAATAAATAACAAAGAGACCTTTACCTTATCCATAGATGGTACCTTGACAGGTTATTACTCCTCCAGGTCTCATTGTAAGTCGAATTTTTGAAGTAGCCTCAATTATGTTATGCTTATTTGTTGTATAGCTAAAGGTTTTAACGCCTATTAGTCTCTGTTTGTTCTACTAATATACCCCTATAGAACTCGTTATGGTACTCCATGAGTGCTTAATGGGGACCACCTGTTAGCCGTGGGTGGCAACCGTACTACTAAGGACAACTCCTGATGGATGAGCAGTCTATGACATGCAGCACTCTACTTAGGCCCTTACTACGGTCCGAGAGGCCCTTCTATCAATCGTCGCGACCATGTCAAGCCTAGTACTATATGATTGTCCCAACCCTATTGCTATTATGGCAACCCAACCCTAGTTATCATATGGGTGCTAGAAACGCGCAGGTTGAAGGTTCATCCCTGGGATGAAGTGAAACTCAATCTGATGGTGAGGTTCCAGTTCTGGAGTCTGTGGAATAATAATCAACTAATAATAATAATAATATATATATATATATTATATATATATATATATATATATATAGTAAAGATTAAGAGGGAGAAATATGGACAAAGAAAAAACTCAGACACGTATATGTAGGAGATATATTTCGCAGTGCATTGAAGCTTCGGCTTCATCAGTCTTTATTTAATCATTAATACATCATAGTGTGTTTTATAGAAGAGAAAGTGGACAGAGAGGTGGATTTGGGGATGAAGTCAGGTGGATGGGATAGCGTTTGTGAGGATTTGATACATATACGTCTTTGAGTTTTTGTTCTTGTCCTATTTCTCCCTCTAATCTTTACTAAATTCTGTCGGATTTACTCTCTCTCCTCTCTCTTCTCTCTCTCACTCTCTCTCATCTCTCTCTCTCTCTCTCTCTCTCTCTCTCTCTCTCTCTCTCTCACCACACACATCATGATACCAGACAAAAACAATAAATACCATCCAGTGATCTTAAAACCAAAAAATCAAGCAAATAATGACACATCAATGGCAGCAATTATGGAATGAAAATCCCCACGGCAAACTCTACAAACTAAGCCCAACTTAAAAGAAAGGACACCTGATCCTAGTAATACCAGAAGATAAGAAACCACTATCACCCGGCTTACGCATTGGCCACACTAGATTAACCCACTCCTTCATTTTAAAAAGAAGAACTCCACTAAATGTTCATGTGGAAAACCGATACACAATAAAAACATATTCTGAATTGAATCACACACCTCTCCCACACTCGACAGAAAGTTCTACAATGTTGACAGCATGGACAAACTATTTTTGAAAAAATAGATCCAAGAGGATATTAAACTTTTTTGAAAAGAACCGACTCTTATCAAGGATGTAGTTCATAGACCTACAAAAATCACCCCACTCACTCTCTTGATGTTAAAATTCTCAACAGAAAACTTGATTACAGCAAATTAAACCCCTATACATTTTTGAATACCTGGTTACAATAAAAATATTCGCATAAAATAACCCAAGGGGTTGACATGCCGTAAAAACCCAACCAACCAAACAAAGAATTAGAAATACCCTCATTATTTTGATTTCTTTGTAAACGCACTGTCATATATCCTAAAGATTTGGGAACATACTGTACATAGAAACACATCGTTACAATCGCTGAATGAACGAAATTAGGTGCGTGTATTTTTGCCCATAGAAAGCAGACAGGTCGGTTTGCGCGTTAATACGTCATCCGGGCCATTGAGCGCATGCGTGTTAGTCGTCATTCTTCCTCAAGAGTATTAATTATAGAATTTTCTTTTCTTATTTTTATGTTTTTGTTTATATTCATTTTTTCATTTTTATTCTATTTTCTTAAATTTTATTTATTTATTTTGGCCGCTAAATTACTTTTGAGTGATATACAGGGATACAGGTCTTGTTTCAAGTGTATTAGTTATCTCGTGCATTGCCGAGTTCAATCTTCTGGTCAGGCGCGGCCCACGAAAAGTCACATTCTAGTTCAATGGGAAAAACACAGCACCATCTCCAAACAGACAAATTAACTCCTAATAACTACCGTAACTCTTTGACGGCGTACTACAGGCGCCACTTTTTTCTCTTTTTTTTCAAAAAAACTGTCCCAGAAAATCACCTTGCCGCCTTCTAGGGTCAAGGTTCAGCCTTTGGTTAACTGTCGAATGGCAAACTAGTGATCGCAGCTAGCCTTAAAACACATCGGAAATATTCTACCGCCCCAAATGTAAACAAGGTCTGACATACGGACCTTATAAATGACTTGACTGGTGGGGAGGCACACGAATATTTAGCGCTGAAAACCCTTTTCATCTGACACTCATAGTATAATCCCGTCACCATCGTCTATTCAATTGGACTGCTATGTCAAAAAAAAAAAATCTGAGACAACAAGTAGACAAACAACTCTTAATTAAATCTAGATCATGAACATCACAATGAGCCCACGATTTCTCCTAACCCAGCGGGGTTCTCAAAACTTTCAAGTTCCCGTAGACCCCTACTAAAAATCTTCGACTGACCTATCATGGATTCCCCTCCCTATATACCAGTCTACCTTTGCAGTTGTTTGTTGCCAATTAATTTGGAATTAACTGAATTCTCTGCACAAAAGTTTTATGTACCAAACTGTTAATTGAAAAATAACCGCTATAAACATAAACAGTAAAGTCTTACAGCAAAACATGAATAAAAAAAAAGAAGCTATCAAAATAGTTCAATACTAACTTACAATGCTTTACCACAGGAAGCATAATTTTCCTTATGAAATGTTAGTGAAGCAGTGACTTTTAATAAGTTCATGAAAAATATTGGTTTCTCAAACTTTCAAAAATATCCTCTATGAACAGGATTCTCTAACTTTCCTTTCTAACCTTACTAAGAAGGCTTAGTATTTCCATATTGACCCGCCCAATACTTAGTGAGCCCTCTGGGTTGTAGATAAGATCCCAGGGCGGGGTATCCGATAAACCCGCCCAACAGGGTGGGGTCCAGTGGCTTACGCGCCCTGGATCTTTACCGAGTTAATTAGCGTCGATCCAGGGGGCTATTGCCCCCAGGCAACACTGCCCCCTGATTTAAAGGGGCAGGGCCTGGGTTTTATTGCCAGTGCCTTGGGGCGCCCCCCCTTTGAGGCGGAATGCCGACGGGATTAGGACGCAATTTTTCACCTGCCACTCCATCGCGCGCTTCGCGCTCGTGGGTGGTCCCACAGTTAATAGGGACTTTGTTGTGCCTGACCCGTACACAAGTGCGGGTACGCCGGTATAATACTCATGATAGATCCCACCTTCGTGTGACGCGTCCAGTTGCTTCGGCTGTGCTACTCCTTACCGGCTGAGTTAGCGTGGCGCCCATATCGTATGCAGGAACATTCTGTGCTTTCTAGGTCGAAACGATCTACCGACTGAGCTACGACACTTTTTTACCAGCAGCTAAATGATTTTTGTGAATTTATCACAGAATAAGAAAAAGTTACATCAGCGGGATTCTCCTGGACCTTCGTTTCTTTAACATCCTATACCGCCTCATCTTCCACCGCCTAGAAGTTCACATTTGTTTTCCTAATCCACCCCAAAACGATAGCCCTTTTGATTTAAATGTAAATATTAAAACATTTTAGAAGTTCTTTGATTTACAGGCGCAAATAAATAGCGTAATTTAAATGAACAAGGCTATTTTTTAGCCATTTATGCAATATCTTCTATAGGAATGCTTGGAACTTAGAAAATTCTCATAGGATTAAGAGTTAAATGACCTCGCAAATTCAAATAGGAAAGTAGAAACTATTAAAGAAAATTTAATGTCCTAAATCTTTTTCTAGATGATTTTGTTGATTTTAACGACAAAACAAGAAAAGACAATTAACAAACAAAGGCTAATATTCCAAGCCTTTTTTACTCGTAAACTTCTTACCCATAAATTAGGCCTTGGGCAAAATTTTATGCGTAGGAATTTTATGAGTAAAACAGTTGAAGTGTAAAAACAAACCCCTACTTTCTAAAACATACACATTCTCACAAAAAAAAAACTTTTTAGAAACTAACACATTTCAAGTGAATATTAAAATAAAGACAAAATATACTTTACGTAGCTGCTAAACAATAACGGCGTGCAAGAAAAATTAAAAATATTGCAAAAACCCACGGACATAAAAATGAGCGGTTGCAGTTTATTTTATGGGTAGGACATCAAACGAGAAAAACTGCTTCTTCTTCTACCGAATACTAAAATATCACAATGTGCTATGACTTCTTTTTTTCCTTGTTGTAAACTTAAGCCGCAGAAATTAACGAAGGTTTTCATGGTTGCGGTTTTCTTCCTCAACGCGCCTTACAATAAGATTCTGCTCCTCTATTGCGCGACCTTGTGCTTTGAGCACTAGTCTGACCTACATTACGACCCAGCCCCTCGGCGACGCTACTATGGCCATCTCCACTGTGCCCAATAAACTAGCTTGTATCAAATTTCGGTTGTTAGCCGATGTGTAATATCAAAGATTGTTGCCATCACATGAAGTCCGTACTTCTACGGCTTTAAAACACGAGTGGAGTACACGGATCTCCGGCTTCTCATAAACAAACGTTACTTTTTAATGTAAATTATTTCCTAAAAAATAACTATTTAAATTAAGAGCTATAATTTTTTTTAAATACAAATTGAAACTGTATCTTTTAAAACTAATTTACGAATAAGTGCGTAAGTTGACAATATATATGTGTGTGTGTGTGTGTGTGTGTGGTTGGTTCTGGTTCCAACGGGAGAAAATGCAATATTTTATAAAAAAAACGGGTCCGCAAAAGGTATTTGTTCTCAGAAAAAATTCTTTAATTCTTTTTTGTTTTACATATGCAACACGTGTTTCAGATTTCTGGTATCTTCTTCAAGGCTTTGATCGATAAATATGAATCAATCAAAGCCTGAAGAAGATACCAGAAGATCTGAAACACGTTGTTGCATATGTAAAACAAAAAAAAATTAAAAAAAAATTTTTCTGAGAACAAAATACATTTGGGACCCTTCTTTTTTATAAATCTCTCTCTCTGCTCTCTCTCTCTCTCTCTCTCTCTCTCTCTTCTATCTATATATATATATATTATATATATAGTATATATATATAATGTTGTGTCTGTGTCTGTGTTGTGTGGTGTTGTGAAACGTCTACTGACGATTTTTTGTTGAACGAGTTTTTTGTCGATCCTTTCTAAAGTGTCAGGCATCTTTTTAATGGACGGTGTAGCAAATCACCAAAGGTTCTTCACGGGTGCTTTCGGCATGGTCTATCTGCCATCTTCAAGGTGTGAACTGATGGAATGTTTCGGTTGTCTCGCTTTTAAAAACGAGCAGTAGTAGTAGGAGGTAGTAAGGAAATCTTTTTTTAAATGCCTGCAAATCACCCGCTCTCTCTCCTATATATTATATATATATATATATATATATATATATATAATAAGTGTGTCAAAAAAACTAGCGAGATTTTTTAATACTTTTTTGTCACACCTTGTATTCAGAAAAAAAATAACGGTTCCCATTCATTGTTCATTTCTATCTTGATAAAATACAGCTCAATCTCGATACTTTTATGACACACCTTTATATATATATATATATAATATATATATATATATATATATATATAATGAATAGAGAATGAAAAGGTGCTCAATGCTAATAAAGCAGAAGCAAGACAAATTTTAGCTTTACGCTTCACGTTTATATGAAACGCTAAAAAAATTACTGGTTTTAATATTCTCAACCATTTCACGACTGGTTTTTTAAGAATCTCACCATTGAAATCGTCCTGATGATTGCATTACATGAACTTCAAGTTATGAGTGTAAACATCCATAATATTACCATTGATTATATATATATATATATATATATATATATATATATATATATATATATATATATATAATAGCAATTGAAATCTTTTGAATTTGTAATTCTAAACTTGAAAACGAAGACATATATATAGCCAAAGAATTTATAAGAATATCTTCATCTTAAAGTGAAGTTTATTCACAACGGGAAGAATTGAAGACGTTTTGGTGACATTAAAAAGAAAACGTAACTGCGCAGCATCAACACTTATCAAAGATGAGTTCATTGTATTTCAATACAATGGAAATCACTGGTTTTTAAGTTTTAAATAAATAAAGTGGACTTTTTGGTGAAAATTTGCTTTCTTTCATTGTTCATTTCCTGTATTGGTTAATCAAGTTTATGTAGATACTCTTTCAACATCCTTCTTACTTATTATCGCTCCGGGTATGAAATGGATTCGGTGCCAGAGTTCAAATCTTGACAGGCTGTTTGCATTTCACATAACGCTCATTCTTGGAAACGTATGAATGCCAATTATTCTCCTTCTAGCTATGGGTAAATAGTTGGACTGTGATGTCAGACTGGGCTCTCTAACGCTTGGTTAGGAATTAATCTAGATGGGAACTCTGAATCAAAACCTATTAAACTCCCACTTAAGAAATTGAACTTGTGTCCCATCCTGCTCGTATGGTACGGTTGATAAATATATACATCCTCGCGTAGTGTAATGGTTAGCAAGCTAAATTTAAGTAGATCATTAAGCATTGAGTTAATTTTATTGATAAACATCCAGCCGTTTGGGGTGAATTACTAGGTCGCAGTCATCCTGATGACAGAGGTCACAGGTATTCGTCATTAAATCACCATAACCCCTCGCTCAGGAGACCCCAACCGGGGATGATCAATTCCCGTTTGCGACCCAGTGGCACTTTGTCCAAGCAATCGCTCCTGCGGATCCAGAGTCCTCTCCGATGCTCTCTCAGGCAACCACTGTAATTTCTGTTATGGGCTCTCTTACATTGGCTGACGCCCTAATGCCAAGGATCTTACATTCAGAAGGACGCTTCCAGAAAGCCAGACATCCAACCTCGAAAAGGCTCATTTTCGGGCCTTCCAGCGCTTTGTTCTGCATTCAGCACAAGTTTCTTGGTATTTGCCGTCTTCCTACATTCGCTCCTCTATTCATCTTCCATGGATGTAAGTTCTAATATCACCACTTGCTTTGTTGACTCGATGTTAACAGCCATGTCTAGCCGGGAGAATGTTATATTCTTACAATGTGTCCTATAAATGTTGCCCTTTGCTACATCTAAGCCTAAAGCTTTCTACATAAATTTACTTATATCCATTTGTTTGTCATATTCTTGTCTTGGATTTAGAGTATCGATTTTTAAATGTATGCATCCTCATAGTGCCGACTGCACGAATCTCCCTGACTCTTCTTCGTTCATACATCCCTATCAGCTATCGCTCCTGGAGGTCCTCTGCACAGCATCCAGTATCTCCGCAGAGCTGATCGATGTAGTTTTTTGCTGGCCGCCCCACACTGGTGTATCCATGTGTAGGTACCCATAGAATAACGTCACTTAACGAGTTCGTCCTTGCTTCTCCAGGCGTGTCCATCATGTCAGGTTCGTCTTCTTGGATGGTTTGTGTGATAGGAGGCAAGTGGGCGCGTAACCAGTTTTTTTGTGGGGTGCTACTTCCGGATTTGTTTAGACCACACCCAGCGTCCTTTTACAGTTCCATCCGCTTTTTCCCCACCAATCCTTTCGTTAAAGTCCAAGTGGAGCAGCATACTGTAGTACTGACACGAAAACACGTGGAAGAATTCTCGCTTATTTTCCTTTTTTAGATAGACCAAAAGTAAATAATTTTACTTGAGTGTTTCATTTTTTGTAAAATTCTCACCGCCAATTTAGATGATTTTTATTTTTTTCTTAGATTTTCTCATAATCGTGGTATGATATTAAATCTGTATCGGTGGTGAGGCTCCAGTTCTGAAGAGTGAAAACATTCCTTTATTGCCATTACTCCGAGGTCCCTTTGATGTGGTAGTATGTGTTTCTATGGGTTCAAGAATAGAATCTGTTTTGCAAATTATTTTGTACTAGCTAAAAAATACTGCACCCTCACGGCACAATATTTAAATTTTAATGTAATGAAATATTTAGAATTAGAAGACTAATGAGACTAAAGAATTCAGATGAAATATTTGAAACGGGGGGGGCGTATAACCGAAAAATAGAACAACTATGAAAACTACTCTCTCATAATTTTCCATCACTCCGTCTTCATTGTTAACATTTTCCAACTTAACAATTTATTGTTCAATTAGGAAGTAAGAATAGAATAACAGTTATTTTTCTATCTTAAATGAATTTCCTTTTAGATTTATCTCGGATTTTTGCTATATTTATTGAATAAAACAAAACAATTAGAAAATCAATAATACTAAATTACAGGGGCGGGTTAGCTCAGTCGGTAGAGCGTTCGGATAGAAAACCAAAAGGTTCCTAGTTCGATACCGGTCCTCACCACTCACGTATGAGTAGCACAGGGATATTGTGATAAGTAAGGAGGCTGATGGTAAGGTGTGGCCGTCCCTCAAGACGCAAAAACAATCTCGCTTGGTGCTAGCGCTAAGTGGAAAGGGGATAGACTCCCTCCGCTGATTGGCTGATTACCGACTTTTAGGACGCCCCGACGACTTAAAATTTGTTAACACCAAATTTTTTAATATCAATATGCAAATTGCCTTCCTGTTAACACTGTAAATACTATTTTATTGTATATATAAAATACAATTGGCATGTTATTAGTAATGTAGATAAGACGCAACAGTATATAATGTTAAAACAATTTTATCAATAATTGAGGTTTAATAAAAAATAAAATTATGCGAATGTGACATAAATAACTAGGGATTGTATTTGTTACTGATATAGTTTCGGTTTCAGACACACCAATCTCCTCTTATAAATAAGATTCGATAGTGAATATCTTGTATCAAATAATCGTGTGTAAAAAAAAAATACTTTTTAAAAATACACAATGTAAGTATAAACATAGCAATGAAGACAAATTCCTTACATATAAAATATAAAATATAAAATAACCCTAAATGGGTCGGCCATGCCGTTTAAATCAATCAAGGACCCCTTCCCAATATATAGGGAGTAGCAAAAAGATCGGATACTACGAGTTTTAAAAAGCGAATTAGAAATATATTAAATATATTATTTAAGTTAAACTTGTTAAATCCGATAAGTAGTACCATAATAACCACCATTAAAAAAGAAAAATAAGTCATTACATATGTAGTTTATTTTTAAAAGATTTAAAAGTATTTGTTTGGTCAATTTTTTTGTTCGCTCGACGCCATTTTGGCTGTTTTTCAATGGTTTTAGGCTCTTGTTTAGCAATTTTAACGTAACATTTTGGGATAACAAAAAAATTACGAAAAAATCAGGTAATTATCGATTTTAATGAAATTTTCAGTATTGATTTATCAAATTAATGATTTTATAATGCATCAGTTATTTTATTTCAAAAACTTTATTTAGTATTATTTTTTTTTTTTTTTTTTTTTTTTTGGCTAATGAAAATTATATATAAAATTCATTTAAATAATGAAAAATCCTGATGTTAAGTTTAAAATTTGTATATTTTTAGATTTAAAAATCATATCTACTTTTAATCGCACCTTATTTTTTTAGACAAAAGTATAAGTTTTGAAGAAAAACTCGATTGAGAAATGTACCCCCCTCCCCTTTTTTAAGCAGAAAAAACATGATGTATAATTTTTTTCTTTTTATAAAATAATAGCAATTAAATAATTATCGAAATGGGTAAAAAGAAATCTCCAAAAAATTTAATTATTTATTATTTTTTTTAGGCATTTTATTTTTCGATTTTCGGTACTTATTTTCTCATAAGAAGAGGCAAACCGTAAAAAATTTTTTTTTGTTTCTATTCATAACTTTTCGGTCTTTTATCTCTTGCAATTTATACTGTNAGAGAGATTCTTAAGGTGGTAGCTAACTTCCTTGATTTGTTGTTTTTTTTCTCTCTCTCTCTTTTCGTGTGTTGTGCGCCGTCATAACATAACATTAGCATAATTAGGGTAAGCTTCTGACGAATCATTCCCCTGTAACCATTTTCGTTGTTTCGGTTTTTTTTTTTTAGGGGGGGTAGATTTCTCCGTGGCGTGTAAATTTCTCGGTGAAGCTGTTATCGATAAACACTTGTTGTTGAATTTGTGATTACAAATGGCGGTGGATGTGAGAATTTGGATTCGCATTGTGTCATGTAGTTTATGAAGGATTCGTTTGTAACTTTTCGTGGGTTTAAATTTCGTGAATAGGTGGAATTATTTTATTATGATTTATACGGGTAGTACGAATGTTCGTCGTAAAATTTCCTTAGGGTATATATTGTTCTATCTGTATATGTATTGTATATGTTCGCAGGCGTATTCATTAACTTTTTATAGTTAAGACGTTTTTAATTCATTGTTCGTTGGTCGAAGATGTATAATATTTCGATATAAGGAAATTAAGCTTATCAGGTATTTATTGTGTTAAATTTTTAAATTTTTTAAACGTCGCGGCATGGATGATTTATTTCAGATTAGCGGTTATTGGGTAAATCGCTCACTATTCTGGTATTTAGATGTTACGTTGGTGTTGTTGTTTGTGTTGATTGTTAATTGTTTAGTATTGCGTTGTGTATAGTAATTTTTTAATTTAAAAAGAAAATTGTGTATATAACGGGGGGTGTTGTTAAGAAGAAGAAGCAAGTAAATGGGAAAGAGGATCCCTCTCTTGTAAATAAGGAAAAAAATAGATAAAATAGGAAATTTAAAAATAGTAAACATTGAAAGAAACAACAAAAGTCAACGCAAGAGTGGGAAACCCTGCTCTTGTAAATATAGGAAAGATAAAGTATGAGAATTAAAAAGGGAATGGGTAAAAATTTAAAGAAAAGAGAAAAAATGCTAGCAAAGAGGGGAGGATTACATCAACGGCGTGTCGTGGCTGGTAGTAGGATCAACTCGAGTAGATAAAATGGTTGTTAAATATAAATTTAAAGAGAGCGCTGTTGCCTATTGGCTGGAGGTCAGGTGACCAGTACTATAAAATCTATGGTCATCAAGAGGCGAGGTTATGTGCTGTGGGGGAGAGGGTCGAGTGTTTGATCAACCCAGATTTGGTCCTTGGGGTGAGGGAAATTCGTTGTTGAAAGAGCAGAACTTTCCAATGATCCCAAGGAATAGTATGCGCTGGATGACTTTTCCCCTCAATTCATCTATAGATGTATTTTACAAGGATATGCTAATTGAGTTTCCGCTTGAGTCGATGAAGATCAGAAGTGTAATTTTCTTCTGCAATGCCAAAAGATCGGCAGGATAGATTGGAAAATTTAGTGACTTTATTTAGAATATGCTAAAGATGTCAGCAGTGGAATGTTTTTTTAAAATGATATAAAGATGTAGTACTTACATTGACAATCAAGATACAAAAGGAGTTTCAGTCATCGTCTTTCTTTATGAACTTTTAGCAAGACTCAAAAAGTTAAAAACGGTCCAATGCTTATAAGCGGCCATATTAGTTTCACCCAACTATCTACCCGTCCCCTAACAATACTAAAATCGTCCGCAGAAAAATTACTTGTGATTCGTGGGATTTTATTTTTTTTTTTTTTTTTTTTTTTTGTTTTGTAGACTCTTGTTCTTAGTATTTATGTGGTTACATAATATTTTGTAAGTCACCATTTTAAACAGTTATTTACTAAGCTTACATTGTTACGTTATATATTGTTGTTTCTAGATTATTTTTGTTCTGTATATTTTGTTATAAAAAAAAGTAAAGTCGTCGGGGCGGCTAAGTCGAATTCAGCCAGTCGGCGGAGGAAGTCTATCCCCTTTTCAATAGCGCAAGATGTAAGGAGATTATTGTTTTGGCCGTCTGAGGTGGAGGGCGCCATATTATAGCAGTTAATTATTTTCACAAAATAAATACTAACGTTTTTGGTGTAAAATTTATGCGTAAAATATTCAAAATAATTATCTAAATAGATGCGCGCAACATTTTATTTGATGAAAACAGAACGAAGTTTCCATTTCAGATTGATTTACTTATTTGGCTCCTTTACTGAATTTGATGATTTTGCTCATGGTACCAGAACCTCTGACATTGAATGTTTTAACGTACCTATATTACTGAGGGAGGGCTCAGGTGTATTATATAAATAATATTAAGTATATATTAATATTAATATAAATAATATATGCTTACTCCTTTACTAAATTTGTTGATTTTGCTCATGATATAATAATATTTTTTTACTCCTTTGACTTAGGTAATATAAACTTAATATTAAAATTATATTAATATTAATATTATTAATAATTATTTTTAAATATTAATAGTAATATAAACTTAATATACTTATTGATATATATAATCTTTTTTTTTACTCCTTTACTATATTGATGATTTTGCTCATAATACAGAACCCTCTGACATGTGAATTTTTAACTCCCTCCCTCAGGTAATATTTTTCAAAAAATTAATTCTTTCAAACCGCCCGGAGGTGTTTATTTTTGCTAGTGTTTATTATAAAAAGTAAGAAAGGGGAAAAAAAGAACCTGCAATACAGAAAAATATAATAAGAAAGAAAGTAGGAGGGGAGATAGAGGTGGTGATAGCGCTAATCTGTTTCAATCAAAACATAATGAAAAGAGGGAAGAAAAAAAGTCTAATAGAAAGTTAAATCAAGAGTGTTATACTTTTTATTTTTACTAGCCAATATATGCACCCCCGCCTTCCGCGTAGGGTGCCCAAAGTATTTTAAGTTTTAATGTAATAAAATATTTATATTAAATTATAAAGACTAATGATACTAAATAAGAATGCAGATAAAAAGATTTGAAACAGAGGGGGGTATAATCGAAAAAGATAGAACAACTGAAACCTTCTCTTCCATCACTCTCGTCTTTTCATTGTATTTTTTTTCTAATTTAAGTATTTAGTTATAAGAGGAAGTAAAGATAATGACAGTTATTTTTTTCTTGTTAATGGGATTTCATTTAAGATTCATTGAGAGATTTTTGCTTATATTCATTAAAATAAAACCAAACAGTTAGAAATCAATAATGACTATAAGCACATATTTATTAAATTCGATTTTTTAATATTGATATGCAAATTAGCCTTCCCGTTCACATTGTAAAGCGCTATTTTGTTGTATATATAAATATAATTGCATGTTGTCAGTATGTAGACATAGTTAACAGTATTAATAATGTAAGACAATTTTATTAATAATTGAGGTTTAGATAAAAATAAAATCATGAAGAATGTGATGTCAATAACTAAGAGAATTGTGACTTGAGTAGGAATATAGTTTCGGTTACAGACAGAAAAACACACAATCTCCATTATAATAAGATTTCAGCACCTATATGATTATCTCAACCCTATTTTCCTTACAGTAAGCCCCAACCCTTTTTATCATATGGGTGCTAGAAGGAAGTGGTCTTCGTGTCTTGGGAATGACGTTAAACTATCTGATGGTGAGGTTCCAGTTCTGGAGGCCTGGGGAATATGAAACACCCCTCCATCACCATTGCTCCTTGGTCCACGGAGTGGTAGTATCTGTTAGGGTCCCATCTATGGGTTAAATAGAAAAACATGAGTTTATAAAAAAAATTGAGTATCCATTATGAATGAATTCATTCCAAAACATTGTCGGTGTAGGGATTATCTTCCCGTTGAGTAGTCTGCCCGTTTAGTTTGCTGGTGCCCGCTAGGGGCTATAGTATTTAAGCGCCTGGTTCAAACGCTTCTCTCTCTTTTCCTGTTCCAGTAACCACGAGACACATGGGGTAGACACGGTCTACCCCTTCTCGTTGGGGCTTTGGCCCCCCTTACATTACTGTAAGTGATTTATACAGCATGGACTATTCTTAGTCTCATGTCTGTCGCTTTTATGTATATCTTGTACCATTCATGAATGTGTATTTATCTTTCTACATGTAACTTTGTTTTACCTATGTATTATGTATCTTGTTATATCCATGTGCTGTACCATATTAAATGTTTCGTTTATCAAACCTTTGTCGGAGTCTTGTGTTCAAGTATATATAACTTTGAATCCTTTTTTACATCGGCATTAAATGACCCACTGAGGTTGATATGCCGTAAAAAACAAAAAAAAACAAACCAAAACCAAACCAGCTGGTATGCGAATAGGCAAATGATAGACGTGTCTCGATGCGATTTAGATGAAATAGATCGATAGATTGACTGAGAGAAAAAAAAGATGCTGGCTGAATTAGGATGAGGGCAAAAGCTGCAGGTGGAGGTAAAAGTTCTTTCATTGCAGCTTGAACTCATTTAATTGTCCGTAAATTTCTCTTATTCATCTCTCGTCTCACTTCATCAACGCCATTATGCTCCATTCCTTTAATAAAAACCGACTAACGAATCGGTCGAATTCTGTGATCGAAGGAAATTGGGTTAAAAGTCAATATACAAAGTGTGTCATAAAAGTATCGAGATTGAAGCTGTATTTACCAAGATAGAAATGAACAATGAATGGAACGTTACTTTTTTCCCCCCAGAATACAAGGTGTCATAAAAGTGCCGATTCGAAGCTGTATTTACGAGATAGAAATGAACAATGAATGGAACGTTACTTTATTTCGAAGATTTACCCAATGAATGGAACGTTACTTTTTTTTTCCAGAATATGTCATAAAAGTGCCGAATTCGAAGCTGTATTTACCGAAGATAGAAATGAACAATGAATGGAACGTTTACTTTTTTTTTCAGAATACAAGATGTCATAAAATGCCGAATTCGAAGCTGTATTTACGAAGATAGAAATGAACAATGAATGGAACGTTACATTTTTTTCCAGAATACAAGGTGTCATAAAAGTGCCGAATTCGAAGCTGTATTTACGAAGATAGAAATGAAACAATGAATGGAACGTTACTTTTTTTTCGCAGAATACAAGGTGTCATAAATGCCGAATTCGAAGCTGTATTTACGAAGATAGAAATGAACAATGAATGGAACGTTACTTTTTTCCCCCAGAATACAAGGTGTCATAAAAGTGCCGAATTCGAAGCTGTATTTACGAAGATAGAAATGAACAATGAATGGAACCTTACTTTTTTTTTCCAGAATACAAGGTGTCATAAAAGTGCCGAATTCGAAGCTGTATTTACGAAGATAGAAATTAACAATGAATGGAACGTTACTTTTTTTTCCTGAATACAAGGTGTCATAAAAGTGCCGAATTCGAAGCTGTATTTACGAAGATAGAAATTAACAATGAATGGAACGTTACTTTTTTTTCCAGAATACAAGGTGTCATAAAAGTGCCGAATTCGAAGCTGTATTTACGAAGATAGAAATGAACAATGAATGGAACGTTACTTTTTTTCCCAGAATACAAGGTCTCATAAAAGTGCCGAATTTGAAGCTGTATTTACGAAGATAGAAATGAACAATGAATGGAACGTTACTTTTTTCCCCAGAATACAAGGTGTCATAAAAGTGCCGAATTCGAAGCTGTATTTACGAAGATAGAAATGAACAATGAATGGAACGTTAATTTTTTTGTGTGAAAAAGTACAAAAAATCTCGATACTTTTTTGACACACCTTGTATTTATTGTACCGTAATTAACCCTGTATAACACTCATTTGCATATAATACGCACCCTTAACTGGGGCGAGGGGCGTGATGTGGCTAACGTGTTGGATTGCAAAATTGTTGTAAGTAAGCCAGATGCAATATGACGTTGACTTTCGATTAATACCATTGGGAAAGGTACGAACCCCCTCATCCTACCAGCAATGGGTTAAATAGTATTACCAGTGATGCTGATAGCTTTTTGATTTAGTGCGTCCAACGACGCACATATTTGTTTGAATGAGTCCCCGGGAAAATTTAAGGGTTCCAACTAAAGCTGTCTAACTCCTACCTTGTAACTTATCCTGTGTAATTCGTTTCTAAGAAACTATTGAAATGTATTTACAGTTAGCTTGAAATGACGAGAGAAGAAGAAAAGACAGTGGGACGCATGGGTACGATTTTACTGCATCCTTTTAGATTTTTGTGCCTCAGGGACGCAGAATGCGTACCTATCATCATCTCTGGTACTACTATTTTTCTTCTACAAGGATGAATTAAGTATTAGATTACCCACAAAGGTTGATGTGCCATTAAAACAAAGAAAAGAAAAACACCTAACTTTCAGCTACGAAATTCTGGAAAAAATCTGTCGTTTATAATAAGCATTGACTTTTTTAAAGAATTTTATTTCGAAACACAACAATTATTGAATATTTAGAACAAAGGAAAGGACATGTTCACACAAAAATGCAACAAACTTTCACAATATGTAATAAGTAATTGAGAGTTACCCTTTATTTTATGATTACCTGCCCTTTAGAGAACTCTCTAGTGAACACTAGACTATATAAATTCTTAATAAGTGTACCAATTATTCTGAGTAGAAAAAAGCTTTCCAAAGTCTATCAGTGTTATCGTTTGTCATTACACAATATAAAAAAAACAAATTTTAAACATACTATTTCTCTGTTTTTTTTAGATGAGGCTTGGTAATTAGTAGTGTATTATTCGGATTATTGTCCTCATCTTCATTGTTATCTGTACAACGTTTCGGTCGATGTGCCCTCCGGCCTTCTTCAGCTATTTCTTGTCGGACTCGGGAACCTTCTCGGACTCAGCTCTAGTTAGCGGAATGAGAACATAATACCTCCGCGGACTGAATAAAGGTTTAAGTTCAAAGTTCCGTGATGGCTTCCGATTACGATAAGAAGGTTCCCGGTTACGACAAGAAGGTTCCTGAGTTCGAAAAGAAGATGAGGACAATAGTCCGAATAATACAAATGATACTAAATTTTAAACAAACATGCATTGTAGTGGGTATTTGCCTCATACCCCACTTGTATGGGCTGGGCACAAGGCCTCGTTTTAACGTGGGCCCACCCACAAGCCGAAGCTCATGGGTGGGAAAGAACAAAAATTGCGTCGATCCCGTCGGCATTCCATCTCAAGGGGGCGCCTCAGGCACTGGACAATAAACCCAGCCCTGCCCCTTTAAATCAAGGGGGCAGGTATTGCCTGGAGGGATAGCTCCATGGGATCGACGCTTTTAATTCAACACACCGATCCAGTGGCCGAAGCACACCGGACCCCCGTCCCGCATTGTAGTGGCTACTTCTCTGTTGCGGTATAAAACAGAACTGTTTGCTGCACATTAGTTAGTTTATGCCATAGATATAGTTATTTACTAAGCTTAGCTTAGATATGGCACAAGGCCAGAAGTATGGGGCTCCCAATGAGAATCGAACTCACTAACAATGGTTTGCGAAGCGAGCTTGCTAACCATTACACCACGTGAGGTGCCCGTTATGCCATAGATATAACTTACTTTCAGTAATGCCATCTCAAATATAGTGAGCCATGTAGCCGAAAAAAACAGCAAAAAAAAAGGTGATATCTAATTCTCTAGTATAATACGCATCCCTAGCTTTTAAACTTAAAAATCTAGAAAAAAAGGTGCGTATTATACACGAATAATTAAGATATATATATATATATAGAAAATGTGAAGAAAGGAAGTGAATCCGACGGTATGTAGTATATTAGGAAAAATGAAAAAACAACAACACAGGTTTAAATGGGTCAAGTGATGAGTTTATTGGCCGACGCTGCAGTGTTTCGATCTATTAATTAGATCATCTTCAGGGCATTTGTTGGTATATGGAAGGTGATAAGAAATTATTTATCACAGAATAACGAGAAAAGCGAGTGGTAGTTATTGTTATTCAGTAGTGTTTAAAAAATTTTGAGGTTTGAAAAAAGGGACGTAAAATATATATATAGAAAATACAAACGGGACTCTTGGCTTAAAAATGGGGGAGGGGTGAAACTCTGGTTTTCCCCGTCCTATTATTTACTTAACTCGTTTCATTCGCTGACCCAGAAGGTACTATATTATTTATTTCATCAAAACGTCGTATTTATTCTGAAAACCATCAACACTTGTCATCAATACATACCAGTTACTCTATGAGTGACTGAACTAATCCCATATTTACATATATTGGGTGGGAGGAATAATTAAAATTTTTATATCTTATTATAATGGAGATTGTTGGTTTGTATGTCTGTAACCGAAACTATATTACTATTCCAGTCACAATTCCCTTTGTTATTTACATCACATTCTCCATGATTTTATTTTTATTTAAACCTCAATTATTAATAAAATTGTTTTACATCATTAAGACTGTTGACCACATCTCCATACTAATAACATGCAATTGTATTTATATATACAAGAAAATAGCGGTTTACAGTGTAAATTGGAAGGCTAATTTGCATTTTGATCTTAAAAATTTGATTTTAATAAATATATGCTTAGTATTATTGATTTCTAATTGCTTAGTTTTATCTTAATGAATATGAGCAAAAATCTCGGGGATAAATCTTAAAAGAAATCCATTAACAAGAAGAAATAACTGTAATATTATTCTTTACTTCCTATTTTAACTAAATAGTTAAATTAGGAAAATTTACCAATGAAAGACGGGAGTAAGGGGAAATGGTGGAAGAGTTAGTTTCAAAGTTGTTCTATTTTTCAATCATACCCCCTCTGTTCCAAATATTTTTATCTGAATTCTTATTCAGTTTCATTAGCCTTTCTAATTTAACATATTTTATTATATTAAAACTTAAATACTTGCACCCGGAGGGTGCATATATTTGCTAGTACAAAGAAAGAAATAAGAATAAATAAATGAAAGTGCATTTTGAAACTGGTCTGATTAATCGCGTTCCCAAATTCTAAAATCTGACGACAGAATCTCACCGTTTGCAAGACAGCAGTCTTCACCGTATCCGCAATGCCATGTTTAAAAGCGTCTAGCCTTTTTCTTATCGCGCGTGATATTTCGTGCAAAGCTGATCCCGAGAAAAATTTGCATACGCGCTAACCGTTCTCGCCAATTCTTGTATCTCAAAGATCGTGATTTCTTAAATTAAGGTGTTAAGGCAGCCATGTTTTTCCCTTTCAAGCCCTACATCCATTTTACACGCAAGACACGTTCGAGCTTGCTTTGTTCTCCGAGGTTAGTTATTTTTCTTGCTACAATTAAACATATTATTACAAATTACTATTAATCTATCTTTGCTTAGTTGTGACACAAGGCCAAAACTATGAGCAACTAGTGAGAATCAAACTCACTAACAATGGTCTACAGATCCACTTTAGTGACCATTAGACCATGTGAGGTAGCTAATTACGATTAAGAATACAATTATTGTCAGTAAGGAACCCCCCTCCCCCGCTGACCAATGAGTAAAAGTAAGTAAAGTTGACGTAGTGGCCTATTATCGGTATTAACCGACAGCGAGGGAGTCTACCCCCTTTTCGCTAGCGGTAGACCAGGGAGATTGTTTTTGCTGGGGTGGAACGCCACACCTACCGTCAGCTCCCCACTTTACCGCACAGATCAGATGATCCAATCTGTACTTACTCATACGCTGACTTGGACGGGGACCGGTATCGAACTAGGAACCTTGCGATTACCTAGTCGGGTGCTCTATCGACTTAGCTAATCTGTCCCCTGACTAATATGAAACAAAAAAAAAAAAAAATAGATGACCCGTCAAAAAATGGAAAAAAAAAAAACTTCGGTTATTTCCTATAACTCCAACCTAAAAAAAAGGGGAACCACTCTGAATGAATTTTATCTGTTAATTAATCTAGCCATTATTTTCCCATTAAACTAACCCTGAACCCTAATCCAGTCTTCTTTTTTTTCTAGCAGATCAATAAGAAAAATAAATAATTCATCATCAATCGGAGTGGTTCCCCTTTTTTTGGGGGGGGGTGAGTTATAGGAAATAACCAAAAATTCTGTCGCATTTCCGGAGAACTCGAATCTCGGTTATCTGTGGGTGGGGAGGGGAAAAACGAAAAATAGTGGAAATTAAAAAAAAAAATAGCGCCAATTTACTCAGAGGCTTGAGCTAAATTAAATATTCTTTTCAACCCTACAAAATTCAACTTTTCAAAATCTAGTCTTACTTACATGGGATGAGTTGTCATGTTCTTTTCAAAAACGCAAAATTCTTTACATAATTTGCTGTCAGCCTCTCTGTACACATTAAAATTGCCAAACTTTTGTAACCAAAAATAAGATTACATAAATATGTAGGTATTTACATAACCAGTTCGCCACGGGTAGGATGTGACACACGGTCGCGAGTATGGGGCATCCGACGAGGATCGAACTCGCTATTCAGTAGAGGCTGGTCTAGAGTAGGGATTTTCAAACTATGGACCCCGACCATTCAGTGGGTGGCGAAATAAACAAATAGGGTTGAAAAATAAAAATGGACGGCGAAAATTAATGAAATAATAAATACACTACAATTTAAGTTTCCTTATTATAATATACACTCTTTATTTATCTCTCGTGTCACCTATTTTGTGTAGAAACATTTGTGCTGTCGGTACGTATTAATGATGATGATGATGATGAAACCAAGTTTTTTGCGGTATTATTAATGGAGTGCTCAATACCAGTGATAGAGCTGATATATGACGTTTGTTAAGTTTGTCTTTCTTTGAAAGTTAAATATTGCTCTGTATATAATCTAATTTATTGATTATTATACATTGAGCTCTCTTTAGGGATTAATAAAAACCCTTGTATGAATATATGTTTGCACCTACAAGAGCAGACAGTATGGTTATACAGTGAGATTTTGAAGATCCCAAATAGAATCATCCCTAACAACCAGTCATTTGGATTACATATATATATATATATATATTATATATATATATATATATAGTAAAAAAAGTCGACGGGGCGGCCTAAAGTCGGTGTCAGCGAGGGAGTTTTTCAATAGCTTTTCAATAGCGCTAGACCAAGGAGATTGTTTTTAGCATCTGAGGTGGAGCACCACACCTACCATCAGCTCCCTGTGCTACTCATACGCTGAGTTGGTGGGGACCGGTATCAAACTAGGAACCTTGTGGTTTCTAGCCGAACGTAAAGAAATAACAAAAGACTTAGAGATTTAGCATTATAGTCTATTTCAGGGAGCTTAGACAAAGTATCTAACTCTCCTGACACTTTGTCTAAGCTCCCTGAAATAGACTATAATGCTAAATCTCTAAGTCTTTTGTTATTTCTTTACTTATATATTTGCTCTGTGACTCTAACATTAAGAGTACACATTGAGCTCTCACACTGCGACAGGTTTTTTTAAATAAAACTCTTGTGTCGTAAGGAAGATTTCTTCTCTGGACTTTTTGATTTTATATATATATATATATATATATAAAGTTTGTTTCTTTATAGTATCTTTGAAGCATTGTGTGTATGTGTAATATAAAGATTTTGAAGGCAATTTACAATGCAATATGTGTTGAATTTATTTAACTTTTTTTTTTTTTTCAAAACTAAATATTTTCGGAAGTAAAATTCCATCCTCAGAGTTATTGAAAGTACTGGGTGTTTTTTTTATAGTACTTATCCCACGGCGATATTGTAATCATCTGTTGTTTAAGAAGTTGAGGAACGCCGTATATTTGAACATTTTTTCCGTGATGTTAAATCGGCTAATTCCGTGATGTTAACTCGGCTCGATATATATATATTATACAACCAAAAAGCGTTTATCATTGATCTCCATGCAGCTTAAAGACAAAAATACAATATATACATATGTCATTAACATTAATATAAAAACACTTTTTAGAGAAGAGCCTTCAATTTCATATCGCTTAGGGCGTCAGCAGGTGAAAACGCGTTCCTAGTGTGAGAATTAAAAGTCAGAAGCAAATTTTGCAAGGTTAATTTCCGATTTTCATGTTTTAAAAATGAGCCGATAAACAACGTTTTTGGCAGCCATTTCATTTATTTGTCATTTTAATGGACCAGTTATTATTGCTGTCGTTCTTATTACTATTATTATTTTTCTTAGCATCGAAAAAGGCCGACCGTAGCCGATAGTCTATCATCATCATCAGCCTCTTCCTCCCTCCCCGATTATATTTCACTAAATTTAATCCGACAATGTCAAAACGGACCGTGTGTTACGCGTTCGCATCCGCGATTATTAGTTCCGCGCCCTTTTAACGCAAACTTCATTCTCCCCCGCCTCTTTTTTTCCCCAATTCTTTTTCTGCTACCGAGTCTTTCTCAGCTTTAAATAGATGCCCGTAGACACAGAACAGGCGTCAGAGGATAAGTGGGAGGAGGTGGGGTGACACACACACACACTGCAATTAGGTACGGGAGGAAGAGGAAGGTGCTCAGTGGGAGAGGATGTTTATTAGCAACCAAATGGAGGGCGCCTACTGTGATACCGTGTTTAGCAAGACACTGCAAACAAGTGTAACGAGTTCAATCCGTATTATCGTCATCTTAAGACAGAATATTAAGCTTAGCACGAATGCGTGTTAAAAAGACCTTAGCCCGATTAAGAAGGTAATACATTCGAGCCATGAAGCGTATAAAGTCGTCGGGGTGGCCTAAAGTCGGTATCAGCCAATCGGCGAGGGAGTTTATCCCCTTTTCGCTAGCGCTAGACCAAGGAGAATTTTTTTGATTCTGAGGTAGAGCGCCACACCTACCATCAGCTCCTTACTTTACCGCACACATCCCTGTGCTACTCATACGCTGAGTTGGCGAGGGCCGGCATCGAACTAGGAACCTTGTGGTTTCTAGCCGAACGCTCTACCGACTGAGCTAACCCGACCGCTACAGGCAGGATTGACACAGGGTCAATTTTTAAGCAGAGTACAAACGTGGAAACAATACCCCACGAGAAAACAGCTGTACGGCCACCTGCCCCATATCACCCAAACCATCCGAGTAAGAAGGACAAGACACGCAGGACACTGCTGGAGATGCAAGGACGGACTCATAAGTGACGTCCTCCTGTGGAAGTCAGGGCATGGGCACGCCAGTGTGGGCCGGTCAGCAAAGACGTACATTGACCAGCTCTGTGCGGATACTGGATGCTGCGTAGAGGGCCTCCCGAAAACGATAGGGACTGATGGAGAGAGATTGTCATGGATATCCGTGCTAATAGCGCGGCATGATGATGATGATGATGATGATGATGATGATGACAGCTGGTTTGAATTCAGTTTTCATTCTCCTATATTAGTTACCTTACCAAAGCTAAGAATTCCATTTCTCTGAATGTTTGAGAAGAGTCTTGATGATTAGTATTATCTGCATTATTCGGACTATTGTCCTCATCTTCATTCTTATCTGTACAACGTTTCGGCCGATGTGCCCTCTGGCCATCTTCAGGTATTTCTTGTCGGACTCGGGAACCTTCTTGTCGTAATCGGGAGTCATCACGGAACTTTGAACCTAACGCTTCATTCAGTCCACAGGTGTATCCTGTTCTCATTCCGCTAACCATAGCTGGGATAGAGGCGTTAAGCTGTATTAATTATTATTCTATGTTACTACTGCCCCTGGCCAGGATTGAACCTGCAGTCCAGAGATAACTGTCACTTAGAACTGTCTTAATCTAACTCCTTTATCCACTAGGCCATGTGTCCAATTGTTATCTCTGGACTGCAGGTTCAATCCTGATCAAGGACAGCAGTAACATAGAATAATAATTAACGCAGCTTAACGCCTCTACCCCAGCTATGGCTGTTTTAAGTTTTTGGCGCCTCTATTCCAAATGGACATTTTTTAATTTGTTTGCCAGAATTACACATTGCTGGATTGATTTTTGTTTTCTTTGTTTAATGGCACATCAACCTTTGTGGGTTATCTAATACCCAAACCTTGTAGACAGTAAGTGATACCATTTAATCCATAGCTTGACTGATGAGGGGGGTTCACACCTTTCGAAAGTATATTAGTCAGAATTTAATTGCACGACTAGAGTTCGAACTCGTTTACTACGATGTCATAGTTCAAACACGTTAGCCACTGCGCCCCAGGTACTCTCTCTCCCTCTCTCTCTCTTTCTTTCTTTCTCTCTTTCTCTCTCTCTCTCTCTCTCTCTTTCTTTCTTTCTCTCTTATGTCCAACATATCTAACTCAGGTTTAGGCCACTACGCCCCCCCCCCTAGATTGGTGGAGTAACATTTATTAATGAATGATTGAAATACAAGATATCTCAATCCTGGTATACAAATCTAATCCAATCCTTATCAGTTGAAGTTCTACTGAAGATAACTGAAATCAAAATAGCTGAATATGTTTGCAACAATTCGAGACGTTTTTACTGTCGATATCAGCCGATTTAATCAGGTTTTTTCTTTTATCTCTATGATAGAGGGAATGGCGATCCAGTTGAATTATTAATACAATTCAGTGGATTATTTGGAGAAAGGAATGGGGGGGGGGAGATTTTGTTTTTTTCAGCATTTCTCTTTCATAGGGGGGGGGGGCAAGGTATCGTGGCTAACGTCCTGGACCACGAGATCATAGTAAGCGAGTTCGAACTCTAGAGTCACTTTAACGTTCACTTTCGGACTAATACCCTAGGGAAAAGTAAGAACCCTCTCATCCCTCAGATACATTTGATTATAATTGATGCAGTCGTCGGGGCGGCCTAAAGTTGGTATCAGCCAATCAGCGAGGGAGTATATCCCCTTTTCACTAGCGCTAGACCAAGGAGATTGTTTTTGCATCTGAGGTGGAGTGCCACACCTACCATCAGCTCCTTATTTTACCACACAGATCCCTGTGCTACTCATAACGCTGAGTTGGCGAGGGCCGGTATCGAACTAGGAACCTTGTTGTTTCTAGCTGAGCGCTCTACCGACTGAGCTAACCCGGCCCCTTAATTGATGCAGTACGCTTCAATATTTATAAAAAATTGGTTTTCTAGACTCTAGGAGGGGGGGGGATATATACAGATTTTGGTACTCTTCCAATATGTGATCTACCGAAGGTTTGTGATTTACTATTGATCTACTGTTTATGAAATGTGATCTACTAGGAAAAAAGAAGTTAGGGTTAGGGTATAGGGTGAGTTTAATGGGAAAATAATGGGTAGTGAATGGGCATTTCACATATTGAAATGTAAACAATTCGGCAGATCACATATTGGAATAGTATCCAGATTTTAGTTTCTAACAGTTTATCTCGTCTTTCAGTCTTTAACTCTTTGACAACCAAACTTTTTCCACGGCTGTTCAAATTTTCGGGTATTTTTTTTTAATTAAAACATTTTTTTTTACCTGTGCTAGCAAATATATGCACCCTCCGGGTGCAAGTATTTAAGTTTTAATGTAATAAAATATTGTATCAAATTAGAAATGCTAATGAAACTAAATAAATTTTAGATAATATTCATTAAGATACAACCAAACAATTAGAAATCAATAATACTAAGCACATATTTATTAAAATTAGATTTTTAATTTCAATATGCAAATTAGCCTTCCCATTCACACTGTAAACTGCTATTTTGTTGTATATATAAATACAATTGTATGTTATTAGTATGTAGATATTACAAACAGTATTATTAATGTAAAACAATTTTATTAATAATTGAGGTTTAAATAAAAAATAAAATCATATAGAATGTGACGTAAATAACTAAGGGAATTGTTACTTGAGTAGTAATATAGTTTCGGTTACAGACAGAAAAACACACAATCTCCATTGTAATAAGATAATAGGATAATTCAAAGATCACTCTTTATTCACCTCAGAACTCCTTCTATTCAAATCAAGGTATCACGTAGTGATTTCTTTCAGAGTAGACAAAGGACACGTGTGAGAGCCGCTGCCAATGGTTAACAGTTGGATCACGGTGGCGGGAGAGCCGCTGTGAGCGGTGTAAAGTAGGCACAGAGTTAAAGAAAAAAATATTTACTGACTCAAGAGAATAATTGAGTTACTAGATATGGGTCCAAAAAGTTATTATTAGCAGAGGCAGTCTTATAGAATTTACAAGCACTTATAAAATATAATAAAAACAACTGTACTCCCTAAATAGCTTGTTCATAGAATGAGTATACTGGAAGCACTCGGTGCATGCGAATTCTCAGTTATGCTTATATTCAGAGAGAGGGGTAGTCCCCTGTGACATATTGACATCGTAGTAAGCGAGTTTGAACTCCAGTCTAAATTCACTTTCGGACTAATACCCTTGGGAAAGGTATGAACTATTTCACCTCCCAGCTATGGATTAAATAGAACTACTACTACTACTACTACCACCTTTTTTTTTACAAGGATAGCTTTGGTATTAGATAACCCACGAAGGTTGATGTGCGATTAAACAAATTTTAATTTGTTAATTTCTAGCAGCTAACGGCTGGCTTATGTATAACATACAAATAAAGTGGGAAGATAAATCTACCTCTCACACTCTTCAGGCTCTCTCTCTCTCTCTCTCTCTCTCTCTCTCTCTCTCTCTCTCTCTCTCTCACACACACACACACACACACACACACACACAGATATCACATATCAAGATATATATACATAGAGAGATAAGGGAAATGACAGACAGAATGTAGTAAATGACGGGTCAGTTTTTGACTTAATTGCAAATTTTAACAAAATGATTTTAATGTTGTTGTTTTTTTTTTTTGTTTTTTTTTTAATTCTCTGGCCGTATCTATTTTTTAAATTTGCAAACTTTCTTCCCAATCACAATTATCTACCCAGAGCTCAATCGGTCACCCAACGGGTCACATTTTTCTTATATATATATATATATACATGATAGTGTGTACATAAATAACCGACTCGAGTTTCACTATAAGGATCTTCATATATATATATATATATATAATATATATATATATGAGAGAGAGAGAGAGAGAGAGAGAGAGAGAGAGAGAGAGAGAGAGAGAGAGAGAGAGAAGCGCGTGGGCTAGTGGTTAGAGTCGTGGAAAATGGACTCGTCGATTCGAATTCAATTCCTAGACGAAGCTGTTGGCATTTCACATAGCACTAATACCCTTGGGAAAGGTATGAATCCATATATTCTCCCTCCAGCTATGGGTTAAATAGTAGGGCAGACTGGGCTCTTCAGCCTTGGGTAGGTAACCAGTCTAGGAGAGGGATAACTCTGAATTCAAAATTCCTGAGGTCGGTCGTTGATTGGGTTTGTGGCAACTTTTGATGCACCAATTCTTTCCTATCGACTGTGCCAAAAAGTGTGGATGGTCCAACACAAGCATTCACCACTATAAACAAATCCTGTGTGGATGTTCATTTTGTGTTTGAACCGTCATGCGTCGAAAATCGACGGGAGAGTCCATTTATATATATATATATATATATATATATATATATATATATATATATATATATAAATGGAAAAGGAATTGAATCCGACAATATGAGGAAAAAATGAGTAAAGAAAAGAAAAGTAAATGGATAAAATGAATTTAATCGATCACTTACACATGTGTTTCGGTCAGTTTATGTGTGTGAAAATATTTCGCACACATACAAGAATCGACCTTCATCAGAGTGAACATTTATTTATATATATATATATATATATATATATATATATGAAATGGGTATGAATCTCAATTCAAAAATATAAAGAAAATGAAGAAACGGAGTTATCGTGAATATGTTATCTTAATATAGAATACAAGCAGCACAGAGAGAAATGTAAAAGACACACAAAAAACAAAAAACAAAACAAAAAAAAACCACGATGAAATTGCAGAGGATGGAGGAATATTTAATGCTCGACTGAAGTCCATACTCGAATTCTACTTAATGCTTTTAGATTCTATTATGAATATTATCAGTTAGAGATTTGATCGTTTTAAGTGTGGCTTCCAAATTTAGAGCTTTAGATCCCCAAACATTTTTGGTAATATAAATAACTGGAACAAACAGTTCTAAAAAATCGCTGTTATGCAATTCTCGTGTCTTACTCAATTAAAATGACCTTGTACAAGAGTTTATTTTTATGAGCTTCTCTTCTGGAATGTCTTTTTTGTTTGTTTCTTTGTTTGTTAAGCCCGTGAATTATTATAGAGTGCTATTTTGAGAGGTTGCCAATGCAAGTCTTGTCCAAGACGTTTTTTTTTGTTTTTTTTTAATCTTTTGTGTCGAAAATTAAACTTTTGGTGGAAGAGGAATTGTGGGATATTCTATTTCATTTTATTTTCGTATTTTTATTATTTTAGCAATCTTCTTCTATTAATAATGGAGATTCGGTCTCATTTTGTCTGTAACCGAAACTACGTCACCGCTTACGTCACAGAAATTTTTTTTTTAAATCTATGAAAAATCAATTAAGAGTCAAATTTTCACGAAAATTTTGATACTTTTTCTCTGAATGTTTGAGATGAGGCTTGAAGATTAGTATTATCTGCGTTATTCGGACTATTGTCCCCATCTTCATTATTATTTGTACAACGTTTCGGTCGATATATGGACACATGGCCGAGTGGATAAGGCAGTTAGGTTAAGAATTCTAAGTGACAGTTATCTCTGGAACCCGAGTTCAATCTTGAGTGAAAGCAGTTAGAAAAATAATTAATAAACACAACTCCTACCCCAGCTATGGTTAGCGGAATGAGAACAGGATACCCCCGTGGAATAAATAAAGGGTTAGGTTCAAAGTTCCGTGATGGCTCCCGAATACGACATGAAAGTTCCCGAGTTCGAAAAGAAGGTTCCAGAGTCCGAGAAGGTTCCCTTTTGATACTTATTCACCTTTACCTGGATTTATGTTTAAAACAGTTTTTTTCCTAAAATATATTTGGGGAAATATTTTTTTACTAGGTTGACCCCCCCCCACACACACACACACACTTATTTCATTTAATGAAATCCGGACAAAATATATTTTACTCGTCTCATTAATAGAAAGTGATGTCAATATACGCATATAGGTAAAAGCATTGGACTGATATTGACAGATTATCGATCATATGGAAATCTTAATCTGTTTTATTCATCCGACATCAAAGTAAGCGATTTCGAACTCCGGTTTCATTATTACATTCACTTTCGGACTAATACTCTTGGAAAGGTATGAAATTCGCCACAGTTACATACTCTACCGATTGAGCTAAATCAGCCCATACTTGAAATTGTGATCCCCACCTAAATTGCAACCACTGCCTCATATTTTTGTCTAAATCTTAAAAATTCATTGGCGTAGAACATCATCAAGATAATTTTCAAAGAGATTTAATTGACACTATTGATACATCTATTAATAATGGAGATTCGCTTCCGCGTTGTTTGTCTGTAACAAAAACTACGTCACTGCTTACGTCACATTACCCAAAATCGTCATTAACATAATTACGGATTAAATAGTATCACTACTATTCTTCTATATATATTTACTAACCCCTCCGCACGAGCAGGATGTGACACAAGGTCAATTTCTTAAGCGGAGTTTAACAGGTTTGAATTCAAAGTTCCTTCTCCTAGACCAGTTGCCTAACCAAGGTTAAAGAGCCCAGTCTGCCCTACTATTTACCCATAGCTGGAGTAGAATTCATACTTTCCAAGGGTATTAGCGCTAAGTGAATGCAAATGACCACGTCCAGGATTTGAACTCGGGGCGACGAGTCCATTTCCTATGACTTTAACCATTACACCACGCTATTCTTCTATAAGATAGTGTTGGAATTAAATAACACACTTAGAGTTACAGAATGACCCTTTAGCCGACCTACTTGTATTCGTTTTGCAGCTGATCGATAGAGTCATTGATTTTAATGGTTTTTCAACCCGTCTAGGGTTATATTTATGCCTATGTATGTGATATTATAAAAGAAAGACAGATTTCTGTCATCACTTTTCTTTATCTAAGAATTAAATAAGTTTTCGTCGCGTCGATATGTACTATGTCATGGTGTAATGTCTAGCTAGCTAGTATCGCAGACCAATTACGAGTGAGTTCGATCCTCACTTGCCGCATTTGCCAAATCTAAACTATGTTTACTTATTTCTAACATCTTGGTATGCATTTAATGCGTAAAATAAATAAATAATCGTTTAAAAATTAGCATTAAAATAGAAAGAAATAATAAAAGAGTGAAATTCGCAGCATTACTTATGAGTTCGATTATCACTAGGTTGACCTATGTACACTAACCCAGCACTAGCTAAATAAAGAATAACTATTTAACTTAATTTGCAACACAGCCAGAATCAAATAACATTCTGTCATTAAAATGATGTCTTCATATATATATATATATATATATATATATATATATATATATATATATATTAATCAAATAACATTCTGTCATTAAAATGATGTCTTCAATATATATATATATATATATATATATATAATATAATATATAATAAATAACATTCTGTCATTAAATATGATGTCTTATATATATATATATATATATATATATATATATATATAATATATATTATTGAAGACATCATTTTAATGACAGAATGTTATTTGATTCTCTCTCTCTCTCTATATATATATATATTGAAGACATCATTTTAATGACAGAATGTTATTTGATTATATATATATATATATATATATATATATATATTGAAGACATCATTTAATGATAGAATGTTATTTGATTATTATATATATATATATATATATATATATATATATATATATATATATATATTAGACATCTTTTATGACAGAAGTTATTTGATTATATATATATATATATATATATATATATTGAAGACATCATTTAATGACAGAATGTTATTTATTATATATATATATATATATAATATATATATATATTTGAAGACATCATTTTAATGACAGAATGTTATTTATTTCTGGCTGTGTTGCAAATTAAGTTAAATAATACGGTTGAAATAAATTATTGTAATGAAGCAAGTTTAGAGTTTTTTCTTCATTTACTAAATATCTTGCTCTGTCCTTTTTACTCACTGGTATTAGGCACATTGAGCTCTCCTTGTGGTCTACCTGCATCAGCTTGGTTAAACCACACATGGAAAGATCTAACTACGGGAAAAAAACTATATATATATATATTATAATATATATATATATATATATTATATACACTATAGTGTGAGATGGTCACTGTTTCAGCTTTTGCTGGAATGGCGTACCAAAGGCAGTTATTATTGGCAGAGTGCTCAATATAAAATAATAAGATAAATATTATAAAGGTTTTACATATCTATTTATTAGGTGACAAAGCGGAACATTCACGACCGTGCTGGTTTCATGCGATGCAATCATCAGGTGAAGATGTTTCAAATGCAAGGAAAATCGAAAAAAAATTCAAAACATTTCAGAAAATTCAATAGATATGGGATGTGTATGATTGGATAAAATGATATGCGTATTGTATGTGGTGGTAATTTGAATGTATGAGAGTGTTTATAAAAATCGAAAAAAAATCGAAAAAAATGTCTAATGAATTTTTAGGAAATTTTAGGAAATTTTTTTCGATTTTCCTTGCATTTGAAACATCTTCACTGATGATTGCATCGCATGAAACCAATATGGGCCGTGAATGTTCCTTTGTCACCTAATAAATAGATATGTAAACCTTTATATATTTATCTTATATATATATATATATATATATATTTTATATATATATATATATATATATGGTTAAACTCTACTGACGATTATTGTCGGACGAGTTTTTGTTCAATCCTTTCTGTCTGGCACAAAGACGTGCGGAAAAGCGCTCGTGCAAAAACTTTGGTGGATTGCTACACCAGTTCCACCCTGACATTAAAAAGATGGCCAGACAGTTAGAAAGGATCAACAAAAACTCGTCTGACAAGAATCGTCAGTAGAGTTTAACCAAACATGTTTAAAAGAAAAAATGCTGCCAAAATATACTTATATATATATATATACAGGGTTGCAAAAGTAGGTATACAACAGTGTCACACGATGAAATTAGTAGCATATTATCTTAAGTGTCCTTATTTTGTAAAATTTGGGTGTCATTAGCCATATTAATTGTGACTAATTATTAACATGTTATTAATATAATAATTAATGTTATTACACGTATATGTAACATTTGTTGTTTAATTAAATGCAATGAGTATATATGTATTTTTATAACTGTATACCTACTTTTGCACCCCTCTTTGTATGTAATGTATGTGTATATATATATAATGTGGTGTGTGTGTTATATATATATATAATGTGTGTTGTGTGTGTATATATTATATATAATGTGGTTTGTGTGTATATATATATATATATAATGTGTGTTGTGTTATATATATATATATATATTATATATATATAAAATGTGTTTGTATATATTATATATATATATATATATATTAAAAAGTGATGTGCTATATATATATATATATATATATATATAATGTGTGTATATATATATATAATGTGTTATTATATATATAATGTGTATATATATATTATATATAATGTGTGATATATATATAAAATGTGTGTGGTATATAATATAATATAATGTGTATATATATATTATAATGTGTGGTATATATATATATAATGTGTTATATATATATATAATATGCGTGTATGTATATATATATATATAATGTGTGTGTATATATATATATATATGGTGTGTGTGTATATATATATTATATATTGGTGTGTGTGTTATATATATATATATATATAGGTGTGGTGTTATATTTATTATATATATATGGTGTGTGCGTGTAATATATATATATATATATATAATGTGTGTGTGTATATATATATATATATGGTGTGTGTGTATATATATATATATAGTGTTGTGTGTGTGGTGTATATATATATATATATATATATATATATATAATGTGTGTGTGTATATATATATATATATATAAATGTGTGTGTGTATATATATATATAGTGTGTGTATATATATATATATATATATACATAATATGTGTATATATTATTATATATATATATATATATATATATAATATAATTGTTGTGTGTGTATGTGTTATATATATATATATACATATATATACAACAAAGTTAGAGTAAGCGAAACATGATGTTTAACGAGGCACTTAGAACTGACAGTTTCCTGCTCATGGTTAGTTGTTCATCTCTTCTCTTTNGCGTGCCAGTGGAACGATCCATCGAGAGATGTTGAGATAATCATATAGGTGCTTGAAATCTTATATAATGGATTGTGTGTTTTTTCTGTCTTAACGAAACTATATTCCTACTCAATCACAATTCTCTAGTTCATTGACATCACATTCTTCATTGATTTTATTTTTTTATCTAAACCTCAATTATTAATAAAATTGTCTTACATTATTAATACTGTTAACTATGTCTACATACTGACAACATGCAATTATATATATTATACAACAAAATAGCGCTTTACAATGTGAACGGAAGGCTAATTGCATATCAATATTAAAAAATCGAATTTAATAAATATGTGCTTAGTATTATTGATTTCTAACTGTTTGGTTTTATTTTATGAATATAAGCAAAAATCTCTTCAATGAATCTTAAATGAATCCATTAACAAGAAAAAATAACTGTCATTTTATTCTTACTTCCTCTTATAACTAAATACTTAAATTAGAAAAAAAAATACAATGAAAGGACGAGAGTGATGGAAGAGAAGGTTTCAGTTGTTCTATTTTTCGATTATACCCCCCTGTTTCCAAATCTTTTATCTGCATTCCTTATTTAGTATCATTAGTCTTTATAATTTAATATAATATTTTATACATTAAAACTTAAATACTTGCACCCTACGGGGGTGCATATATTGGCTAGTAAAAATAAAAAGTATAACACTCTTGATTTAACTTTCTATTAGACTTTTTTTCTTTCCCTCTTTTCATTATGTTTGATAAAACAGAATTAGCGCTATCACCACCTCTATCTTTCTCCTACTTTCTTTCTTATTATATTTTCTGTATTGCAGGTTTTTCCCCTTCTTACTTTATAATAAACTAGCAAAAATAAACACCCTCCGGCGTTGTAAAGATTAATTTTGAAAAATATACCTGAGGAGGGGGAGTTAAAAATTCAATGTCAGAGGGTTTTATTATGAGCAAAATCATCATATTTAGTAAAGAGTAAAAAAAATATTTATTATATCATTAAGTATATTAAGTTTATTATTAAATTTAATAATTAATAATAATATTAATAATTAATATTATTTTTAATATTAAGTTTATATTATTAAGTAAAGGAGTAATAAAAATATTTATTATATCATGAGCAAAATCAACAAATTTAGTAAAGGAGTAAAATAATATATATTAATATTATATATATTAATATTATTATATATTACCTGAGCCTCCCTCAGGTAATATAGGTAGTTAAAAATTCAATGTCAGAGGGTTTTACCATGAGCAAATCATCAAATTCAGTAAAGGAGTAAAAAATAAGTAAATCAATCTGAAATGGAAACTTCGTTCTGTTTTCATCAAAAAAATGTTGCGCGCATCATTTTAGATAATTATTTGAATATTTTACGCATAAATTTTACACAAAAACGTAAGTATTTATTTGTGAAATTTTAATTAACTGTGTGGCGCTCCACCTCAGACGCCAAAACAATCTCCTTGATCTTGCGCTATTGAAAAGGATAGACTTCCTCGCCGACTGGCTGATATCGACTTTAGGCCGCCCCGACGACTTTACTTTTTTTATAACAAAATATACAGAACAAAATAACTTAGAAACAACATATATATACGTAACAATGTAAGCTTAGTAAATAACTGTTTAAAATGGTGACTTACAAAATTTATGTAACCACATAAATACTAAGAAACAGAGTCTACAAAAAAAAAAAAAAAAAAAAAAAAAAAAAACCCCACTGACACAAGTAATTTTTCTGCGGAGATTTTGGTATTGTTAGGGGGTAGGGATAGTTGGGGAAACTAATATGGCCGCTTTATAAGATTGGACGTTTTTTATTTTTTGAGTTTGTAAAAGTTCATAAAGAAAAGACAATGACTGAAACTCTTTGTTATCTTGATTGTCAATGTAAGTACTACATCTTTATATATTTTTAAAAAAAACATTACTGCTGACATCTTTTAGGCATATTCTAAATAAGTACTAAATTTTCTATCTATCCCTGCGATCTTTTGGCATTGAGAAGAAAATTACATTCTTCTTCATTCGACTCAAGGCGGAACTCAGATTAGCATAGTCTTGTAAAAATACATCTATAAGATGATTGAGGGGGAAGTCATCAGCGTTGCTATTCCTTGGGATCATTGGAAAGTTCTGGTCTTTCAACAACGAATTTCCTCACCCAAGGGACCAATCTGGGTTGATCAAACCTCGACCCTTCCCCCACAGCAAATAACCTCGCCTCCTGATGACCATAGATTTTATAGTACTGGTCACCTGACCTCCAGCCAATGGCAACAGCGCTCTCTTAATTTATATTACAACCATTTTATTACTCGAGTTTGATCTTACTACCAGGAAGAACGGTTGATGTAAGTTTTCCCCCTCTTTGTAGATTTTTTTTTTTTTTTTAAATTTTTACCATTTTTTAATTTCTATTTATTTTCCTTATTTACAAGAGAGGGGTTTTCCCTCTTTGTTGATTTTGTGTTTTTTAAATGTTACTATTTTTAAATTCCTATTTATCTATTTTTTTCCTTATTTACAAGAGAGGGGTTTTCCCTTCCCATTTTTTACTGTATTTTTTCTTAACAAACCCGTTATATACTACAATTTTTTTTTTAAATTAAAGATTACTAATACACAACGAATATATACAATTAAACTCGTTTTTACCATAAAAAAGGACGATTAAAACAAATTAGTGACGATGTTACCAATAACGCTAATCTAATAAATATCATGCCGGACGTTTAAAATTAATACACAATAAAATGTACCCGATAAGCTTAATTTACTTATATGAAAATTATACATTTCACCAAATTAATGAATTAAAAACGTTTTAACTATAAAAGTTTAATAATACGCCGCGAATATATACAATAATATACAGATAGACAATATATACCTAAGGAATATTTACGACGAACATTCGTACTACCCGTATAAATATAATAAATATTCCACCTATTCACGAAATTTAACCCACGAAAAGTTACAACGAACTCCGTTCTAAACTATGAACAATGATTAAAATTTCTAATCACCGCATTGTTCAAATTACGAAAGTGTTTATCGATAACGGTTAGAGAAATTACGCGAGAAATCTACCCCCCCCTAAAAAAAAACGAAAAACGAATGGTTACGTGGATGATTCGTAGAAGTTACCTAATTATGCTAATGTTTTGTTTATGACGCGCACACACACGAAAAGAGAGAGAGAGAAAAAAAAACAAAATCAAGGAATAGTACACTTAAATGAAACGAATGATAGTGTGGGTATTTTATCGAAATTTCCGTTATGCAATTAATTATGACCTACACACTCATACAAAATTAAAACAATAAAAAAAGGCTATTTACACATTAGTTTGTTCAAAGTTCAGTGGATTCTGGCTCACATGTACAAAATTATCCATGTGAATTATAACCTTATCTCTTAGACCAAGCACTGCTTCTTTTTATCCAAATCCAATGAGCTGCTTTTTCGGCCGTTTCAGTAATCTCACGGATTGCCTTATTTCTCTTGAGTCCTGTCAATCCCAAATTTGCCAGCACTTTGCTTAGGGACCTCGCAACAAATCCTCTACACCCGACTTCAATTGGTGTGCAGTTTGCTTTCCAATCATTTCTTCTGCATTGTTCAACCAATTCCTGGTATTTGCTTCTTTTCCTTTCATTTGCTTCGTCGGTATTGTCCTCCCAAGCAACTGTAAGCTCTAACATAATAATTTGTTTTGTAGAGTTTGAGAAGATTATTATGTCTGGCCGCAAATTCGTCACTGCAATGTGATCGGGGAATTTCAACTGCTTTATGAGGTCTACGCGCAACTGCCAATCTATCGCTGTTGAGAATATACATGTTGTCCCTTTGGTTTTCTGTGCTGGGATTCTCCCTCCAGCCTTGACAAAGTTTATACCGGGCTTGAATGTTTTTCCTTTATTAGCGCGGATTGCAGCGTCGATGATGTTTGCAATTATTTTAAGTATCTGGTCATGGCGCCAACGGTATCGACCATCAGACAGTGCCTTAGAGCACCCACTAAGTATATGTTGCAAAGAGCCCCTACCTGCACAAAGCTGGCAGGTAGGGGTCTCTGTGATCTTCCAGGTATAAAGATTTGTGGGGCTAGGTAGTACATCGTAAACTGATTGTACTAGAAATTTCAATTTGCTACAATTGGCCTGCCACATTTCTGACCAGTTTATTTTGCGCTTGACAATGTTTTCCCACCTTGTCCAAGCCCCTTGTTGGCTAAGGCCGATCATCCTTGTAACTCTTCTTTCTTCTACCCCCTTCCGTATCTCCTCTTGTACAAGGTGGCGTCGCTCTTTTCCTCTCATTCCTTCGATACGAGGACTGGGCAAGTAACCTAAGCCTGTACGGCCTTTAGCCACTGTGCCTACGAGCATTTTTGTCTTAATCTTTCTTCTGCTATATTTAGCTCTTCTGCGGTGTTCCATTTTCTGCCTGATCGAACCTCTATGCCCGCCTCTCTTACCATTGGGTCACTCGACCCTTTATATTGCATCAATGTTCTAGTCCTGGCGACGATGTATTCTTCTACTAGGCCGCTGAAGGGAAGTTGTAAAACAATGGATTTACCATACAAGGCAGCACTGCTAAGGCATCTTGGTAATCCAAGCCACCGTCTTAGATATCCACTGATGTTCCTCTCCATTCGTTCTACTGTTGACAAGGAAAATTCATAGATTGCAAGCGGCCACAGGACTTTCGGCAGAATGGAGTGTTGGTAGACCCACACTTTGAAACGACCAGGTAAACCTGACTTATCTACCTTATTGAGCCATGTTTGGAGATCTTCCATGGTTTCTCAGATTGCTGCAGTATCTTTTAGTAAATATATCTAAGTTATATAAAGTCTTTAAGAAAACTTGATATTTCATTATCTAATAACTTGACCAATTTTCGTTCAAATTATCTCTCATTTTAATAACATGCGTAGAAATAACTTAAAATAATGTTTGATGTTTTATTTCTTTTCTGCTACAAAAATGTAATTCACTGGGGAAATAAGTATAAAACAAACAAATACTTCAATTATTATTAGTATTATCTGCGTTATTCGGACTATTGTCCCCATCTTCATTGTTATTTGTACAACGTTTCGGCCGATATGCCCTCCGGCCTTCTTCGGGTATTTCTTGTCGGACTCGGGAACTTTCTTGTCGTAATCGGGATCCATCACGGAACTTTGAACCTAACCGGCTTCAATTAAGAAAAAAATAAAAGCAAACTTTAAACTGTTAAATTTTGATAATTAGAAATTTCTACTACAAAAATGTAATTCACTGGGGAAATAGGTATAAAACAAACAAATACTGCAATTATGAAAAAAATAAAAGCAAACTGTTAAATTTTGATAATTAGAAAAATAAAACTAACCTCAAATAGTCTGACTTTTTTTTTTCGAGAATGACGCAATACAAAAAAAAAGCGTTAAAAAAAGCGGGAAACTGTTTTGTAATGACAACTTTATTTTTAGTTTCATGAATTTTTTTTAATCGTCAACGTAAACATTTTTTATGTGAATTCAGTGAATCGACAATCACTGACTTCACATCAAGGGATGTTCATACTTCGATTGTTTGTTTTTTTTCTTCATTTCTACAAAGTTCATATATATATATATATATATATATATATATATATATATATATATATATATATATATATGAGAGTAAAATATGGAAATAAATCCGACAATATTAAGAAATTTGAAAAAGCAAGTGTTCCAAAAATAAGATGAATTTATTTATCGACGCTTAAACGTTTTGGTTTCTTTAAATCTTCATCAGGATGTATTATGGGGTGAATATATATATATATATATATATATATATATATATATATATCATATACCAACCCCTCCTTACGAGCAGGATGCGACACAAGGTCAATTTATTAAGCGGAATTTAACAGGTTTGAATTCAGAGTTTTCCTTATCCTAGACTGGTTAGCTAGCCATGCTTAGAGCCTAGTCTGCCCTGCTATTTATCCATAGCTGGAGGGAAAATTGGATTCATACCTTTCCCAAGGGTATTAGTGCAATGTGAAATGCAAACAGCTTTGTCCAGGAATTGAACTCAGGTCGACGAGTCCATTTCCTAACTGACTCTAGCCATTAGACCATGCGCCTCCAAAGTTCGGATATATGCCTGTTCATATCCCATTCAAAAAGTAGGAGGGGCAAGTGATTTCCAGGTGGTCTATCAACAATGAATCTCGTATTAATCCTTTGACCATTTACTCCTGCCCCACATGCTGCCTCGACCTGGGCTGGTGGGAACAAGTTATGGCGAGTTCAAATGAATTAGATAAGTCATTGAATAGGAAAACAGACAGATTTTATCACATGACCATTTCTATATTACCTACTTTCAAGGTTTGTTGCAAGTTTTCCCTTGTTGAATTTGATCAAGAAGCCTATTTGCTTCAGCGGTTGCGGGGCATTGATCCCCCCCCCCACTTTATTGACCCCCCCCCACTTTATTGACCCCCCCCCCACTTTATTGACCCCCCCACACTTTATTGATCTCCCCCAGTTTATTGATCTGATATTTTGCCAGACGCACTACAAACACCAAAACTTACCAATCTCTCTGATAAACCTTCACCTAATCCCGTATTTACATAGTCGTGAGGGAAGGGGGATGATTTATATATACAATTAAAACGCGTGGTGTAATGGTAAAAGTCATGGGAAATGAACTCGTCGCCCCGAGTTCAAATCCTGGACGTGGTAATTGCATTTCACTTAGCGCTAATACCCTTGGGAAAGGTATGAATCCTATTCTCCCACCAGCTATGGATAAATAGGACAGACTAGACTCTTTAACCTTGGTTAGGCAACCGGTCTAGGAGAAGGAAAACTCTGAATTCAAACCTGTTGAACTCCGCTTAAGAAATTGACCTTGTGTCACATCCTGCTCGTGTGGAGGGGTTGGTAAATGTATATATACAATTAAAACGAAAAACAAATCGGCGAAAACAATATGAATTAAAAAAATAAAATATAATAAAATAAAATGATTATTTATTGAATTACTCACGCATGCAAATGACTGACGGGTTCAAAGTTCTTATGCGCATGCGCGTTGACAGAATGCAAATGGCAGCCACGACGGAACAAAAAGAAGCATTGAAGGGCGATTAGCATTTGGTAGGTTCGAACCCTTTAGTCCCATTTTATAACTCTAATTTACTAATATTTAATACATTTTTCACAACTTTTAATAAACATTAAAAATACTAGCAAAATAAAAAAAACACCCTCAGGGCGATGTAAATATAGATTTTTGAAACATATTGTCTGAGGGGTGGTAGTTAAAAATTCAACGTCAGCGAGTTTGTACCCTAAGTAAGTAAAATCATCAAATTCATTAAAGAATTAAAAAATAAAACAATTTGAAATGTAAACTTTAAATATGTATTAAAACAAAAACAAACTATATAAAGATATATAATACCAGTCATGTATTTATTAAAACTTGTTTTAAAAAACAATGGGACTGTCTAATGTTGCATGTTCAAATTTTGAGTATTTATTGAATAAATACACTCAAAATTTGAACAAGCCAAAAATCGTAGAATAAATTTTATTCTATGTTATGACGATTTTGGGAAATGTGATGTAAGCAGTGACGTAATTTTTGTTACAGACAAAAACTGGAAGCGAATCTCCATTATCAATAGAAATGAGAAGGATGGGTTTAATTATACCTGAGGAGATCAGGAATATTTGGTTCAAAGTGCTTCTATTTTTGTTTAGTAAATAATACACATGGCTAAATGAAGATTCCATCATTACGAATTTGGGTATCTCACGTAGCAAACTAGATTCGAAAACCATTGTTAGTGAGTTTGATTCTAATTGGGCGCCTCATACTTTTGGCCTTGTGTCGCATCTAAGTTAAGCTTACTAAATAACGATACGAACTTGAAAACGCAGGTAAAATTGGCTCAGCATGGGAAATTTTGCTTTTTTAAAAACTTTATTTATCCAATTTTTTAACCGTGTACATAGACTTCGCTTCAAGATCGAAAGTAACTTCCATAAATTCAAGAAAAGTGTCTAAATTTGCAATTTTCGCCTCAAAATCGTTCATTTTTAATGACCCGGATGTTTTGAATGGTTTGTATGTGAACAGCACATCACTAATGGTAATTACACTCATTCAAGGATTCTGCTAGATGTACGATATCTGGCAATTAGTTATCGAAAAAAAAAAAGTATCAACTCTGGTGACCAAGGTAGAGCTGGCTGACGTGTCGGGGTTGCTAAAAAATATACTTATTCAGCAACCCACTCCTGCCTTGGACAGATAACTACGGTGTAGCATTACAGAAATTGGTAACATTTGTTTCTACAGAATAAGTCGGAATGAAGCTGAAAGGGGAGGGCAGCCCATTTATAAGTGTTGTTTATCTACCTCGCCCCCCCTCAAACAATTTCCGTCAATAGATAATAAATTTTGTCCCTTCTCGGCCTCGCGCTACTAGTACCCACATGCCGTCAGAGACCACCTCGACGGAACCAGCCATTCCCCGGTAAGTCACTAGTCCAACCACTTTTTTTTCACAAATTTTACATGATTTGTGTTCTTCTGTAAATGGGTTTATAAATACGAACTAGTAAATTCCTCCCTACGAATCTATATGCTTTTATTCATCCAGTCAAAATCTTATTCAACTCCCGGGGGTCTATGTAGGAAGCGCGTGGTGTAATGGTTAAAGTCATGGGAAATGGACTCGTCGCCCCGAGTTCAAATCCTGGATGTGGTAATTGCATTTCACTTAGCGCTAATACCCTTGGGAAAGGCATGAATCCTACTCTCCCTCCAGCTATGGGTAGATAGTAGGGCAGACTGGGCTCTTTAACCTTGGTTAGGCAACCGGTCTAGGAGAAGGAAAACTCTGAATTCAAACCTGTTGAACTCCGCTTAAGAAATTGACCTTGTGTCACATCCTGCTCGTGCGGAGGGGTTGAAGCACATATTCTCCCAAATATTGTCGGCTGAAAATAGCCATATCACAAACATCGTCTGTTTGTTTACGTCTCGTAAGTTCGTGTAGAGGTCACTTAAGAGGAATATAAATACTACTACTTAACAAAGCGAAGAAAATCTTGCTAAGTCCGTTTGGTGTGGAGGTAAGACACTTGCCTGCTAATTTGACAGACAGGTTTCGAATCACACACGGGGCGGTCTTCGTATCTATAGCTCTGCTGATGAGGCCTAATAGGCCGAAATGTACATACAGAGATTGATTTTTCTCGATTTGTTTAGCCTTACATTTAAATAGTTTAATCCCGCCTAATTAATTATTAATGAATTAAATTTCAAAAAATAGGTTCGACTTCATTTAAGCACATATTCTCCCATATATATATATATATATATATATTATAATATATATATATATATAGGGCCACTTTGGGAACCCCAGATTTAGAGAAATGTGCAATGATATTATCTGAAATTATATCTAATTTTTGATATCGTACAGAAAGTGAGTATCCAACTATGCATTGTAAACTGGACCCTAATTTTCTGGCCCGTATGTTAAATCAATTTTTCTCGAAAAAATAACAAATGAGTAATTTTCAAACACGTTTTGTTGTCATGAGGTGGGGGGGGGGGTAGGAGTGAAATTTTTGTTTGGTTTAATGACATCAACCCTGCGGGCTATTTAATGCCAACTCTATAAAATAATATGATATATACTAGCAAATATATGCACCCTCCGGGTGCAAGTATTTAAGTTTTAATGTAATGAAATATCATATTAAATTAGAAAGGCTAATGAAACTAAATAAGAATGCAGATAAAAATATTTGAAACAGAGGGGGGGGGGTATAATCGAATAAATAGAACAACTGAAACTTACTCTTCCATCACTCTCGTCTTTCATTGTTATTTTTCTAATTTAAGTATTTAGTTAAAAGAGGAAGTAAAGAATAAAATGACAATTATTTTTTCTTGTTAATGGATTTCATTTAAGATTCATTGAAGAGGTTTTTGCTTATATTCATTAAAATAAAACCAAACAGTTAGAAATCAATAATACTAAGCACATATTTATTAAATTCGATTTTTTAATATCAATATGCAAATTAGCCTTCCCGTTCACACTGTAAACCGCTATTTTGTTGTATATATAAACATAATTGTATGTTGTTAATATGTAGATATAGTTAACAGTATTAATAATGTAAGACAATTTTATCAATAATTGAGGTTTAGATAAAAATAAAATCATGGAGAATGTGATGTCAATAACTAAGGGAATTGTAACTTGAGTAGTGATATAGTTTCGGTTACAGACAAAAAAGCACACAATTTCCATTATAATAAGATAACAAGTAATATAAGAGCAAATAATAAATATTTAACATAACACTATATATATATATATATATATATATATATATATATATATATATATTTGTGGAAAAAGTGACTTACCGGTGAAAATGGTCACAATGGTTAGTTGATTCAAGTTTCACAATGATAAGACAGCGATATAACAAATATAAAGTGCTCAGTGAAATCGACTGCAATTAATCAATATCTAGATTAATCCAGTGGATTTAACCCTGAAGATCCTTATGGTGAAACTCGAGTAGGTTATTACCGTGTACCTTTATGATATATAATCTTTTGTAAGGGATTATCTTGTGGTAATTTTCTTTTCTTCCTAAAAACAAATTGTCAGTGTGCGAGATTACAGTAATCTATTTTACCATAAAGTTGCATTCCCGTAAGTGGTTTTGTGGACGTATTTCATATCAGATTCATAATTTTCGATATATCTTTATTTCTTTTGGGCATACCTATTAAAAAGGCCGAATTATATATATTAATATATATATATATATATATATATATCGGCCTAGTATCAAACTAAGTAACGTTTTAAATGCATTTCTGTATATGCGTGCTTGTTCAGAGATCTATATACGAACTGTGTGCCAGGGTAAGAAAGAAAGAAAAAAAGATAAAGAAATCCGAACGGAAGATAAAATATAAGCGGGATTGAAAAACAGAAATAACAAGAAAGGTTTATCAGAAGCCAAAGGAAATAAGTTTATTTTTATGAACATACCTGGAAACGCTTACAAGCATATCCGGTTCAAATGTAAAAGAAGCCAAAGAAATTTTTGTTTGTTTAAAAAGGGGGGGGGGTAACTGAAAAAATCCAAATGCAACAAAAGAGAAAGGTGATACAGAAATACATGCATTTTCAAGGAAACTTTTTTTTTTTCCTTTTCTTGAATAATTTTAAGTAAAGAATGATATGGTAAATATCGATTTGTCAACCAATAAAATTGCAGATTCAAATTTTGTAGAAACGAGGCGAAAAGGCATAAGGAAATTTTAGATTGGAAACAAGTACCGTATATACTTGAGTGATGGCACTCACGTGGTGTAATGGTTAGCAAGCTAGATTAGCAGACCATTGTTAGTGAGTTCGATCCTCACTGGGTGCCCCATACTTCTGGCCTTGTGCCATATCTAAGCTCAGCTTAGTAAATAACTATATACTTGAGTGATGTAATGGTTAGTCGTAGAAAATGGACTCGTCGATCCGAGTTCAAATCCTGGACGAGACTGTTGGCATTTCACATAGCGCTAATACCTTTGGGAAAAGTATGCATCCAACTACTCTCCCTTCAGCTATGGGTAAATAGTAGGGAAAACTGGACTCTTTAACCTTGGCTAGGTAACCAGTCTAGGAGAAGGAAAAACTCTAAATTCAAACCCGTTAAATTCCGCTGAAGAAATTGACCTTGTGTCACCGCCTACTTGTGCGGAGAGGTTGATATATAATATTGTACAAATTTAAAAAAAACAGAAGTTTCATTAACTAATGATGTTTAATAAGCCTATGCTGCAGTGTTTCGGTCTGTTTTAACATACCTTCATCAGGGCTTTCGTTGGTTTAAGGAAAAAAATAAATTATTACTGAAAACAAACAAGTCTGTGAGCCTCTGCTTTTGTTGATCTTCAAAGGTGAGGGGGGAAAAGACATAAAAACGCTGACTAACGTCGGAATCTTAATTCTAAACTACGTGATATAATTATATATATATATATATATATATATATATATATACTCTAGTGCAATGAACGACTTTTTAAGACGAATTTTTCACCTAAAAAACAATGGGTCGTTCATTACACAAGATATGCTTTTTGAAATGTTGTGTCCAGTCGCATCATTTACTAGAGGGCAAAGAATCCCGAATATGCACTACATACCAAGAGATTTACAGGGAAACATATACTACTAGAGTGTGTAGACTTTTGATCTAGTACGAACAAAATACTACCAAGCAAGTAATTTGAAAAACCTTTTCACGAAAAAAAAAAGACCATCTAGGATTTGATATTTCCTAAAAGAAGTGGGATTTTTCTCAAAAATATGAGTAATTAAACAATAGTTAAAATCTATACATATATACATTTGTTTTCTACCAAATTATTGCTACGAATCCAAAACTTAGTTGGCATTAAATGACCCACCAAGGTTGATATGCCGTAAAACAAAACTTTTCCATCAGATTACCAACCCGAAGCTGATAAATAAAAAAATTAGATTTCAACAAAGACAAACTTTTATACACCATAGGCGTAACAGAGATAATTTTTTGTTTAATTTAGAATTTGGCCTTAAGTTATTAAAGGCCGACAACATAATTAGCGGCAAGTATATAGGGCCGGTTTAGTTCAGTGGGCAGAGCGTTCGACTAGTAACCACAAGGTTCCTTGTTTGATACCGGCTCTCGCCAACTCAGCGTATGAGTAGCACAGATATGTGCGGTAAAGTGAGGAGCTGATAGTAGGTGTGGCGCTCCGTCTCAAATGCTAAAACAATCTCCTTGGTCTCGCGCTAGTGAAAAGGGGATAGACTCCTTCGCTGTCTGACTGATACCGACTTTAGGCCACCCCGACGACTTTACTTTTACTTTACTTACATTTAAAATTGACAGTACCTCTAGATTGGAAGAAAACACTGATGCTTTGATATAATAGAGAACCGTCTGAGTAACAAAAGAAATAACTTTTTATCTTTTTTTATGTTTAAAAACCCTGTAAATATTAAGAGGAATTACGGGGTAGTAGGGAGCTCTTAAATCTCCCGGTGGCAGGCAATGATGCTTAAGGATGGAATCCTGGGGAATGAACAGTCCATGATATGCAATACTCTACTTTGGCCCTTACTTAGGCTAGACAGGCGGGCGGAGAAGCCCTCTCTGATCAATGGACAGGTCACATCAAACCCTAGCATCTATATGATTGTTCCGACCCTATTGCCCTTATGGCAAGCCCCCAATCTATTTATCATATATGTACCAGAAGAGCAGGGGTCAAGGGTCTTAAATCTCCCGGTGGTAGGCAAATAATTTCGGATGAAAGAAGACAAAACACAGATGGAAATTAAACAACATATATTGATAAAAGGTACAAAAAGATTGCTGCAAATTTGTGGCATTTGCGAACCGACTTATCTTGCTGAGTTAAGGTGAATTTGCGCTAGAATGAATTCTACTCACGGTCGTTTTGGAGTGCTGTTAAGACGCGTCTCTCCAGGTGGAGGTTCTTACGATAAGTGAAGGGGTTTGATTTTGTCACCAACATATATGTTGGCGATTCACTATCATTTTTCTGATAATATATACAAGTGATAAAAATTTGGAAGGGCCAGGCGACCCTATAACTGTTAACGGTCGAGACCCTTGTGTCAACACCCGTTCAAAATCTTCAATGTTTTATTTGATTCTTTAGAATTAGGACACAATGGCTTTTCTTCCATACAGAGAAGGCAGAATTTAAAACCTGCTTATAGTTCCGGTCTCTTTTAATAATCTTCCACTTTACGAATATGGTTCCTGCCATATTTGTTTTTAATATACCCGGTATATTTGGAAATGGTTGTATTATGCATATATTTCATATGTGCAAAGCTGGTTTTGTGATTGTAAAATCTTTTTTTTTTTAAAGTACCTTGAGTAGAGGACGAGAGAGAAAGCAAAAAGGTGGAGAGGGGAATAAAGCAATTTCAAGTACTTCCGTTGCTTTAGAATGCTCGAGTTTTATCATTTCTTGTTCTGTTCAAAAGCCGTGCGGGAAAGAGAGGTTTCACTCAACAGAAAGCCACCAGAACAAAATGGTATTTAGCAAGAAGGAAAGAGAAAAAAAAAATATGAGCAAATAGTCGCAAGAAGGCGAGGAAAGAAACTTTTTGGTTTGTTTGTTTTTGTTTTTAATGTACAAAAATAAGTTTTCAAAAACACACAAAAAAAGAACGAAGAAAAAATAAACAAACAAACGTGGCCTTAGAAAATAGCTTTAAATAAAGAGAAAGAAACAAACATTAAAAAAAGATTTTAAAAAAAAGTTTTCTTGAAAATAAATATAGAGAAAAGAAAAAAAGAAAAGAAAAAGTAAAGAAGAAAAAGTTAATCGAGTCTTTTTTTTCTTGGTGCGTGTATTTTCACGAGGAAGGGAAAAGAGGAGGGGGCATCAGTATGTAGACAAGTATTGATCCGTCGAATGATGATGACGTCGCCGTTCTTATTCAGTGTGAATGGACGCAATCTTTTCACATCCTGCAACTAGCTTCATCTTCTTAGCCTTTTTTACCATTGTTGTCTACTTCGTCCTTATCCCCCCTCCCTCCTCCCTCCAGTTTTTATCTATATTTATTTGTATGTGCGTGTGTGTCGAACCAAAATGATGACATTAGGGATTGTGGCCGTTGTTTTTTCTGCATAGTGTATTAATTAAAACCAAATCCAACAGATAATTTATTATTATTATTATTATTATTATTATTATTATTATTATTATCTTCTGTTTTTTCTTGTAGTATTTTTCTTTTTATTCCTTTACTGTGTCATTTCTTTTTCTCAACTCTTCTCTCTTCGTTTTTGTTATTAATAGTTGTAGTAGTAGTAGTAGTAGTAGTAGTAGTAGTAGTCTCACAATAATCCAATATTGAGTTCTCACTATTGGATTGCAAGGAAAACATTTGAAATTTAGATGCACACAAATATAATCAGAATGACAATTGTTTATATATATATATATATATATATATATATATATATATATATATATATATAATTAGCAAAAATATGCACCCTCTGGGCATAAGTGAAATTTTGATGTAATGAAATATATTAAATTAGAAAGACTAATGAAACTAAATAATGCAGATGAAATGATTTGAAACAGAAGGGGGGGGGTATAAACGAAAAATAGAATAACTATGAAACTAACTCTTGCATCATTTTCCATCACTCCCGTCTTTCATTGCTAAATTTCCTTAATTTAACTCTTTAGTTAAATTGGGGAGTAAAGAATAAAATTAGTTATTTCTTGTTAATCGACTTCTTTTAAGATTTATCTCTGAGATTTTTGCTCATATTTATCAAAATAAAACCAAACAAAAATGAATAATACTAAGCACATATTTATTAAAATCAAATTTTCAAGATCAATATGCAAATTAGCCTTCCCATTAACACTATAATCCGCTATTTTGTTGTATATATAAATACAATTGCATGTTATTATTATGTAGATAAGGTCAATTGCATTAATAATGTAAATCAATTTTATTAATAATTGAGGCTTGAATAAAAATAAATTCATGGATAATTTGACAAATAACTTAGGGAATTGTGACTTGGGTATGGATATAGTTTCGGTTACAGATAGATATACACACAATCTCCATTATAATAAATATATATATATATATATATATATATATATATATATATATATATATATATATATATATATGTAAAGAAAAGGAAGTGAATCCGACGGTGTGTAGTATATTAAGAAAGAATGAAAATCACACACACACACAGAACCTTGAGGTTTGTTTCGCTGTCGTTTTTCGCAAAAGATTTATACACACACGTGCAACCACACACCTAAAAAATGCTCAATGCTTTCTTTTCGATACACACATTTACACAGTACCATACTCACACCGTAAAAGGGAATATTTGACGTCATATTTCAAACCGTCTTCTTTTTTCAACTTCAAATTTTAAACAGACTGATAAACAAGGACTATCACTCGTGATAAAAAATTTCTTATTACCTTCCATATACCAACAAATGCCCTGAGGATGATCTAATTAATAGATCGAAACACGGCAGCGTCGGCCAATAAACTCTTAACTCATTTAAACCTGTGTTTTTTCATTTTTTCTTAATATACTACATATATATATATATATATATATATATATATATAAGCACAAACTCCAACATTCATTAATTTTAACATGCTGTTTAGTTATGACATATTATTAACAATAATCTCCACCTCAGACGCTAAAATAATTTCCATGGTCTAGCGCTAGTGAAAAGGGGATAGACTCCCTCGCTGCATGGCTGATACCGACATTAGGCCGCCCCGACGACTTTACTTTACTTATTAACAATACAGTATTACTCTGACGTATGAGTTTAATTCGCTTCGTTCATATCTCAATTTCCTTGTATACCAAATCAATTTTCCCCATTGAAATGAACTGAAATACCATTAATCCGTTACAACCCCACACCCACAAAACACCCTAATTTTTGTTAAATTTTTTTAATAAAAAAAATAGCACCGTATTGCATAAAAACATAATAAGCTGGCCGCGTGGCCTAACGGATAAGGCGTCTGACTTCGAATCAGAAGACTGCGAGTTCGAGTCTCGTCGTGGTCGAATTTTTGATTGTTGAGCCGGCCTCAGAGTGCTTCGGTCTCTGTAGCGGCTATGTAAAATTAACAGCGTTGATCCCAGGGGGGCTATATCCCCAGGCAATACCTGCCCCTTGATTTAAAGGGACAGGGCTGGGTTTTTTGCCCAGTGCCTGAGGCACCCCCGCTTGAGGGGGAATGCTGACGGGATCAACGCATTTTTTGTGCCTACCACCCATGAGCTTCGGCTTGTGGGTGGGTCCATATAAAAATGTCCTAGTGTCACGCCCTCATAAGTGGGATGAGGTAAATACCTTATAAATAAATAATAATAAATAGAATATAAGGAATTATATGCTGTGATATGTTCTGATGGATTTTTTTTTTTAATATAATTAATATTTTCATTTGGCGTAATAGATTTGAAAACTTTAATGTTTTTAGTGAACTTATTAACATAAGCGTATCTGAAGCTCGCTCATACTTCCAATTTTAGCACTCATAAAAAAAAAGCAAAAAATCAACCGAATTACAACTCGTAACTCGAAAAACTTGTAAGTTGGAACACTCGTAAGTCAAGTTAATACTGTATATACAGTATACAAAGTAATAGTTTGGTTTGTTTTTATTTTACGGCATATCAACCTCCGTGGGTTATTTAATGCCGATACAGTTTTGAAATAAAGTCATTCTTAATGGATATTCATTTTTTTTTATAAATACATTTTTCTATTTAACCCATAGATGGGACCCTAACAGGTATACACAGTAATATCTCAATATTCTAATGGACTCGTTTAAATTGAAGGGTCATCACCCAAATTTCAGATCTACAATAATTCCATTCATTATACGAAGCTCGCAATATTAAATAGATTAAAACTTCACCAAAGGTTTTTTTTCGTTATGATTCTTTTATAAGTAGTTCGCCAACACTATACCTGATGCCACTCTACACATGCACACGCATATTACTACTGTGAACTGTTCATGTTCCTGACACAATATTATTCTGTGTACTTGACATGAGACTTTGATGAGTTGTGGTGCACCTGAGCACTGTACCCAATAAATTACATTATTATTATTATTATTATTATTACACACACACACACACTAGATGACCCACGAACCCGTGAGGATCTCGTTGTAACAGCAATCTATAATGATATTTCAATTTAGGAAGGAATTAGAATTTTATAGTTATTTCCGTCATATCAACAATTTAGGTTATTTAAATGTAGACCCTCCCCTTATTTATCAAATGATCCACACACACACACAGATTCTGTAAGTCTGTCTGTATGTATGCATGCACGACTACCGAGTGCACGTCCTTTTATAAAGGAAAATCAGTGAAGACTAGCAAAGGTCAAAGTTCATAAAAATTCAAATTTTATTTTGTCTGATAGTTATTCCTCAAGCTAAATAAAAATGTAAGTAAAAAAAAAAAAAAAGGAAAGTCGTCGGGGGTGGCCTAAAGTCGGCATCAACCAGACAGCGTGGGAGTCTATCCCCTTTTCACTCGCGCTAGACTAAGGAGATTTTTTTTTGCGTCTGAGGTGGAGCGCCACACTTATCATTAGCTCCTCACTTTACCGCACAGATCCCTCTGCTACTCATACGCTGAGTTGGCGAGGGCCGGTATCGAACCAGGAACTTTCAGGTTCCTAGCCGAACACTCTACCGATTGAGCTGAACCGGCCCTAAATAAAAATGCAATAAGTGTATAAATCATTAATAATGGAGATTCGCTTCCGGTTTTTGTCTGTAACAAAATTACGTCACTGCTTACGTTACATTACCCAAAATCGTCACAACATAGAAATTTTGAACATGCAACATTAGATAGTCCTCATTGTTTTTTAAAACAAGTTTTAATAAATACATGACTGGTATTATATATCTATATATAGTTTGTTTTATTTTAATACATATTTAAAGTTTAGATTTCAAATTGTTTTATTTTTTAATCCTTTAATGAATTTGATTTTTGCTTAATTAGGGTACAAACTCGCTGACATTGAATTTTTAACTCCCACCCCTCAGGCAATATGTTTCAAAAATCTATTTTTACATCGCCCGGAGGGTGTTTTTTATTTTGTACTAGTGTATTTAATGAATTTAAGAAATGATTAAAAAAATGATAAAACAAATTGATAAAGGATAAAACATGATAAAATGCAAATAAAAGACAAAAGAACAAGAATAAAAATAGACAATGTGTCCAATTGGACACATGGCCCGAGTGGATTAGGCAGTTAGGTTAAAAGACAGTTCTAAGTGACAGTTATCTCTGGTTCCCGAGTTCAATCCTGAGTGAAAACAGAAAAATAATTAATTAACACAACTCCTACCCCAGCTATGGTTAGCGGAATGAGAACAGGATACCCCGTGGAATAAATGAAGGGTTAGGTTAAAAGTTCCGTGATGGCTCCCGAATACGACAAGAAAGTTCCCGAGTTCGAAAAGGTTCCCGAGTCCGACAAGAAATACCTGAAGAAGGCTGGAGGGTATATATCGGCCGAAACGTTGTACAAATAACAATGAAGATGGGGACAATAGTCCGAATAACGCTAATAATACTAAAATAGACAACTTAAAAACAAGAAGATAGAAAGAAAAAAATTATTAAACATATATATAGAATTTTTTTTTATTAATCTACATATGAATATAAATAAGAGATTTATTATTGTTTTACTTTCTAAATCCCGGACAACGTCGGGTAGCTCTGCTAGTTCTGAGGTATGATACGTTAAAAAAAAATCTCGTTATGATCTGCTGTTTGTTTTGTTTTTCTCTTTGTTTTTTTTTTTTTTTTTTTTTTTTTTTGGGGGGAATATATAGATTTATAGCGGCACCGCGAAATTTCCACGAAACGAAATAAAAATCAAGAGGAGCTATTTAAGCTAGAAACGATGATTTGCAATTTCATTACATATTAATCCTGCCAAAATATCTTCCGTAATTAACAATTTTAATATTACAAAAGGAAAACTACGTGTAACTTTTTTATAAATTCCATTTTAATTTTACGTTGGGCATTTATAAGAAGACCGCATGGTCATTTAGAATATTTCATTTTTAAAATTGGGTGGAAATAAGATGGGACATATAAGAAATCTGCGATTAAGTGACACCAGAAATATGTATTCACATTCTATGCATGCATCTTGGACAATTTGGACGGGTATCATTTTAACAGAGGAGTAGCAGGATAATAACGAACGGAAGATTTAGGAAAACAGTGTATTAATATATAGAACAATACAATACAAATTTTTAGCATTTTTAGAAAATAATACATCATATTTTTTTTCTAAAAATGTTAAATTCATATTATATATATATATATATATATATATATATATATTGTTACGTTTCCGCAACTCATGAAACATTTTAGAACATTCTGATAGGCGTGATGACGTCGGGAGGGAGGGGGAGTCACAGAACTTTGACCTCAAAACTGCTTACCCTTGCCTGTAGTGATCCTAAAAAGAGACGCCTGATACTACCTCGCTGCCTGCCTATGCGGTAAACGTATGGACCACAGTTTTAGAGGAAGGGCAAAAGGGTTACTGTTATCAGGATTGGTCAGTTTTATACCAGATGGCCGACCAGTGAACACCTCGTGGGGGAGGGGAATGAAGAATGTCTCCCGAAACAAAATACCAAAATACATGCCGGAATAGGAACTAAATACCAAAACAAAATATCCATGGAAAAGGAATAACCTGTACAAAGGAAGATAAGTGTAACCTCTTTCATATATGCCCTTATATAGATATATGATTTTGAATGAGCATTTCCACCAACGAAACACTGAAAGACTCTATCCTGTCGGCGGGCCGCATTTAGATTCTAAGGACTTAACATCGATAAAATGTTGTGTTAAAATAATGTCAGTTTTTCGTTTGTTCATGCCAAATTTTCGTAGCATGTCTTGTAAACCCTCTATGTGTCTTGATGGAAACGCCCGTACGGCGTCAGGCGATAGGCGTATGTAACAATATATATATATATATTATATAATATATTATATATATATGAGAGAGAGAGAGAAATTTAAATGTTAACACCCTTATGGAAGTACCTTTTTTATATGTTGGGTCAGTAAAATGGTAATTCGCGGGGGACATGAGTCCATGGGGTTACTTCCTTTGATGTAGTTGTTTCCCGATAGGTGGCGAGAGTTGTAGCAACAGCCGGGAATTCTGAATTCTTTCTCCTTTCTCTCGGGCCCGGCAACGAACACATATCATAAACTCGTGTGTATATATCCATTGATTGGGGGCTTTGCCTCCCAACCAGCTATCAGTAGTGACATTCCTTACGACGTAAGTCCTACACCTTCTTTCTTTTGCATGTTATATATTTTGTCCTGAATGTATTTCTCCGTCTACATCACGGAATAAAGTCAGTTTATTATTTATAATTTTGTCGACTATTTCATGTACACAATGTACCCACGTTGGAATGTCACTCTGAGCATTCCAACCTTAATATAAGAACTTTACATCTTATAATTTCAAACAGTCTCACATGTTTCTCCTACCGTTGGATTTCATTCAAAATTTTATTCAATCCATCATGGTGCAATAAAAGTCGTCGGGGTGGCCTAAAGTCCGGTATCAATCAGACAGCGAGGGAGTCTATCCCTTTTCAATAGCGCTAGACTAAAATTATTTTTGGAGTCTAGACGGAGCGCCACACCAACCATCAGCTCCTCACTTTACCGACAAGATCCCTGTGCCTACTCATACGCTTGTTTGGCGGGGACCGGTATCAAACTAGGAACCTGTCAACACATTCTTGGAATCTCCCACAAGTTATTAAAAATATCTAATGTTTTTATGAAGCATCTTTATTAGAAAGGCAGAATGATGTTATGGAGACAATCTGGAAAAGATTCCGATAATGTGCTGATGACAGGGATGGTAACAGGCTAAGACTTTTAAATCATATCAGGAAGTCCAATAGAAACGTAAGCATTTTTTAAAACTCTATGTAAGTATAAGTCTCGGCGCCTAATGTCGGTATCAGCATGCAGCAGGATCTACCCCTTTTACCAAGGCTAGACAAGAGATTATTTAGCGTCCTGAGTGGAGCCGTAACTACATCATCTTACTTAACCGCACAGATCCCTGTTATCATACTGAGTTTGAGGGCGGTATCGAACTAGGACTTGTGTTTTGCGAAGCTCTACGACTGAGCTAAAATCTATGGTTAATAGAAAAACATGAGTTGATAAAACAAAATTGTATTATCCATTAAGAATTGATTATTTCAAACTTTATCGGCATTAAATCACTCACTGAGATTGATATGCCGTAAACAAAATCAAACCAAATCAACTGATTATAATCAGATTGCCCGTTTCGACTGTCTTTTGAGCCACTTCTTCACAACAGATTCACTTCCTCGTCATTGGAATAATGTTTGTCTCCAACCTCTTTCATGGGGCCGAAGAAATGCAAACATTATTCCAGTGACGAGGAGTGAAATCTGTAGTGAAGAAGTGGCTCAAAAAAACAAGTCAACAGAATTTTACGTGGCAGAGATCATGCTCTCATTCGAACGTGGAACATTGGTATTGTAAGAAACGGTGATTGTGGAGAAGAGGGATGTGATCACAGAGGCCATGTAGATATTAACAATTCAACTGATTTTTATCAATTGAGCCCGTTTCGCTAATGGTCTAGCGTCGTCGAATAAAAATGAATTTATTAAGCGGTATAATGTTAATTCTCCTTCTGAGACGCAGACCATTAGCGAAACATGTAAAGAGATTTACCAACTGTCTTCTTTCTCCTACCGTTGGATTTCATTCAAAATTTTATTCAATCCATCATGGTGCAATAAAAGTCGTCGGGGTGGCCTAAAGTCGGTATCATCAGACAGCGAGGGAATCTATCCCCTTTTTCATAGCGCTAGACCAAAGGAATGTTTTAGCATCTGAGGTGGAGCGCTAGACTAAGATTTTTGGGGTCTGAGACGGAGCGCCAACCCACCATCAGCCCTCACTTTACCGCACAGATCCCTTGCTACTCATACGCTGAGTTGGCGAGGACCGGTATCAAACTAGGAACCTTGGTGTTTCCTAGTCGGTGCTCTACCGACTGAGCTAACCGACCTTTTGTGCAATAGGTAAACCAATATTGTAAGTTCCCACAATGACTGCAGCCGTTCGATTGGGCTGTAGAATACCCGACTTTACCCCTGCAGAAGGTAAGACCCCCACCAACCTGTTAACAGTGGGTGGCGATCCGTGATACTTAAGGACGGAATCCTGATGGCTAAGTATTCCATGTCATGCAATACTCCCTTTAGCCCTGACTTAGATTTGATAGACAGTCGTGAAGCCCCCTTCGATCAATCGGCCTAGTCCTCGTCCTGATCGTATTGCTCATATAGCAACTCCCAACCCTTTTTCTCATATATGTGCTAGAAGGCGGGTGGCTAAGGGGTTTAATGTCCAGAGTATGACGTTGAAACGGCATCTAATGGTGAGGATCCAATTCTGGAGCTCTGGGGAGTGGGTGAGTCCTTCATCACCATTACTCCCAGGTCCACCCTGAAATGTGTATATATCACTTAGTGTCCTGGGTATATGTTTAAACTGCATCTAATGGTGAAGTTCCAATTCTGGAATCTGGAGAGTGTGGAGTACCCCTTCATCAACATTATTCCCAGGTCCACCCTGAAATGTTATATAATCACTTTAATGTCCTGGGTAGGTGTTAAACTACATCTAATGGTGAAGTTCCAATTCTGGAGCTCTGGGGAGTGTGGAGTACCCCTTCATTGCAATTGCCTCCCAGGTCCACTGACCTGAAGTTCGGATCCTAAATAAATATTAAATTAAAATAGATCAATTGAGTTTTTTTTTTTTAATGTGTTTAAAAAATTGGTGAAACTGGCTAAGACTTTTAAATCATATCATAAAGGATCTTTATAGAAACGTTAGCATTTTTTTAAAACTCTATGTAGATATTACCAATACCTTTTTGTTTTATTTATTCTTGTTAGAAGAATGAATAAAACAAAAAGGTATTTGGCATAGATTGACCCAAGGGTTGACATGCCGTAAATCCAACCAACCAACATTAATGACTCCTTCTTTTCCCCACAATAAACCAACTACAGGCCTGTGCAACCTTTGTCGAGAAGCAGGTCACATGCGCCATGACTATTTACCTGACTGGTCCGCACAACTAAAAGATTTAAAGTAATTTTTCGCTGAGGTTTACTTCCAACCATTTTCACTACAGAATACCATATTCGTAAGTAACTACCTTTAAAAATTGAATTTTTCTCTTCGGTAAAAAGATCTTTTCTATAAGAAAAAAAGTAATTGAAGTTTTAGGCGAGGTATTCAGAAAGCACAGCGGGCCGCATGTGGCCCATGACTGATCTGGAAAACATCAGAAATGAGTACGTTATAAAGAGTCAATTCACGCAACCTTACTCTGACAACACCTACACCTCCTCCTCTCTCTCTCTCTCTCTCTCTTCTCTCTCTCTCTCTCTCTCTCTCTCTCTCTCTCTCTCTCTCTCTCTCTCCTCTCATTAATACAATTGGGGAAGTATAAGTCCCTTATCTTCCCAGCTATGGGTTATATAGTTCGCTACTGTTCTTCTAACAAGGATGGCTTTGAAGTTAAATAAACCACGAAGGTTAAGATGCCATTAAACAAAGAAACCGCAACTAAAACTCTCTCTTACTCACTCACCACACACACGGGGAAGGGGGTGTTCGTGTTTTGTTTTTTGTTTTATGGCATATCAACCCTTTCGGGTCATTTAATGTTGAATCAAGGAATTTATATAAACAAGAACTCTGGCTACTTTATAGTACTGCTATTGCTTATGTGGTCACCCCAATCAATATTGAACATGCTCATCGTGTTCGGTGATCTAGCGGAAACCGCTGCTTTCAGCGTATTTGACCATAATACACAAGGGGGTTGGGGGCAATAATCCATTGCCTGGTACGTAGTCATTAATTGGTATTCTTGAAAATTGAACTGTAAATGAACGATCTATGTTAATATTCACCCGGTGGAATTACACGCATGACAGGGAAGGAGATTATGTTGAAAAATGTACCTTATCTTATAGCTATACTTATTGGTTAGCAAATATATGCACTTCCGGGTGCAATGTATTTAAGTTTTAATGTAATAAAATATCTAAAGGCTATTAAGCTAAATAAGAAGCAATAAAAAGATTTAAAACAGAGTGGGGGGATATAAATCGAAAAATAGAAACTGAAACTTACTCTCCATCACTTCCCGTCTTTCATTGTAAATTTTCTAATTTAACTATTTGTTAGAATAAGAAGTAATGATAAATTAGTTTTCTTCTTGTTAATTGATTTTTTAAGATTTATTGAAGAGATTTTTGCTCATATTCATTAAATAAAACCAAACAATTAGAATCAATAATACTAAGCACATATTTATTAAAATTAAATTTTTAATATCAATATGCAAATTAGCCTTCCCATTCACACTGTAAACCGCTTATTTGTTGTATGTATAAATATGATTGCATGTTATTAGTATTATAGATACAATTCTATATTTTTAAATAAATCACGTACACATTCTCTTCCCAATTTAGGGAAATAAATTAAAATAAACATACAACAACCAACCTTTTTCCAAACTTATGGAAAAGTAATTAAATCAAACCGCGAAACACAAATCCTTTTCCAAAGAATTTAAAAGGAGTGAATTAAACCAAAGTTTACACAAATCAAGAATCGATTGGCTGGGTTAGATGTTTTCATACTACGTCCGCGCGGTTTGCGCCCAAAAAGTTAATTACTTTTTGATGCCTTCTTCCTAATTAAATAATAACGGAGAAGAATAACAAAAAGCGGAGAACCCTTTTCGCTATCAGAGAGGACAGAATTCATTTCGCTAGCAGGCCGAGACAGACTTCACCTCACAACTCAAACCGGACACACAAGATAAACAAACACAAAGATCTCCTCTCGCTGACCAAGAAACAGGTGTCAGACTCAAGATTTTCCAATCCATTCTCACACAATTACTATATTAACATTCAATCGTACCACCGCAGCCGAACATCAGGAATCTATTTCAAACGGTCAGATACACAAACTTATTTCCATTTCGTGTCCACATCAAACGAAACTTTTCCAAACTTAACATACGAATTTTACATTTTACATTACACATACTACCTACACTATTCCTTTGAACATTTACATATTTGTTGATTACTTGGCAAATTTATTCTCTGATAAATTTATTTGTTTATTTATAATCATATGCATTTGTTTATTATTTCTCTCGTATTTTCTACCTAAGCTGTATCATATTTATTCGTCATCCCTAATATTACTGAACACGTTCTCATAATCCTCTACAGTATATAGAATAATGCCAACAGTATTATAATGGAAAACAATTTTATCAATAATTGAGGTTTAAATATAAATCAAATCATGGAGAATGTGACGTAAATAACAAAGGAATTGTGAATTGATATAGTTTCAGTTACAGACAAACACACAATCCTCCATTATAATAAGAGGATAAGATGTACCTACATGCAGACGTAGATACAATCAAGGTTGTTTCCNGTTAGAGAGATAAGAAGGTCGGAGGGCATATCGGCCGAAACGTTGTACACATACAATGAAGATGGGGACAATAGTCCGAATAACGCAGATAATACTAATAATAATTGAAGTATTTGTTTGTTTTATACTTATTTCCCCAGTGAATTACATTTTTGTAGCAGAAAAGAAATAAAACATCAAACATTATTTTAAGTTATTTCTACGCATGTTATTAAAACTAGCAAATATATGCACCCTCCGGGTGCAAGTATTTAAGTTTTAATGTAATGAAATATCGTATTAAATTAGAAAGTCTAATAAGAAGGCAGATAAAAAGATATGTAACAGAGTGGGGGTATAATAGAAAAATAGAAATGAAACTTCCTCTTCCATCTCTCCCGTCTTTCATTGCTGAATTTTACTTATTTAACTATTTAGTTAAATTAGGAAATAAAGAATAAAATTCTTGTTAATGGATTTCATTTAAGATTCATTGAAGAGATTTTTGCTTATATTCATTAAAATAAAACCAAACAATTAAAAATCAATAATACTAAGCACATATTTAATAAAATCACATTTTTAATATCAATATGCAAATTAGCCTTCCCATTCACACTGTAAACCGCTATTTTTTGTATATATAAATACAATTGCATGTTATTTGCATGTAGACATGGACAACACTAATAAAAAGGTGAATGAATTTTATTAATAATTGAGGTTTAAATATAAATAAAATCATGAAGAATGTGATGTAAATAACGAAGGGAATTGTGACTTGAGTAGTGATAGAGTTTCGGTTACAGACAAACACACAATCTCCATTATAATAAGATTAGAGATAATTTGAACGAAAATTGGTCAAGTTATTAGATAATGAAATATCAAGTTTTCTTAAAGACTTTATATAACTTAGATATATTTACTAAAAGATACTGCAGCAATCCGAGAAACCATGGAAGATCTCCAAACATGGCTCAATAAGGTAGATAAGTCAGGTTTACCTGGTCGTTTCAAAGTGTGGATCTACCAACACTCCATTCTGCCGAAAGTCCTGTGGCCGCTTGCAATCTATGAATTTTCCTTGACAACAGTAGAACGAATGGAGAGGAACATCAGTGGATATCTGAGACGGTGGCTTGGATTACCAAGATGCCTTAGCAGTGCTGCCTTGTATGGTAAATCCAATGTTTTACAACTTCCCTTCAGCGGCCTAGTAGAAGAATACATTGTCGCCAGGACTAGAACATTGATGCAATATAAAGGGTCGAGTGACCCAATGGTAAGAGAGGCGGGCATAGAGGTTCGATCAGGCAGAAAATGGAACACCGCAGAAGAGCTAAATATAGCAGAAGAAAGATTAAGACAAAAAATGCTCGTAGGCACAGTGGCTAAAGGCCGTACAGGCTTAGGTTGCTTGCCCAGTCAACGTATCGAAGGAATGAGAGGAAAATAGCGACGCCACCTTGTACAAGAGGAGATACGGAAGGGGGTAGAAGAAAGAAGAGTTACAAGGATGATCGGCCTTAGCCAACAAGGGGCTTGGACAAGGTGGGAAAACATTGTCAAGCGCAAAATAAACTGGTCAGAAATGTGGCAGGCCAATTGTAGCAAATTGAAATTTCTAGTACAATCAGTTTACGATGTACTACCTAGCCCCACAAATCTTTATACCTGGAAGATCACAGAGACCCCTACCTGCCAGCTTTGTGCAGGTAGGGGCTCTTTGCAACATATACTTAGTGGGTGCTCTAAGGCACTGTCTGATGGTCGATACCGTTGGCGCCATGACCAGATACTTAAAGTAATTGCAAACATCATCGACACTGCAATCCGCGCTAATAAAGGAAAAACATTCAAGCCCGGTATAAACTTTGTCAAGGCTGGAGGGAGAATCCCAGCACAGAAAACCAAGGGGACAACATGTATACTCTCAACAGCGATAGATTGGCAGTTGCACATAGACCTCATAAAGCAGTTGAAATTCCCCGATCACATTGCAGTGACAAATTTGCGGCCAGACATAATAATCTTCTCAAACTCTACAAAACAAATTATTATGTTAGAGCTTACAGTTGCTTGGGAGGACAATACCGACGAAGCAAATGAAAGGAAAAGAAGCAAATACCAGGAATTGGTTGAACAATGCAGAAGAAATGATTGGAAAGCAAACTGCAGAGTGTAGAGGATTTGTTGCGAGGTCCCTAAGCAAAGTGCTGGCAAATTTGGGATTGACAGGACTCAAGAGAAATAAGGCAATCCGTGAGATTACTGAAACGGCCGAAAAAGCAGCTCATTGGCTTTGGATAAAAAGAAGCAGTGCTTGGTCTAAGAGATAAGGTTATAATTCACATGGATAATTTTGTACATGTGAGCCAGAATCCACTGAACTTTGAACAAACTAATGTGTAAATAGCCTTTTTTTTTTTTTATTGTTTTAATTTTGTATGAGTGTGTAAGTCATAATTAATTGCATAACGGAAATTTCGATAAAATACCCACACTATCATTCGTTTCATTTAAGTGTACTATTCCTTGATTTCGTTTTTTTTTCTCTCTCTTTTCGCTTTGAGGCGTGTGTGTGTGCGTCATAACAAAACATTAGCATAATTAGGTAACTTCTACGAATCATCCACGTAACCATTCGTTTTTTGTTTTTTTTAGGGGGGGGGGTAGATTTCTCGCGTAATTTCTCTAACCGTTATCGATAAACACTTTCGTAATTTGAACAATGCGGTGATTAGAAATTTTAATCATTGTTCATAGTTTAGAACGGAGTTTGTTGTAACTTTTCGTGGGTTAAATTTCGTGAATAGGTGGAATATTTATTATATTTATACGAGTAGTACGAATGTTCGTCGTAAATATTCGTTAGGTATCTATTGTCTATCTGTATATTATTGTATATATTCGCGGCGTATTATTAAACTTTTATAGTTAAAACGTTTTTAATTCATTAATTTGGTGAAATGTATAATTTTCATATAAGTAAATTAAGCTTATCGGGTACATTTTATTGTGTATTAATTTTAAACGTCCGGCATGATATTTATTAGATTAGCGTTATTGGTAACATCGTCACTAATTTGTTTTAATCGTCCTTTTTATGGTAAAAACGAGTTTAATTGTATATATTCGTTGTGTATTAGTAATCTTTAATTTTTAAAAAAAATTTGTAGTATATATAACGGGTTTGTTAAGAAAAAATACAGTAAAAAATGGGAAGGGAAAACCCCTCTCTTGTAAATAAGAAAAAAATAAATAAATAGGAATTTAAAAATAGTAAAATTTAAAAAACACAAAATCAACAAAGAGGAAAACCCCTCTCTTGTAAATAAGGAAAATAAATAGAAATTAAAAAAATGGTAAAATTTAAAAAAAAAAAAAAAAAACTACAAAGAGGGGGGAAAACTTACATCAACCGTTCTTCCTGGTAGTAAGATCAAACTCGAGTAACAAAATGGTTGTAATATAAATTAAGAGAGCGCTATTGCCATTGGCTGGAGGTCAGGTGACCAGTACTATATCTATGGTCATCAGGAGGCGAGGTCAGTTGCTGAGGGGGAAGGGTAGAGGTTTGATCAACATCGGTTGGTCCCTTGGGTGAGGAAATTCGTTGTTGAAAGACCAGAAATTTCCAATGATCCCAAGGAATAACAACGCTGATGACTTCCCCCTCAATCATCTTATAGATGTATTTTTACAAGACTATGCTAATCTGAGTTCCGCCTTGAGTCGAATGAAGAAGAATGTAATTTTCTTCTCAATGCCAAAAGATCGCAGGGATAGATAGAAAAGTTAGTACTTATTTAGAATATGCCTAAAAGATGTCTGCAGTAATGTTATAAAAAAAAAGATATAAAGATGTAGTACTTACATTGACAAACAAGATAACAATGAGTTTCAGTCATTGTCTTTTCTTTATGAACTTTTACAAACTCAAAAAATAAAAAACGTCCAATCTTATAAAGCGGCCATATTAGTTTCCCCAACTATCCCTACCCCCCTAACAATACCAAAATCTCCGCAGAAAAATTACTTGTGTCAGTGGGGTTTTTTTTTTGTAGACTCTTGTTTCTTAGTATTTATGTGGTTACATAAATTTTGTAAGTCACCATTTTAAACAGTTATTTACTAAGCTTACATTGTTACGTATATATATGTTTTTTCTAAGTTATTTTGTTCGGTATATTTTGTTATAAAAAAAAGTAAAGTCGTCGGGGCGGCCTAAAGTCGATATCAGCCAGTCGGCGAGGAAGTCTATCCCCTTTTCAATAGCGCAAGATCAAGGAGATTGTTTTGGCGTCTGAGGTGGAGCGCCACACAGTTAATTAGAATTTCACAAATAAATACTTACGTTTTTGTGTAAAATTTATGCGTAAAATATTCAAAATAATTATCTAAATAGATGCGCGCAACATTTTATTTGATGAAAACAGAACGAAGTTTCCATTTCAGATTGATTTACTTATTTTTTACTCCTTTACTGAATTTGATGATTTTGCTCATGGTACAAACCCTCTGACATTGAATTTTTAACTACCTATATTACCTGAAGGAGGCTCAGGTAATATATAATAATATTAATATATATAAATATTATATATAATATTATTTTACTCCTTTACTAAATTTGTTGATTTTGCTCATGATATAATAAATATTTTTATTACTCCTTTACTTAATAATATAAACTTAATATTAAAATAATATTAATTATTAATATTATTATTAATTATTAAATCTTATTATAATGGAGATTGTGTGTTTTTCTGTCTGTAACCGAAACTATATTACTAATCGATTCACAATTAACATAGTTATTTACATCACATTCTTCATGATTTTATTTATATTTAAACCTCAATTATTAATAAAATTGCTTCACCTTTTTATTAGTGTTGTCCATATCTACATGGTATTTACCGCGTACCCCACTTGTACGGGTCAGGCACAAAGTCCCTATTAACGTGGGACCACCCACAAACCGAAGCTCATGGAGTGGCAGGTGAAAAAATTGCGTCGATCCCGTCGGCATTCCCCCTCAAGGGGGGCGCCTCAGGCACTGGGCAATAAACCCAGCCCTGCCCCTTTAAATTGAGGGGGCAGGTGTTGCCTGGGGGGATGGCCCCCTGGATCGACGCTATTAACTCGTAAAGATCCAGGGCCGAAGCCACTGGACCCCTGGTGTTGACCAGGTCTACTGTATTTACCGCGTACCCCACTTGTACGGGTCAGGCACAAAGTCCCTATTAACGTGGGACCACCCACAAACCGAAGCTCATGGAGTGGCAGGTGAAAAATTGCGTCGATCCCGTCGGCATTCCCCCTCAAGGGGGGCGCCTCAGGCGCTGGGCAATAAACCCAGCCCTGCCCCTTTAAATCGAGGGGGCAGGTGTTGCCTGGGGGATGGCCCCCTGGGATCGACGCTATTAACTTGTAAAGATCCAGGGCCGAAGCCACTGGACCCCCGTTGGGCCAGGTCTACTGTATTTACCGCGTACCCCACTTGTACGGGTCAGGCACAAAGTCCCTATTAACGTGGACCACCCACGGCCGAAGCTCGTGGAGTGGCAGGTGAAAAATTGCGTCGATCCCGTCGGCATTCCCCCTCAAGGGGGGCGCCTCAGGCACTGGGCAATAAACCCAGCCCTGCCCTTTAAATTGAGGGGGCAGGTGTTGCCTGGGGGGATGGCCTCCTGGGATCGACGCCATTAACTAGTAAAGATCCAGGGCCGAAGCCACTGGACCCCCGGCGTTGGCCAGGTCTACATACAAATAACATGCAATTGTATTTATATATACAAAAAATAGCGGTTTGCAGTGTGAATGGGAAGGCTAATTTGCATATTGATATTAAAAATGTGATTTTATTAAATATGTGCTTAGTATTATTGATTTTTAATTGTTTGGTTTTATTTTAATGAATATAAGCAAAAATCTCTTCAATGAATCTTAAATGAAATCCATTAACAAGAAAAAATAACTGTCATTTTATTCTTTATTTCCTAATATAACTAAATAATTAAATAAGTAAAATTCAGCAATGAAAGACAGGAGAGTTGGAAGAGTAAGTTTCATTTCTATTTTTCTATTATACTCCCACTCTGTTACATATCTTTTTATCTGCCTTCTTATTAGACTTTCTAATTTAATACGATATTTCATTACATTAAAACTTAAATACTTGCACCCGGAGGGTGCATATATTTGCTAGTATTAATAATATAAACTTAATATACTTAATGATATAATAAATATTTTTTTTTACTCCTTTACTAAATTTGATGATTTTGCTCATAATACAAACCCTCTGACATTGAATTTTTAACTCCCCCTCCCTCAGGTAATATTTTTCAAAAATTAATCTTTACACCGCCCGGTAGATGTTTATTTTTGCTAGTTTATTATAAAAAAGAAAGGGGGAAAAGAACCTGCAATACAGAAAAATATAATAAGAAAGAAAGTAGGAGAAAGATAGAGGGGGTGATAGCGCTAATCTGTTTCAATCAAACATAATGAAAAGAAGGAAAGAAAGAAAAAAGTCTGATAGAAAGTTAAATCAAGAGTATTACACTTTTTATTTTTACTAGCCAATATATGCACCCTCCGTAGGGTGCAAGTATTTAAGTGTTAATGTAATAAAATATTATATTAAATTAGAAAGACTAATGATACTAAATAAGAATGCAGATAAAAAGTTTTGAAACAGAGGGGGGTATAATCGAAAAATAGAACAACTGAAACCTTCTCTTCCATCACTCTCGTCTTTCATTGTATTTTTTTCTAATTTAAGTATTTAGTTATAAGAGGAAGTAAAGAATAAAATGACAGTTATTTTATCTTGTTAATGGATTTCATTTAAGATTCATTGAGATTTTTGCTTATATTCATTAAAATAAAACCAAACAGTTAGAAATCAATAATACTAAGCACATATTTATTAAATTCGATTTTTTAATATTGATATGCAAATTAGCCTTCCCGTTCACATTGTAAAGCGCTATTTTGTTGTATATATAAATATAATTGCATGTTGTCAGTATGTAGACATAGTTAACAGTATTAATAATGTAAGACAATTTTATTAATAATTGAGGTTTAGATAAAAATAAAATCATGAAGAATGTAATGTCAATAACTAAGAGAATTGTGACTTGAGTAGGAATATAGTTTCGGTTACAGACAGAAAAACACACAATCTCCATTATAATAAGATTTCAGCACCTATATGATTATCTCAACCCTATTTTCCTTACAGTAAGCCCCAACCCTTTTTTCATATGGGTGCTAGAAGGAAGTGGTCTTCGTGTCTTGGGAATGACGTTAAACTATCTGATGGTGAGGTTCCAGTTCTGGAGGTCTGGGGAATGTGAAGCACCCCTCCATCACCATTGCTCCTTGGTCCACGGAGTGGTAGTATCTGTTAGGATCCCATCAATGGGTTAAATAGAAAAACATGAGTTTATAAAAAAAAATTGAGTATCCATTATGAATGAATTCATTCCAAAACATTGTCGGCATTAAATGACCCACTGAGGTTGATATGCCGTAAAAAAACAAACCAAACCAAAACCAAACCAGCTGGTATGCGAATAGGCAAATGATAGACGTGTCTCGATGCGATTTAGATGATAAAGATCGATAGATTGACTGAGAGAGAAAAAAAGATGCTGGCTGAATTAGGATGAGGGCAAAAGCTGCAGGTGGAGGTAAAAGTTCTTTCACTGCAGCTTGAACTCATTTAATTGTCCGTAAATTTCTCTTATTCATCTGTCGTCTCACTTCATCAACGCCATTATGTTCCATTCCTTTAATAAAAACCGACTAACGAATCGGTCGAATTCTGTGATCGAAGGAAATTGGGTTAAAAGTTAATATACAAAGTGTGTCATAAAAGTGCCGAATTCGAAGCTGTATTTACCAAGATAGAAATTAACAATGAATGGAACGTTACTTTTTTTCCCAGAATACAAGGTGTCATAAAAGTGCCGAATTCGAAGCTGTATTTACGAAGATAGAAATGAACAATGAATGGAACGTTAATTTTTTTGTGTGAAAAAGTACAAAAAAATCTCGATACTTTTTTGACACACCTTGTATTTAAGTACCGTAATTAACCCTGTATAACACTCATTTGCATATAATACGCACCCTTAACTTGGGCGGGGGTTGTGTTGTGGCTAACGTGTTGGATTGCAAAATTGTTGTAAGTAAGCCAGATGCAATATGACGTTGACTTTCGATTAATACCATTGGGAAAGGTACGAACCCCCTCATCCTACCAGCAATGGGTTAAATAGTATTACCAGTGATGCTGATAGCTTTTTGATTTAGTGCGTCCTACGACGCACATATTTGTTTGAATGAGTCCCCGGGAAAATTTAAGGGTTCCAACTAAAGCTGTCTAGCTCCTACCTTGTAACTTATCCTGTGTAATTCGTTTCTAAGAAACTATTGAAATGTATTTACAGTTAGCTTGAAATGACGAGAGAAGAAAAAAAAGACATTGGGACGCATGGGTACGATTTTACTGCGTCCTTTTAGATTTTTGTGCATCAGGGACGCAGGACGCGTACCTATCAGCATCTCTGGTACTACTATTGTTCTTCTACAAGGATGAATTAAGTATTAGATTACCCACAAAGGTTGATGTGCCATTAAAACAAAGAAAAGAAAAACACCTAACTTTCAGCTACGAAATTCTGGAAAAAATCTGTCGTTTATAATAAGCATTGACTTTTTTAAAGAATTTTATTTCGAAACACAATAATTATTGAATATTTAGAACAAAGGAAAGGACATGTTCACACAAAAATGCAACAAACTTTCACAATATGTAATAAGTAATTGAGAGTTACCCTTTATTTTATGATTACCTACCCTTTAGAGAACTCTCTAGTGAACACTAGACTATATAAATTCTTAATAAGTGTACCAATTATTCTGAGTAGAAAAAAGCTTTTCAAAGTCTATCAGTGTTATCGTTTGTCATTACACAATATAAAAAACACATTTTAAACATACTATTTCTCTGATTTTTTTAGATGAGGCTTGGTAATTAGTAGTGTATTATTTGGACTATGTCCTCATCTTCATTGTTATCTGTACAACGTTTCGGCCGATGTGCCCTCCGGCCTTCTTCAGCTATTTCTTGTCGGACTCGGGAACTTTTTCGAACTCGGGAACCTTCTCGGACTCAGCTATAGTTAGCGGAATGAGAACAGAATACCCCCGTGGACTGAATAAAGGTTTAAGTTCAAAGTTCCGTGATGGCTTCCGATTACGACAAGAAGGTTCCCGATTACGACAAGATGGTTCCTGAGTTCGAAAAGAAGATGAGGACAATAGTCCGAATAATACAAATGATACTAAATTTTAAACAAACATGCATTGTAGTGGGTATTTGCCTCATACCCCACTTGTATAGGCTGGGCACAAGGCCTCGTTTTAACGTGGGCCCACCCACAAGCCGAAGCTCATGGGTGGGAAAGAACAAAAATTGCGTCGATCCCTTCGGCATTCCATCTCAAGGGGGCGCCTCAGGCACTGGACAATAAACCCAGCCCTGCCCCTTTAAATCAAGGGGGCATGTATTGCCTGGAGGGATAGCCCCCTGGGATCGACGCTATTAATTCAACACACTGATCCAGTGACCGAAGCACACCGGACCCCCGTCCCGCATTGTAGTGGCTACTTCTCTGTTGCGGTATAAAACAGAACTGTTTGCTGCACATTAGTTAGTTTATGCCATATATAGTTATTTACTAAGCTTAGATATGGCACAAGGCCAGAAGTATGGGGCTCCCAATGAGAATCGAACTCACTAACAATGGTTTGCGAAGCGAGCTTGCTAACCATTACACCACGTGAGGTGCCCGTTATGCCATAGATATAGTTATTTACTAAGCTTAGCTTAGATATGGCACAAGGCCAGAAGTATGGGGCTCCCAATGAGAATCGAACTCACTAACAATGGTTTGCGAAGCGAGCTTGCTAACCATTACACCACGTGAGGTGCCCGTTATGCCATAGATATAACTTACTTTCAGTAATGCCATCCTAAATATAGTGAGCCATGTAGCCGAAAAAAACAGCAAAAAACGGTGATATCTAATTCTCTAGTATAATACGCATCCCAAGCTTTTAGACTTAAAAATCTAGAAAAAAAGGTGCGTATTATACACGAATAATTAAGATATATATATAGAGAGAAAATGTGAAGAAAGGAAGTGAATCCGACGGTATGTAGTATATTAGGAAAAATGAAAAAACAACAACACAGGTTTAAATGGGTTAAGAGATGAGTTTATTGGCCGACGCTGCAGTGTTTCGATCTATTTCAGGGCATTTGTTGGTATATGGAAGGTGATAAGAAATTATTTATCACAGAATAACGGGAAAAGCGAGTGGTAGTTATTGTTATTCAGTCTGTTTAAAAATTTTTGAGCTTTGAAAAAAGGGACGTAAAATATATATAGAGAAAATACAAACGGGACTATTGGCTTAAAAATGAGGGAGGGGTGAAAGTCTGGTTTTCCCCGTCCTATTATTTACTTAACTAGTTACCATTCGCTGACCCAGAAGGTACTATATTATTTATTTAATCAAAACGTCGTATTTATTCTGAAAACCATCAACACTTGTCATCAATACATACCAGTTACTCTATGAGTGACTGAACTAATCCCATATTTACATATATTGGGTGGGAGGAATAATTGAAATTTTTATATACAAAGAAAGAAATCCCCCAAGAAATAAGAATAAATAAATGAAAGTGCATTTTGAAACTGGTCTGATTAATCGCGTTCCCAAATTCTAAAATCTGACGACAGAATCTAACCGTTTGCAAGACAGCAGTTTTCACCGTATCCGCAATGCCATGTTTAAAAGCGTCTAGCCTTTTTCTTATCGCGCGTGATATTTTGTGCAAAGCTGATCCCGAGAAAATTTGCATACGCGCTAACCGTTCTCGCCAATTCTCATAGCTCAAAGATCGTGATTTCTTAAATTAAGGTGTTAAGGCAGCCATGTTTTTCCCTTTCAAGCCCTACATCCATTTTACACGCAAGACACGTTCGAACTTGCTTTGTTCTCCGAGGTTAGTTATTTTTCTTGCTACAATTAAACATACTAGCAAATATATGCATCCTCCGGGTGCAAGTATTTTAGTTAAATTTTATAATAAAATATGATATTAAATTAGAAAGGCTAATGAAACTGAATAAGAATGTAGATAAAAAGATTTTGAACAGAGGGGGTATGATTGAAAAATAGAACAACTTTGAAACTAACTCTTCCATCATTTTCCGTTACTCCCGTCTTTCATTGGTAAATTTTCCTAATTAAACTGTTTAGTTAAAATAGGAAGTAAAGAATAATATTACAGTTATTTCTTCTTGTTAAGGGATTTCTTTTACGATTTATTGAAGAGATTTTTGCTCATATTCAATAAGATAAAACCAAACAATTAGAAATCAATAATACTAAGCATATATTTATTAAAATCAATTTTTAAAGATCAATATGCAAATTAGCCTTCCCATTCATACTGTAAACCTCTATGTTGTTGTATATATAAATACAATTGCATGTTATTAGTATGTAGATATGGTCAACAGTGTAAGTAATGTAAAACAATTTTATTAATAATTGAGGTTTAAATAAAAATAAAATCATGGAGAATATGATGTAAATAACTAAAGGAATTGTGACTTGTATAGTAATATAGTTTCGGTTACAGACAGACAAACCCACAATCTCCATTATAATAAGATTATTACAAATTACTATTAATCTATCTTTGCTTAGTTGTGACACAAGGTCAAAACTATGAGCAACTAATGAGAATCAAACTCACTAGCAATGGTCTACATATCCACTTTAGTGACCATTATACCATGTGAGGTAGCTAATTACGATTAAGAATGAAATTATTGTCAGTAAGGAACCCCCCCTCCCTCTCTGACCAATGAGTAAAAAGTAAGTAAAGTTGACGTAGTGGCCTATTATCGGTATTAACCGACAGCGAGGAAGTCTATCCCCTTTTCGCTAGCGGTAGACCAGGGAGATTGTTTTTGCTGGGGTGGAACGCCACACCGACCGTCAGCTCCCCACTTTACCGCGCAGATCAGATGGCCCAATCTGTTCTTACTCATACGCTGACTTGGACGGGGACCGGTATCGAACTAGGAACCTTGCGATTACCTAGTCGGGTGCTCTATCGACTAAGCTAAACTGTCCCCTGACTAATATGAAAAAAAAAAAAAAAAATAGATGACCCGTCGAAAAATGGAAACAAACTTCGGTTATTTCCTATAACACCAAACTAAAAAAGGGGAACCACTCTGAATGAATTTTATCTGTTAATTAATCTACCCATTATTTTCCCATTAAACTAACCCTAACATCTTTTTTCCTAGTAGATCAATAAGAAAAATAAATAATTTATCATCAATCGGAGTGGTTCCCCTTTTTTTTGGGGGGGGTGAGTTATAGGAAATAACCAAAAATTCTGTCGTATTTCCGGAGAACTCGAATCTCGGTTATCTGTGGGTGGGAGGGGAAAAACGAAAAAATAGTGGAAATTAAAAAAAAATAGCGCCAATTTACTCAGAGGCTTGAGCTAAATTAAATATTCTTTTCAACCCTACAAAATTCAACTTTTCAAAATCTAGTCTTACTTACATGGGATGAGTTGTCATGTTCTTTTCAAAAACGCAAAATTCTTTACATAATTTGCAGTCAGCCTCTCTGTACACATTAAAATTGCCAAACTTTTGTAACCAAAAATAAGATTACATAAATATGTAGGTATTTACATAACCAGTTCGCCACGGGTAGGATGTGACACACGGTCGCGAGTATGGGGCATCCGACGAGGATCAAACTCGCTATTCAGTAGAGGCTGGTCTAGAGTAGGGATCTTCAAACTATTGATCCTGACCATTCAGTAGGAGGCGAAATAAACAAATAGGGTTGCAAAATAAAAATGGACGGCGAAAATTAATGAAATAATAAATACACTACAATTTAAGTTTCGTTATTATAATATACACTCTTTATTTATCTCTCGTGTCACCTATTTTGTGTAGAAACATTTGTGCTGTCGGTACGTATTAATGATGATGATGATGATGATGATGAAACCAAGTTTTTTTGCGGTATTATTAATGGAGTGCTCAATACCAGTGATAGAGCTGATATATGATGGTTTGTTAAGTTTGTCTTTCTTTGAAAGTTAAATATTGCTTTGTATATAATCTAATTTATTGATTATTATACATTGAGCTCTCTTTAGGGATTAATAAAAAATCTTGTATGAATATATGTTTGCACCTACAAGAGCAGACAGTATGGATATACAGGAGATTTTGAAGTACCCAAATAGAATCATCCCTTTCAACTAGTCATTTGGATTACCATACACACACACACACACACACACACACACACACACACACACATATATATATATATATATATATATATATATATATATATATATATATGAAGAAAAGGGAGCGAATCCGACGGTATGTAGTATATTAAGAAAATTGAAAAACACAGTTTTAAATAAGTTGAGTGGTAAGTTAATTGGCCGACGCTGCAGTGTTTCGATCTATTGATTAGATCATCTTCAGGGCATTTGTTGGTATATGGAAGGTGATAAAAAAATTTTTATCACAGAATAACAAGAAAAGCAAGTGATAGTCCTTGTTTATCAGTT
>CM042161.1:48681835-48689335 GCA_023376005.1 Doryteuthis pealeii
GTGGTCCGAGGAGAAATAGAAAAGTCGGGTATGGCTGACCATATATGGAATGAAAAGGGAAACCATCTGCCCTTATGGGATGAAGTTAGAATAATAGATAGAGAAGAACATTGGAAGAGAAGACACCTCAAAGAATCAGCACATATGATAGGCTGTACTGGGCTGTTAAGTAGACCTAGCATAGAAATGAATACAATATGGGAACCCATAATTAAGAAGGCCAGATCAGATTGAAAAAAAAACAAAAAAAAACACACACACACACAATATGAGTCTAGGTAAAAAATTATACATAAGTAAATAGGTAGATATTCTAGCCAAATCAAGACATTAGGTTTATAAGTTCCCAAAATTCACACTCAATTGTCCAATTAACACAACTCCTACTCCAGCTATGGTTAGCGGAATGAGAACAGGATACCGCCGTGGACTAAATAAAGGGTTAGGTTCAAAGTTCCGTGATGGCTCCCGATTACGACAAGAAAGTTCCCGAGATCGAAAAGAAGGTTCCCGAGTCCGAGAAGGTTCCCGAGTCCGACAAGAAATACCTGAAGAAGGCCGGAGGGCATATCGACCGAAACGTTGTACAAATAACAATGAAGATGGGAACAATAGTCCGAATAACGCAGTTAATACAAAACTGATCTTGTTTATCAATCTGTTCATATATATATATTAGACACAGACGAAGACAAAAAAACTTGTCGAAACTATCTGGGTGAGACAGAAAGAAGATGAAGGAGTGAGTTTTAAGTTTTTGGCGCCTCTACTCCAAATGGAGACATTTTTTAATTTGTTTGCCAGAATTACACATTGCTGGATTGAATTTTGTTTTCTTTGTTTAATGGCATATCAATCTTTGTGGGTTATCTAATACCAAAACCTTGTAGACAGTAAGTGATACCATTTAATCCATAGCTTGACTGATGAGGAGGGTTCACACCTTTCGAAAGTATATTAGTCAGAATTTAATTGCGCGTCTAGAGTTCGAACTCGTTTACTACGATGTCATAGTCCAAACACGTTAGCCACTGCACCACGGGTACTCTCTCTCTCTCTCTCTCTCTCTCTCTCTCTCTCTCTCTCTCTCTCTCTCTTATATGTCCAACATATCTAACTCCGGTTTTGATCGGGGGTCCAGTGAGTTTTGGCCGCTGGACCTTACAAGTTAACATCGTTGATCTAAGGGGGCACCCCCCAGGCAACACCTGTCCCCTTGATTTAAAGGGACCGGGCTGGGTTTATTACCCAGTGCCTGGAGCTCCCCTCTTGAGGGGGAATGCCAACAGGATCAACGCATTTTTGTGCCTACCACCCAGGAGCTTCAGCTTGTGAGTGGGTCCACATAAAAATGTCCTTGTATCACGTCCTCATAAGTGGGGTGAAAGGCAAATACCCCCTCTCTCTCTCTCTTATTTAGGGATGCGATCTTTAGAAATAATTTCCCCTTCTTTCGGGAATGTTTCATGTTTGAAAAAGGTTCATAAAGTGGGGGTTCAGTTTACAAGATAAATATAATGCATAATTGGACACTGACAAGTGTTCACTTTACAGAATAAGTAAGATTATTTACGGGGATTCGTTGGAGCCCTTATTCTCCGTAGTTGGCTATTTCGGAGAATAAGGGCTCCAACGAATCCCCGTAAATACTCTTATTTTGCAAATGTTATTGGCATTTGCTACGAGACTTATCTGTGAGGTTAAATACCGTTCGTTGGAGAAGTGGTGATAACAGGGGTATTCTGGTCGCTGGTTGGAATGTTGTTAAGACGCTTCGTCAGGTCGTTTCTCGTTCTTCAGCTTTCTGTTAGTATGCTATTGTATCAGCCTTAGAAAGTATGCTGATACAACGCCTTAGAAAGTTTGCTTGTTATGGGCGAGGTGGCTGGAGGTGCTTATTTTCACGTTCTTCTCTGGCAAATGTTCTGTGATAAATAAGGTTTGGTTTGATTCTCGCGCCAACCTCCTGTTGGCGATTTTCCCCCTAGCGACAGGGGAAGATAATTCTGTGTCGAATTTCCGATATAAGCTAAGTTGGTGGAGTGGTCTATTATCAGTATCAGCCAGACAGCGAGGAAGTCTATCCCCTTTTCACTAGCACTAGACCAGGGAGATTGTTTTTGCATCTGAGTTGGAGCACCCTACCTTACCGCACAGATCGCCACTTTACCCCACTACTCAAGCGCTGAGTTGTCGAGGGTCAGTATCAAATCCGTGGTTGCTGAGCTAACCCTCCCCCCCAAAGATTGCTGGAGTAACGTTTATTAATATGATGGGCCAAATAGATATGTTTGAAAATTATTTGTTAAATAGGAATTCAAATATTTTGTATTAAACATTACTAGAAGCTATAATCGTTTAATAAGGATTATTATTATCATTATTATTATTATAGAGTTTTTCACACAAGCGTTTGCTGATGGTATTTCCCTGGGATTTTAGTGACAACAAGTCTCCTCTGGTCTCCAGGACTCTTCTGAGTATTCTGGCTGATTGCTGCACTGCAGAATACTGGATGGTCTCAATTTTTCCTCTGATTTCCAGATCCTCCAGTCTTTTTTTTCAAGCTTTTTGGAACCGTTCCAAGTGTACCAACTACAATTGGTATCACTTTCACTCTCATATTCCACAGCTTTTTCAATTCTCTGGCAAGGTCCAGGTATTTATCCATCTTTTCAACCATAAAACAAACTATATATAGATATATAATACCAGTCATGTATTTATTAAAACTTGTTTTAAAAAACAATGAGGACTGTCTAAACAATGAGGACTGTCTTGCATGTTCAAATTATGACGATTTTGGGTAATGTGACGTAAGCAGTGACGTAATTTTTGTTACAGACAAAAAACCGAAAGCGAATCTCCATTATTAATAGATTTTGGGTAATGTGACGTAAGCAGTGACGTAATTTTTGTTACAGACAAAAACCGGAAGCGAATCTCCATTATTAATAGATTAGATAAAAATAGCAAATTAACTACTAGGCCACTACGCCCCCCCCCCCTAGATTGGTGGAGTAACATTTATTAATGAATGATTGAAATACAAAATATCTCAATCCTGATATACAAATCTAATCTAATCCTTATCAGTTGAAGTTCAACTGAAGATAAGTGAAATCAAAATAGCTGAATATGTTTGCAACAATTCGAGACGTTTTTACTGTCGATGCTCAGCCGATTTAATCAGGTTTTTTCTTTTATCTCTATGATAGAGTGAGTGGCGATCCAGTTGAATTATTAATACAATTCAGTGGATTATTTGGAGAAAGCAGTGTGGGGGGGGGAGATTTTGTTTGTTTCAGCATTCCTCTTTCATATGGGGTGGGGGGCAAGGTATCGTGGCTAATGTCCTGGACCACGAGATCATAGTAAGCGAGTTCGAACTCTAGAGTCACTTTAACGTTCACTTTCGGACTAATACCCCAGGGAAAGGTAAGAACCCCCTCATCCCTCAGATACATTTGATTATAATTGATGCAGTCGTCGGGGCGGCCTAAAGTTGGTATCAGCCAATCAGCGAAGGAGTCTACCCCCTTTTCACTTGCGCTAGACCAAGAAGATAATTTTAGCGTCTGAGGTGGAGCGCCACATCTATCATCAGTTCATTACTTTACCACACAGATCACTGTGCTACTCATACGCTGAGTTGGCGATCGCCGGTATCGAACTAGGAACCTTATTGTTTCTAGCCGAGCGCTCTACCGACTGAGCTAACCCGGCCCCTTAATTGATGCTGTACGCTTCAATATTTATAAAAAAATTGGTTTTCTCGACTCTAGGAGGGGGGGGGGAGATATATACAGATTTTGGTACTCTTCCAATATGTGATCTACCGAAGGTTTGTGATTTACTATTGATCTACTGTTCATGAAATGTGATCTACTAGGAAAAAAGAAGTTAGGGTTAGGGTATAGGGTGAGTTTAATGGGAAAATAATGGGTAGTGAATGGGCATTTCACATATTGAAATGTAAACAATTCGGTAGATCACATATTGGAATAGTATCCAGATTTTAGTTTCTAACAGTTTATCTCGTATTTCAGTCTTTAACTCTTTGCCAACAAAACTTTTTCCACGGCTGTTCAAATTTTCAGGGTATTTTTTTTATTTAAAACATTTTTTTACCTGTACTAGCAAATATATGCACCCTCCGGGTGCAAGTATTTAAGTTTTAATGTAATAAAATATTGTATCAAATTAGAAATGCTAATGAAACTAAATAAATTTTAGATAATATTCATTAAGATACAACCAAACAATTAGAAATCAATAATACTAAGCACATATTTATTAAAATCAGATTTTTAATTTCAATATGCAAATTAGCCTTCCCATTCACACTGTAAACTGCTATTTTGTTGTATATATAAATACAATTGTATGTTATTAGCATGTAGATATTACAAACAGTATTATTAATGTAAAACAATTTTATTAATAATTGAGGTTTAAATAAAAAATAAAATCATGTAGAATGTGACGTAAATAACTAAGGGAATTGTTACTTGAGTAGTAATATAGTTTCGGTTACAGACAGAAAAACACACAAATCTCCATTATAATAAGATAATAGGATAATTCAAAGATCACTCTTTATTCACCTCAGAACTCCTTCTATTCAAATCAAGGTGTCACGCAGTGATTTCTTTCAGAGTAGACAAAGGACACGTGTGAGAGCCGCTGCCAATGGTTAACAAGTTGGAATCACGGTGGCGGGAGAGCCGCTGTGAGCGGTGTAAAGTAGGGCACAGAGTTAAAGAAAAAAATATTTACTGACCCAAGAGAATAATTGAGTTACTAGATATGCGTCCAAAAAGTTATTATTAGCAGAGGCAGTCTTATAGAATTTACAAGCACTTATAAAATATAATAAAAACAACTGTACTCCTTAAATAGCTTGTTCATAGAATGAGTATACTGGAAGCACTCGGTGCATGCGAATTCTCAATTATGCTTATATTCAGAGGGAGGGGTAGTCCCCTGTGACATATTGACATCGTAGTAAGCGAGTTTGAACTCCAGTCTAAATTCACTTTCGGACTAATACCCTTGGGAAAGGTATGAACTATTTCACCTCCCAGCTATGGATTAAATAGAACTACTACTACTACTGTTTTTTTTTACAAGGATAGCTTTGGTATTAGATAACCCACGAAGGTTGATGTGCGATTAAACAAATTTTAATTTGTTAATTTCTAGCAGCTAACGGCTGGCTTATGTATAACATACAAATAAAGTGGGAAGATAAATCTACCTCTCACACTCTTCAGTCTCTCTCTCCCTCTCTCTCTCTCTCTCTCTCTCTCTCTCTCACACACACAGATATCACATATCAAGATATATATAATAGAGAGATAAGGGAAATGACAGACAGAATGTAGTAAATGACGGGTCAGTTTTTTACTTAATTGCAAATTTTAACAAAATGATTTTAATGTTTTTTTTTTTTTTTTTTTTTTTTTTTTTTTTTTTAATTCTCTGGCCGTATCTATTTTTTTTTGCAAACTTTCTTCCCGATCACAATTATCCTACCCAGAGCTCAATCGGTCACCCAACGGGTCACATTTTTCTTATATATATATATTATATATTAATATTATATATATATATATATATATATATACATGATAGTGTTACATAAATAACCGACTCGAGTTTCACTATAAGGATCTTCATATACATATATATATTAATATATAATATATATATTATATATGAGAGGAGAGAGAGAGAGAGAGAGAGAAGAGAGAGAGAGAGAGAGAGAGAGAGCGCGTGGGCTAGTGGTTAGAGTCGTGGAAAATGGACTCGTCGATTCGAATTCAATTCCTAGACGAAGCGTTTGGCATTTCACATAGCACTAATACCCTTGGGAAAGGTATGAATCCATATATTCTCCCTCCAGCTATGGGTTAAATAGTAGGGCAGACTGGGCTCTTCAGCCTTGGGTAGGTAACCAGTCTAGGAGAGGGATAACTCTGAATTCAAAATTCCTGAGGTCGGTCGTTGATTGGGTTTGTGGCAACCATTGATGCACCAATTCTTTCCTATCGACTGTGCCAAAAAGTGTGGATGGTCCAACACAAGCGTTCACCACTATAAACAAATCCCTGTGTGGATGTTCATTTTGTGTTTGAACCCTCATGCGTCGAAAATCGACGGGAGAGTCCATTTATATATATATATATATATATATATATATATATATATATATATATGAAATGGGTATGAATCTCAATTCAAAAATATGAACAAACGGAGTTATCGTGAATATGTTATCTTAATATAGAATACAAGCAGCACAGAGAGAATGTAAAGAACACACCAAAAAAAAAAAAAAAAAAAACCACGATGAAATTGCAGAGGATGGAGGAATATTTAATGCTCGACTGAAGTCCATACTCGAATCTACTTAATGCTTTAGATTCTATTATGAATATTATCAGTTAGAGATTTGATCGTTTTAAGTGTGGCTTCCAAATTTAGAGCTTTAGATCCCAAACATTTTTGGTAATATAAATAACTGGAACAAACAGTTTCTAAAAAAATCGCTGTTATGCAATTCTCATGTCTTACTCAATTAAAATGACCTTGTACAAGAGTTTATTTTTATGAGCTTCTCTTCTGGAATGTCTTTTTTGTTTGTTTCTTTGTTTGTTAAGCCCGTGAATTATTATAGAGTGCTATTTTGAGAGGCTGCCAATGAAAGTCTTGTCCAAGACGGTTTTTTTTAAAAATTTTTTTTGTTTTTTTTACCTTTTGTGTCGAAAATTAAACTTTTGGTGGAAGAGGAATTGTGGGATATTCTATTTCATTTTTATTTTCGTATTTTATTATTTTAGCAATCTTCTTCTATTAATAATGGAGATTCGGTCTCAGATTTTGTCTGTAACCGAAACTACGTCACCTCTTACGTCACATAAATTTTTTTTAAAAATCTATGAAAAATCAATTAAGAGTCAAATTTTCGACGAAAATTTTGATACCTTTTTCTCTGAATGTTTGAGATGAGGCTTGAAGATTAGTATTATCTGCGTTATTCGGACTATTGTCCCCATCTTCATTGTTATTTTGTACAACGTTTCGGCGATATACCCTCCGGTCTTCCTTCAAGGTATACCCCCGTGGAATAAATAAAGGGTTAGGTTCAAAGTTCGGTGATGGCTCCCGAAATACGACAAGAAAGTTCCGAAGTTCGAAAAGAAGGTTCCCGAGTCCGAGAAGGTTCCCTTCTGATACTTATTCACCTTTACCTGGATTTATGTTTAAAACAGTTTTTTTTTCCTAAAATATATTTGGGGAAATATTTTTTTACTAGGTTGACCCCCCCCCCACAACACACAACACTTATTTATTTTTTGAAATCCGGACAAAATATATTTTACTCGTCTCATTAATAGAAAGTGATGTCAATATACGCATAGGAAAAGCATTGGACTGATATTGACAGATTATCGATCATATGGAAATCTTATCTGTTTTATTCATCCGACATCA
>CM042161.1:48696835-48710347 GCA_023376005.1 Doryteuthis pealeii
AACTATGGAATATGAAGGTAAAGGACGTCCCAATTGTAAATGGTGCCCTTGGAATGGTACTCAGGGGCCTGGAAAAGAGTCTGGATTAACTGGAAATCAGAGGAAGAATCGAGACCATTCAGACAATAGGATTGTTGAGATCGGCTAGAATATTCAGACAATTCCTGGAGACCTGGGAGACTTGCTGTCACTTAACCCCTGGGAACCACCGGCTAAGGCGTGTGGGAAAAAACTGTAATGGAGTGAAATAATAATAATAATAATAATAATTGATAAGACGCAACGAAACAGTAAATGTAGACTGTGCGGTGATATAGTTGAGACTGCAAACCATGTATTAAGTGAATGTAGCAAACTAGCACAACGGGAGTACAAAGCTAGTCACGACTGGGTTGGGAAGGTAATTCACTGGGAATTATGCAAAAAATTAAATCTTGACCATACAACAAAATGGTATATGCACAAACCAGAAGCTGTTGTTGAGAATGAAACGCATAAAATTCTCTGGGACTTTGAGATAAAGACGGATCACTCTATCCCAGCCAGGACACGAGACCTAGTGTTGATAAAAAAAAAAGAACTTGTCAACTGGTGAACTTTGCGGTTCCAGCAGATCACAGGGTGAAACTGAAAGGAAATAAAAAGATGGATAAATATCTGGACCTTGCCAGACAATTGAAAAAGCTGTGGAATATGAGAGTGAAAGTGATACCAATTGTAGTTGGTGTACTTGGAACGGTCCCAATAATCTTGGAAAAAAGACTGGAGGATCTGGAAATCAGTGGAAGTATATACCAGTTGACACGTTCTCTTTTTTTTTTTTTTTTTTTGTTAATCATCACTAGATTATTATTATTATATTATTATTATTATTATTATTATTATTACTACTTACAAAAAACACACGCTCCGAGCGGTGTAAATGTAATTTTTTAAAAGATGTTGCCTAAGGGGGGGGGGTTTAAATAAGATAAAACATTCAATATTTAAAAAAAATTTATAATTACTTAAAAAGCATCATATTCCCTAAACTCCACTGAGATATTTGTTTTGTATTACAACTGTAAGGACATCCACAAAGTTTCTAAAAATGTCTGATTTAATTATTCTGACTCTTATCTTTATAGAAAAATTTAAAAATCGTTCGAGTAAAATATATTTAGTTCGGATTTCATAAAATTAAGTGAGGATGTGACACAAGGTCACAAGTAGGGGGTATCCAATAATAATAATTTCGGATTTCATAAAATTAGGTGAGGGTGAAGTCAACCTAGTAAAAAAAGATATATATATATTTCTCCTAATATATTTTAGGGAAAAAAATATTTTAAACATAAATTTATCTAAATCTAAATAAGTATCAAAATGTTCGTGAAAATTTGACTTTTAATTGATTTTTCATAGAATTAAAAAATACTGTGACGTAAGCAGTGACGTAGTTTCGGTTACAGACAAAATGAGACCGAATTTCCATTATAATAATAATAATAATAATAATAATAATAATGGAAATTCGGTCTCATTTTGTCTGTAACCGAAACTACGTCACTGCTACGTCACAGTATTTTTTTAATTCTATGAAAAATCAATTAAAAGTCAAATTTTCACGAACATTTTGATACTTATTCAGCTTTAGATAAATTTATGTTTAAAATATTTTTTTTCCTAAAATATAATAGGAGAAATATATATATATATTTTTTACTAGGTTGACTTCACCCTCACTTAATTTTATGAAATCCGAAATTATCATTATTGGATGCCCCCTACTTGTGACCTTGTGTCACATCCTATCGGAACTGTTTGGGTAAATATAATATTCAACTCTCTCTCTCTCTCTCTCTCTCTCTCTCTCTCTCTCTCTCTTCTTCTTCTTCTTCTTCTTCTTCTTCTTCTTCTTCTTCTTCTTCTTCAATCTCTCTACCTGATTACCAACGCATTTCTAAAATAAAGTCCTTACTTTAAAAGTACTATTTTGTTGTTATCTCTTCCCTCATTAGTACATTTTTTTATTAACTATCATACAATAAATCTAAGCTTAATTTATCACTTTCGCAAAGTTACTTTTAAAGCTCTTCATCAATACAGACATCGTAGCAGAGTCGTAGGAAATGGACTCGTCGACCCGAGTTCAAATCCAGTTCACATAGCGCTAATACCCCTAGGAAAGGTGTGAATTACAACTACTCTCCCTCCTGCTATGGGTAAATTGTAGAACAGACTGGGCTCTTTAACCTAGGAGAAAGAAAACTCTGAATACAAACCTGTTAAAACTCCGCTTGGGGTGATCAGTACTAGAATAGGCTCTGTCCTAATTAGTTATCTATTTCATTAATTTATTTTAATTTGCGGGGTGGGGTGCCAACAAAATTTAGAATTTGGTCTTAGGTTATCAAAGGCCACCAATATGGTTAGTACATGGCAAGTACATTAAAAAGTACATTAAAAAGTACCAGTCCCTTGCCTTGTGTTTTTTCTTCTTTATAGTGTTTTGTTAAAATAAAACCGTATAGCAATATTACTAACTAGAATCGGCTACCCAGCGACGCCTGGGTAGAGGAGTGGAACCTTGGGGTATTGATTTGTTTACTTTTGAGATTTACAAATGCTGGATATTTTTAAGTAGAATTTCCATGCTATTTCTATGTATATTTTAATTTTTTTAAATATATTGGAATATAAGTCAAATCTTCATAATTTTTGCACAAAAAGCAAGAACCGGTGATATTTAATGTGTATATATATTTACTTTTTCATTAATTGTTTTATTTTCATAGTTTCACCCGGACATACATACACACACACACCAACTGCCCTTTATATATGTACCAGAAGCAGCTACCCGGCGTTGCCAGGGTAAAGGTGGGGTAAAAAGTCAGTCTCGCAGATCCATTATTACTGAATCACGAGTTAAATCCTTGCAGGATGCCCCATTAAAATCCCTACGTAAAAAAGACCTTGCGTTGATCCGGCCATCAAATAATTAAAAAATGCTCAGACAATCTGAAAAGAAATTGAAATATTAAATGCAAAAAAAAAAAAAAATCCATGATGTTACTATTCAAATTTTATTTTTTAATTATCTTCACGAATATAAATCAAATCTTCAGTATTTTTGCTCAAAAAGCAAGATCTGGTGATAGTGAATGTGTATATATCTGAGTAAAACGTAAAATCATCGGGGCGGCCTAAAGTCGGTATCAGCCAGACAGCGAGAAAGTCAATCCCCTTTTCACTAGCGCTAGACCAAGGAGATTATTTTAGCGTCTGAGGTGGAGCGCCCCACCTTCCATCAGCTCCTCACTTTACCGCACAGATCCCTGTGCTACTCATACGCTGAGTTGGCAAGGGCCGGTATCAAACAGGAACCTTGTGATTCCTAGCCGAACGCTCTACCGACTGAGCTTTGTCGTTAATTGCTTTATTTTCGTAGTTTCCTCTGGACATACACAAAACTGCCCTTTATATATGTATATAGATAGATAGATGGTAATTTGGGGAGGGTGGCAGGGACCCAAAGACCCCCTTCGCTGGCTGCTACGGCCCTGAACCATAGTCTCTGTAGCCGTTTTGAAGAATAAGAAAACACTGAAATTACTCTGTAAGCGGCCTGAGGCTTGAGTGTTAGACTATGCAAAGCTTAATAAATAACAATATCTTAGTCGTTTTTAGTTGTGTGAATTTCATCAATGGAACAGAAACATTAATATGCAAGTCTTGTTGGAAGAGAATTCTTTTATATTTCTCAATCCATATTGTTTGCTTTCCAGCAGTCGTAAAAACGTTAAAAAAAAAGAAAGAAGAATACGCACATAACGATGGAATACATTAACTGAATAAGAATAGAGAGTGAGCGTAACAAAGAAAATGTCTGCTAATTCTGCGATGATGTATATAAATAAATAAATACAAATATACAAAAGTAATACTCACATTCACCATCTAAATAAGTGTAAAAAAAAAAAGTCGTCGTGGTGGCCTAATGTCGGTATCAGCCAATCAGCGAGGGAGTCTATCCCCTTCTCACTAGCGCTAGACCAAGGAGATTGTTTTTGCGTCTGAGGTGGAGCGCTACACTTACTATCAGCTCCTTAATTTACCGCACAAATCCCTGTGCTACTCATACGCTGAGTTGGCGAGGGTAGGTATCGAACTAGGAACCTTATGGTTTCTTGCCGAACGCTCTACCGACTGAGCTAACTCGGCCCTTTTGCTTCATTAATAAAAATAAAAAAAATAAAAAATCTAAACTGAACAGTTATATTTCAGGGGAGGGAGGCTACCTACCTCCCCATTTTTAACACTTGTAATATTTTGACATGATTTTCTTTTAACATACTACAATAATAAAAAAATACAAGAAATAAATAAAAAATCTGAGCAAGGTACTGGCAATTATAAATATTATGGTCTTTTTTCCTTTTTTTGCACCATATATTTTCCCACATTAACAAGTAGACAAATTCCGATGAAGAAGACAACAAACAAATGGAGATAAAAACAGATTCATAAAAATACAATTTGTAAAATTAATGACGTTTGTTGCCAGACTTATCTGGCATAAAACATTCAAACATTTATTTATACTAACTATTATTTGTATTATTCGGACTATTGTCCACATCTTCACAATTTCTCTGAATGTTTGAGATGAGGTTTGATGATTAGTATTATCTGCGTTATTCGGACTATTGTCCTCATCTTCATTGTTATCTGTACAACGTTTCGACCGAGGTGTCCTCCGACCTTCTTCAGGTATTTATTGTTGGACTCGGGAACCTTCTTTTCGAATTCGGGAACCTTCTTTTCGAACCCGGGAACCTTCTTTCCGAACTCGTGAAACTTCTGGTCGTAATCGGGAGCCAACACGGAACATTGAACCAAACGCTTCATTCAGCCCATGGGGCTATCCTGTTCTCATTCCACTAACCATAGCTGGGGTATAGGTGTTAAGCTGTGTTAATTATTATTCTATGTTACTGCTGCCCCTGACCAGGATTGAATCTGCAGTCCAGAGATAACTGTCACTTAGAACTGTCTTAATCTAACTCCTTTATCCACTAGGCTAAAACTCAGAGAAATACTTATTCATACTTTCAAAACCACTGTAATACAATCAAAATCAATCCAATACTGTAAATAAACAATGTTGTCTAGACCTTGATGTAGCTTACTGTGTTTACTAAAACCCTACGATTGATATACAATAGCATTGATGAGATAATAAGGACAAATGTTCACAATTCTAGGCTAATATTTCAAAAACATAAGCCATTAGTCTAATTTCCCGCTAGTCTGACCATAACGTGTTTCTGCATCGTCTAATCCATAAAGAAAGATCAGGTTTTACGTAACTGTCTATTATTTATACTAGCAAATATATGCACCCTCCGGGTGCAAGTATTTAGGTTTTAATGTAATGAAATATCGTATTAAATTAGAAAGTCTAATAAGAAGGCAAATAAAAAGATATGTAACAGAGTGGGGGTATAATAGAAAAATAGAAATGAAACTTACTCCTCCATCACTCCCGTCTTTCATTGCTGAATTTTACGTATTTAACAATTTAGTTAAATTAGGAAATAAAGAATAAAATGACAGTTATTTTTTCTTGTTATTGGATTTCATTTAAGATTCATTGAAGAGATTTTTGCTCATATTCATGAAAATAAAACCAAACAATTAGAAATCAATAATACTAAGCACACATTTAATAAAATCACATTTTTAATATCAATATGCAAATTAGCCTTCCCATTCACACTGCAAACCTCTACTTTTTGTATATATAAATACAATTGCATGTTATTTGTATGTAGATATGGACAACACTAATAAAAAGGTGAAGCAATTTTATTAATAATTCAGGTTTAAATATAAATAAAATCATGGAGAATATGATGTAAATAACTATGTTAATTGTGACTCGAATAGTAATATAGTTTCGGTTACAGACATAAAAACACACAATCTCCATTATAATAAGATTTGTAAATATTTATGTGCACATTAGTTATAAATAGTAAACAATGTCATCTTATTTAATACTCTTAAACAAAGGATATTAGTTGCGGAGATTTTGGTTTGAAGTTACGGTAAGGTTAGGCCTAGAAATAAGGTAAGCTTCGACATTTCAAAAACACATCTCATGTAATGAACGACCCCCTTGTTTTTTTTAGGTGAAAAAAATTGATCTTAAAATGTCATTCATTACACGAGTATAAATGGTGAATCCATAGCCAACACCATCTTAATGGTTGGGGCACGGGAAAACTGGTTTGAAGTTACGGCAAGGTTAGGCCTAGAAATAAAGTAAGCTTCGACATTTCAAAAACACATCTCATGTAATGAACGACCCCCTTGTTTTTTGAGGTGAAAAATTGGTCTTAAAATGTCGTTCATTACACGAGTACATACGGTACTATTTTGCTTTCATTTTTTTTCTTTTTTCTTTTTTTCTTATTCAAGTCTTTGTGAAGATGGTATGATTTTAGTCGGGGTCATTTTTCTTTACCCGTGTAAGAGATATTCAACGAAGATCAATTGATCGCTGACATTATCGGCGAAAAAGTAAATTGTCGAGAATTTTTATTTATTAATCCTATCAATTTTATTGAGCGGGTAAACTGTAAGTATTAGCCTATATCTAATAAGAAACTAATATTAAAAAATACTGAGTAATTATCAGTACCAGGACACTTTAGATCAAAATTATGACAAGAGAGGAGAGAAATAGAGAGAGTGGGAAGAGAGGAAGGGAAAAGAGAGTGGGAGATAGTGCAAAGAACCAAAAGGGAATCAAGGCAAGCTTCGGTATTTCAAAAACATATCTCATGTTTTTAGGTAACAAATTGGTCTTGTCGTTCATTACACGAGTGTAAATGGTAAGTTCTAAGCCAACATTATCTTAGTGGTTGGGACACGGAAAGAATAAAACAAAAAAATAATGTTTTAGTGTTCGTTTTTTCTCGATTTGTTTAGCCTTACATTTGAATAGGTATTCCCACCTAATTCGTTAATTATTAATTAATTAATTTTCAAAAATTAGGTACGACTTCAATTAAGTACATATTCTCCCAAAAATTGTCGGCTAAAAAGGTCATATCAAAACACATCGTCTATTTGTTTACTCCTCATTTTTAATAAGTAAATCTGGTTATAGATTTACAGCCAGGGTGTCATACCCCTCGCGATTATACGATACGGACCCTCCCCCTCCCCCAAATCTATTTTCTATATCAATCCTTTTTTCTATATCAATCCTTTTTTAATCGTTTAATGTCGAATCCAATCATTTTGATAAATGCTCAGGTTGCTTACAGTACCTGCTGTCGCTTAAGTGGCTTTGGTGATTTGTAGCGGGTTGAAGACATAATTTTGTGTATAATCATTTTGTAAAAAATGAAATAAATCACTGAAACTTACTTTTATCTTTGATGGTGAATATAGATATTTGATTTCTATATAATCTTTGTTCTAGAAAACTGCAAACATTTATTACGGTCAATTCACTCTGCTGAATCACCGGTTCCCGCTTAATCGCGAAGATCATCTTTTTCTATTTAGCCCATAGATGGGACCCTAACAGATATTACCACTTCTGGTCAGAGTGGACCTGGAAGCAATGGTGATGAAGGAGTGTTCCACATTTCTCAGACCTCCAGAACTGGAACCTTACCATCAGATAGAGTTTAACGTCATACACAGGAAATGAAGACCCTCAATCGCCGCCTTCTAGCACATATATGATAAAAAGGTTTGGGGTTGCCATAAAGGACTTGAGGGCCCCGGAAGGGAGGGTTTCATATATTTTCCATGAATACTACTCTATCAGAAATGACATGTAGTAAAGTGGGGTCCTCGTATCATAGATTTGGGGGAGGGTCCGTATCGTATAATCGTGAGGGGCATGAGACCTTGGCTGTAAATCTATAACAAGATTTACTTATTTAAGAATGAGAGGTAAACAAACAGACGATGTGTTTTGATATGGCTTTTTTAGCCGACAATTTTTGGGAGAATATGTGCTTAATTGAAGTCGTACCTAATTTTTGAAAATTAATTAATTAATAATTAACGAATTAGGTGGGAATACCTATTCAAATATAAGGCTAAACAAATCGAGAAAAATCAATCTCTGTATGTACATTTCAGCCTATTAGGCCTCATCAGCAGAGCTATAGACAGGAAGACCGCTTTGTGTGTGATTCGAACCCTGACTGTCAAGCTGACAGGCAGGGACTATAACCGTTATACAAGCAGGCGCTTCCCAGATTTTTCGTTTTGTTTAGAAGTAGGTTATATTCCTCTTCACGGTGACTTTTACTACACGACAGTATGAGAAGTAAACAAACTGACGATGTGTTTTGATATGGCCTTTTTAGCCGATAATTTAAGAATACGAAGAAATATACACAAAATGTACGACTTTCTTTTTCTTTTTAATGTTAATGTGAGTAAATTGTAAAAAGAGAAGATGTTCAAGAAAGCATAACAAACAAATAGATGATAAATAAACTGTTATTTACTAAGTTATTTTCCGGCTTGTTAACAAGCTAGAATAAACACGAAGTAATTTTATAGTGGGGGATCCATGCACATATTGAAACTCATGCGTGGCCGTTGTGAAAAAAAAATGCCGTGTATGTCACTCCCTCCCTCTCTCTCTCTCTCTCTCTCTCTCTCTCTCTCTGTCTGTCTGTCTGTCTCTGTCTCTGTCTGTCTCTCTGTCTCTCTGTCTCTGTCTCTCTCTCCCTATATATATATATAGTTTTTTCCGTAGTTAGGGTCTTTCCATGTGTGGTTTAACCAAGCTGATGCAGGTAGACCATGAGGAGAGCTCAATGTGCCTAATACCAGTGAGTAAAAGGACAGAGCAAGATATTTAGTAAATGAAGAAAAACTCTAAACTTGCTTCATTACAATAATTTATTTCAACCGTATTAATACGGTATCTTAGGTAATCACAAGAACATGAAGAGTCATCTTCTTGTGATTACCTGAAGATGCCGTATTAATACGGTTGAAATAAATTATTGTAATGAAGCAAGTTTAGAGTTTTTCTTCATTTACTATATATATATATATATAAAATGGACTCTCTCGTCGATTTTCGACGCATGAGTGTTCATCCAATTAACAACCAACACAGTGATTTGTTTATAGTGGTAAAGGCTTGTGTAGGACCATTCCACACTTTTTGGCACAGTCGATAGGAAAGAACTGGTGCATCAAGGAATGCCACGAACCCAATCAACGACTGACCTCGGGAATTTTGAATTCAGAGTTATCCCTCTCCTAGACAGGTTACCTACCCATGGTTAAAGAGCCCAGTCTGTCCTACTATTTAACCCATAGCTGGAGGGAGAATATATGGATTCATACCTTTCCCAAGGGTATTAGCGCTATGTGAAATGCCAAAGCTTCGTCTAGGAATTGAACTCGAACCGACGAGTCCATATATATATATATTATATATATATATATATACTAGCTAAAGTACCCGGTCCATGACGGACTAAAAAAAAAAAAAAAAGAAAAAGTGGTGACTTAATTTGGCGGACCTGAACTTTTGGAACCCCACGCCCTCTAAAATTTTTCGTTTTTAATTATTTTTTTTTTCAACGGATTATTATCGATTGCAAACCAATCTATCCGATTGTAAAAAAAAAAACTAAAAAAAGTTATTTATTTTTCGAGTTTTCAAGGGTGCTCATTTCCCCGTATAAGTTTATAGTAAATCGAACCCATATCGAAACCGCTCTATCTTAACAGTTGGGCTGAATTTGCACTAAGGTATCAAAATTAAGGTGACACAGAAAAAACAGAACCCAAATTTTTTTATAAAAATGTTAAATTCAAGTAGGGGGGTTAGGATTTTGGGGTTAGGGTTAGGGTTAGGGTTTGGTGTTGGGGTTGGGGTGTTTAAGGTAAGTTTAATGGGAAAATAAATAAATAATTTGGGTTCTGTTTTTTCTGGGCCACCCCTAACTTTGACACATTTGCGCCAGTTTCCTTTCGAGCAGTTCCGATATGGGGGTTCGATTTACTATAAACTTATACGGGGAAATGAGCACCCCTGAAAACTCAAAATAAAGAACTTTCAAGAATTTTTTAAAATCTGATTGATTGGTGTGTAATCGATAATAATCCATTGAAGGAAAAATAAATATTTTAAATAAAATTTTTCTTTTTTAGCGGTTCCGATAAGGGGGTTTCAATTTACGATAAAACTTATAACGGGAAACTGAGCACCCCTGAAACTCGAAAAATAAATAACTTTTTTTTGAATTTTTTTTTACAGTCTGATAGATTGGTGTGCAATCGATAATAATCCATTGAAAGAAGAAAAAAAAATTAAAAACAAAAATTTTAGAGGGGTGTTCCAAAAGTTCAGGTCGCCCTTAATTAAAAAAATCTGCCTATTTTATTTATCATTAGAATTATGATAAATTAAGAACACATTTTCTCATTCAAGTTACGTACATTAAAATCATTTTTATTTTATGTTTAAGGTAAGAACATATCATACACTGTTTTTTTATATACGAATGTTAACTACATCGTATTTTTATTATAATTTTTGTTTTATTTTTATTACAATACGAATACAACTATGTTTACTTAGTTACGAAATAAGTAGTTATAAATTTAACTTCCTATTTTTTGTAAAAGGCTTTTCTTTCTAAATTCTTTTGTTTTTAATTTTTTCGTATATATATACAAAGTTGAGTTATATTATATTTATTAAATAAACGAAATAAAATTTATTAAACAATAATAAGCGCTTATTATTTATTTAATAAATAATAAGCGCTTATTATTGTTTTTTTACTTCGCTCTTTCTTACCAAATAAATATTTGTAAGATAGATTTATTTCATTTCATTTCTAACTAAATTAATATTTTAAGACAGGAATAAAAAGATTGCGATATGAATAAGATTTGATTTTTCGTTAAAACATACTTTTGCTGTCCGAAGCAAAATAATTTTTTTTCTAACTCGCTATAAAAAAATAATTCAATTGATAAAGACTCGTACAATTATAAATTGAGCAAGATTATTTTCTCTTCTTTTCACGAAAAGTTTCACTGAAACTCCAGTTTGAAAATAATATAGTATTGGGGACAATTTTAAAATTCAGTTTTTAATTGCTTGATAAGTTAGAAATAGATTGTAATTTATTTCTTTGAATTTTTTCTACATGACAATTAAATCTAGTTCTTAACGATAAAGAGAATGCAATATCTATTTTTGCTTACATTTTAAAAACGTCTTCATTAGTTCTCTAAACTATTAAGACTTTTTTTAAAACCATTAGTATTAATTACAAAACAACTCGTTTTAATCATTTTTTTTATTTTTACATTTATACAACCCTATACTGGTGACTGATTTTTATTGACATTTAAAATCTTATTTTAAAAAAAATGTAACGTAAACTTGTGTTTTGAAACAATTTTCATTTTTCTACAATTTTTTGTGCATGACAACAATTTAAATTAAGTGTGTGTACATTGTACAATAAAGTTAGTTCAAAACATACGATAAATATAAATAATATTTAGAAGATTTATAAAAAAAACGAATTTTATTTTTAAAATTTAGTTTGTCGCTAACATTTTCATTGTTTCTTTCTTTTTTTCTTTATTTTTTCTTTCTTTCTGCTGCTAAAAACAGCCAGGCGAGTCGCTAACATTTTCGTTGTTTCTTTCTTTCTTTCTTTCTGCTGATAAACAGTCAGGCGAGCCTCCGCTGATAGACCAAGTATTAGCAGCAGCTATGCTATGGCTTTCGAAAAATCGTTTGATTTTTGTTTGATTAATCGATTAAATCCCTTAATCAGTAAAATCAATAACCAAATTTGGAATTTTTCTTAGTTAGAACGATATCAATGTGTATGCAAGATTTTTGAATCTGAGTGACCTCCCCGTTTTTTTTGTTATACGTCGACACGTACATACCAAATTCTCTGTTTTAATATATTAGATATGGTGATCGCCACTTCTTCGCAGAAAAGGCCATTTCTACAATATTTGTGTTGGTTGTGCGATAGCAGATGTTTCAAGGATCCAGATTGTTTTTTATGTACCCTATCACATGTGAATCTCTTCCCCCGTCTTCCACACGTATGCGATGATACGTGACTGAGCAGCCCAGTCCTCGATGGACAGCCTGTCACACAGGTCGGTCAAATGTAGGAGTTGTATCCGTGACGACCGTTATGTCCCGCTGTGTAGAGACCGATCAGGATGGGGTGCTCGATCCACCTTACATCAAACCCTTACAGCTACCATCGGCCTGCCTAAATTTGTCTCTCAAAGATAAGTCACTTATTTTTTTATTTTAAATAGTAAATATTGTTTAACATTATGTTGAAATGCATCTATCTATCTCTCTCTCTCTCTCTCTCTCCTCTCTCTCTCTCTCTCTCTAATATTATATATATATATATATATATATATATATATATATATATATATATATATAAGGAAATAACAGATGGGGAAAAATCCGACAAAATATGATAAATGTTGAAGGAAACAGTGATAAAAACAAACAATTTCGATGAATTGATATTTTACCTATGTAAATTTGCGTGCTTTTGATTGAAATTGTTTTTTGCTTTTTATCATTTGTGTTCCTCACATTTATTCACGCACCACACCACCTCCCACCCCTATATCCATATTATATATTATATATATATATATATGTATATATATTATATTATTATATATCATCATCATGTCGCGCAATTTGCACGGATATCCATGACGATCTCTCGCCAACCTTCATCGACTCTGGGAGCTTTCTCGCAGCCATTATACATGAAATCTTTTGATTTCATCTAAGTACAAAAATAGTTTTCCATATGTAAATCACAACAAGGTGTTTTACGACCAAACTTCCTTGTGTAAATAGATATGCCCCACCCCCATCAAGAACTGTGACACTATGGGCGGTCAAAAACAGTTCCACATCCGTGGCGAGAAACGGGTTGGGTAAATCCTAACTTCTTATGTAAACATCGCAACGATTTTTCGCTATTCCCTGAATAGAAACTAAATTATTCTAAAAAGTAAGTAATAAACAACGACATTTGTTACTATGAACGTGTTTTTTTTTTTTTATGGTATAGAATCTTTATGATACATCAAGCTTTTAAAAGAATCTAAATAATTTCTTTCCCTCTGCAGCTGAAGGAGGAATATTGATTTTCACCAATAAAACATGTTTTGAATAAATGTCTTATTTGGGCCTTATTTTATTCCTGCTTCTTCATGATTGGTTAGTAAAAGTAAGTGGAACGAGCCGTGGGGCGGGGGGCTAAAGTCGCGGGTATCAGCGCACGGGGAGGGGGAGTATCTATTATTCCCTCTTCTGTTTCAAATCTATCAACTCTTCAAAAATAAATTTCACTAGTCGACGCTCTGCATATAGTGATGATAAAATAAGCTAGAACGATAGAGATTTAAAAGTTAGGGAGTTTTACAAAGGGGCATTCTGAG
>CM042161.1:48710447-48730447 GCA_023376005.1 Doryteuthis pealeii
TCACACACATTGCAGGGGAAATTCCCAGATCTACATTTGGTTGTTTCGTGGTCAACGAAGACGTTCCCGCCTGCAGTCCTGTTTATCTCATTATTGATCTGCTTAGCTCCTGTGTGACAGGTGGTCTCGCCAACCTGTTGTTAGAGGCCAAGATCTTCCACGCTTGAGTGTGATGTTACATTTATTCAGCGTTGTCTTAATATGGTCTTTGAACCACTTTGGGGGGGGGGGCTGCAATCTTGTGAGTTCACTGTAAAGTAAGATTTACGGGTGAGTCTGTCTGAGGCATTAATCATAACAGAAACCGTTAAAGGAAGCGCAATAGTCCTCTTAAATAAAAATAATACAGATTTTTAAAAATCCAGGAAATACTAGCGGTAAAACACATATATTTCAATAGAAGTAAATATAGACAAGAATATAAATATCAAAAATTACCAAAATTACAAACATCACCAAGGACATATTGACCTAAAAAAGAAAAGTACCTTAAAAAGTAGCAATTTTTACAGCTACCAAAAGTTCACAAATTAAAAAATTGGAAATCCAAAACAGAATTCTTGTGTAAATTTTAAAAATACCACTTAGAACAAACTGCAAACCCTTAAAACGAACATATAACACAACATAATATATACATATACACTCGCATATAATCCGATACACATAAATAAGCACATATACATACATTATATTACACCACAAAATACATACACATAAATAACACATATCACATATACACAGTGTAATAATATATGTGAGCTGTATATATGTATGTATATTGTTTGTTTGTGTTTATATACTATATACCAGTGTGTGTGTGTGTGTTTATGATTAGCATATATAGTGTTTGTGTACTATGTATATATAGTGTATATTAATATATATATAGTATTAATATATATATATATATATATATATATAGTGTTGTGTTATTATGTATATATATATATATATATATATATATATATAGTGTTTGTGTTATATAAATATAGTGTTTTTGTTATATATATATATATATAATATATATATAGTGTTTGTGTTTATATATATGGTGTGTGTGTGTGAGTATATATATATATTATATAATATATATATATATATAGTGTTTAGTACTATATTAGTGTTGTGTTTAAGTATAAATATATAGTGTTTGTGTTATAATATATATTATATGAAGATAGGATTGGATGTAGTAGAATCGGACATATGAGGTAGGTAAAAAGATAGTGAACAAGAAATGATTACTCAAAAACAAATCTAGAGTTGAAATATTTCGGTCGATAGATGTCCTGATAAATCGGGACGAAAATTTCAAACTCTTAGATTTGTTTTGAGTTATCATGTCTTGTTCACTATCCTTTTACATACCTCATATATAATATAATATATATATATATTATATATATATATATATATACAGAAACACAAACAGAAACACATATATTATATATACGTACATATAACAAAGCACTATATATACATGGCATACCACAAAACATATATAATGTGTGGTGGCGTATGTATACAACAACATATTTTAATTTCATAATTTACATACGCCTGCCGCGTTATGATTCAGTGTTGTAAGCTAAGTAGAGAAGGGCGCACATAAAAAAGGGCGCCAAGACATCTACTTCATAATTCTAAATTCATAGTTCTTTTTTCCTTTCTTTTTTTTTCCTTCCTTTTTTTTTTGTTGCCAATAATTAATAAGCTAGACTCGCAGTGCGCGCGTGTGTGAATGAGTTCTTTTTCTCAATGGTACCCCCCTCTCTCTCTCTCTCTCTCCTCTCTCTCTCTCTCACCACACACACAACACACAAACACACAATTTGGAGCTTTATGTCATCAAAATCTATGCCTTTAAATCAGTTTATTATTCTTTTACATTAAAAATAATTATACTTTTTACATATGTAAAAAAGATGAATTATATTATTATAAGTAAAAAAAAAAAATAAAAGTCGCGGGCAGCCTAATGTCGGTATCAGCCAAACAGCGAGGAGTCTATCCCCTTTTCACTAGCGCTAGACCAGGAGATTATTTTAGCATCTAAGGTGGAGCGCACACCTACCATCAGCTCCTCACTTACCTCCACAGATCCCTGTGCACTCATAGGCCTAAGTTGGCAAGGGTCGGTATTCGAACAACGGAACCTTGTGTCTCTCTAATATCAACTGAGCTTATTACTTTTTACATATATTATTATACTTTCTTTAAAAAAAAAAAATCTTTAATATAATACTATCTTTTACATATTGAATTATTTGCAATAGCTCTTAAGTAAAATATTAAACGTCGTAATCAATTTAAATTCTCATTATCTATTATCCCAAGTCCTGTAGTATAACTATGGACAGTAGTTCGATTTCTCACTGGTTGCACCAATCTATCTCTAATAATTAAGTTTTGTAAATGTTCATCTAGTGTTTTGTAATGGTTTAACCAAGCTACTCATATAGACTATTAGCAATTGGGTTCGATTCTCACTGGCCCATACTTCCGGCTTTTTACTCACTTTTTAAAAAATTACTTATCATTAAAAATTTTAACAAATGAGGCTAAACATGAGTTTGGCCCTACTTAAACTTGAAGTCGAAAAGACACTCCTAGAGTGAAAACACATGCTCTCCCGTAAAGAAAAATGTTCTTGGTGCTATTATTAAAGAAAGCCAGGCTTAAGCGAGAAAACAGATGAGGGGGTGATAGATTTGGTCTTACTTCAGTTCTGCTTGTCTACCTCGTCGGCCGCCATCTTTTCAGGTTGATTTCTGTGGGTTGGTTTCTTCGGGTGTTGTTCTGTGCTTTTCGTTTGTTAATTAAATAAAGCAAGCTTGTTTCTTTATTATTAAGAACAAGCCAGCCCAAACCGGGTGGTGAGAAGCCGGCATCTTGAGAGCCGATGGACAACGACTTCTCTTCGGTAAGTAATCTACTATATATCTTACTGGTGCGTTTTTTTGGTGGGGGGTCAAAACGAAGGTTACACTTCCAATTATCGACAGAAACTTTCCCCTCAACTCTCAATATATTAATTGAACTCTGATTGAAATGATCTCTCACTACTTACACAATCATAAGCTACCCATAATTAGTAACACAATTTATAAACAACCTTAAGATAATTGGGTTTTATAGGAATAGTACTGCAGTCGTAAACGTTCGGCTAGAAACCACAAGGTTCCTAGTCGATACTGTCCTCGTCCAACTCAGCGTATGAGTAGCACAGGATCTGTGGGGTTAAAGTGAGAGCTGATGGTAGTGGCGCTCCACCTTCAGATGCTAAAATAATTCTCTTTGGTCGTAGCGCTAGTGAAAAAGGGGATAGACCCCCTCACCGTTTGGGCTATACCGACTTTAGCCTTTGCCCGATCGGACTTACTTTTACTACAATTCATGAAGAGCGAGCAAAATACATTCATCAAATGGTTTTTGAAAATCTAATATTCTCTTCAGCTGCAGAGAAATATTTTAGATTCTTTTAAAAGCTTTGTATCATAAATGATTTATATCATAAAAATAACACGTTCATTTTGTGTGTTACTTACTTTAGAATTATGTGTCTATTCCAGAATGCCGAAAAATGTACATAAGGAAGTTAGTATTACCGCAAACCCGTTCGCACTGATTGATGTGACGCAGGTCACAAGATATAGGGATCTATGTACACAAGGAAGTTGGGCGTAACACGGCGGTGGTGTACAATATGGAAAACATTTTTGTACTAAAATGAAATCAAAAGATTGATTCATTGTATAATTGACACACACATATTATTTGTGTGTGTGGAGAAAGGAACAAACCACTGGATGTTATGGAAACTGATGTTTATTGTCGACGATGCAACGTTTTCGGTCTATTAGACCTTCTCAGGACTTGAATATAGTTCTTGCTTCAATGATGGACATTCTTCAAAATGGTGAAACAGTAGGTTGTCAGTAGGGCACTGGATGATTTGGAAACTGGAGTATTGTTCGACGATGCAACGTTTCGGATCTATTAGACCTTCTTCAGGACTTGAATATAGTTCTTGCTTCAATGAGGACATTCTCAAAATGTTGAAAAACAGTAGGTTGTCTGTAGGGCACTGGATGTTATGAAAACTAGGTATGTATGTCGGGACGATGCAACGTTTCGGCTCTAGTAGACTTCTTCCAACTTGGAATATAGTTCTTGCTTCAATGCATGGACATTCTCAAAATGGTGAAAAACAAGATAGATTGTCAGTAGGGGAGGGGTTGGTTTGGTGGGTAAGTGGATTTTTCTGCTCTCTAGATGGGGAGGGTTAGAAGGTAATTCAGGTGTTAGTTCAGATGTTGGATGAAGGATTGGTCAAGATAAATATGTATGTGTATGTGTTCTGTTTTTAATTGTTTTTATATATAGTGTGTGTTGGGGATTTGTCTTTTAGTTGTATATGTGTGAGTTTTTTTTTTGTTTTTTTTCTTTGTAAAGGGGAAAGGTAGATTTTGTTAAAATTTAGTGAGTATATGTATCACTGTTATAATTATATTATTATTATTATATTAATAAGTGGCGATATTATTATTAAATGTATTCATTATGTATCATATATATTGTATGTACTCTATGTTTCTATATTTTGGTATATCTACTGTCTTTAATTCTGTATATCTGTTATCTATCTAATCTATAATCTGTAATATCTAGTGGGTGTCTATATCATAAATATATATATATATATTATATATATATATATATATATATATATATATATATATATATATAATATATAATATATATGTGTGTGTGTGGTGTGTGATGTGTGTGTGTGTATGTGTTGTGAGGAGTGTGTGTGGTGTGTGTGTGGTTAGATGTGGGTGCCATGAATAAATTTGAGGAACACAAAAATTAAAAAACAATTTCAATCAAAAGCTACGCAAATTCACATAGGTAAATATCAATTTTGATCGAAATTGTTTGTTTTATCCACTGTTTCCTTCAACAATTTACTCATATTTTTATCGATTTTTCCCCATCTGTTATTTCCTTATATATATATATAATAATATATATATATAAATATAGATAGATAGATAGATAGATTAGATAGATAGATATATGCATTTCAACATAATTGTTACATACAATATTACTATTTAAAATAAAAATAAGTACTTATCTTTGAGAGAGACAAATTTAGGGCAGGCCGTGGTAGCTGTAAGGGGTTGATGTAAGTGGATCGAGCACCCCTCCTGAAATCTCTCTACACAGCGGGAAACATAACGTCGTCACGGATACAACTCCTACATTTGACCGACCTGTTGTGACAGGGCTGGCCACGAGGGAGGGCTGCTCAGTCCACGTATCATCGCATACGTGTGGAAGACGGGGAAGGATTCACATGTGATAGGGTACATAAAAACAAATCTGGATCCTTGGACCATCTGCTTCGCACAACCAAACTTACTTGTAGAAATGGCCTTATTCTGTGAAGAAGTGGCAATCACCATATATATATATATATATATATATATATATATATTATATTATATATATGTAAAAATGGAAAAGGAATTGAACCGACAATATTGAGGAAAATGAGTTAAGAAAAGAAAGTAAATGGATAAAATGAATTTAATCGATATCACATTATCGAATATCACTTACACATGGTGTTTCCCGTCAGTTATGTGTGTGAAAAATATTTCGCAACATTACAGATCGACCTTCATCAGAGTGAACATTTATTTTATTAAAATATCATATAAAAATATATATAATCATATAAAAAAAATGTTACCTCTTGATGAAGGTCGATTCTTGTATGTGTGCGAAATATTTTTCACACACTTAAACTGACCGAAACACATGTGGTAAGTGATATTCGATAATGTGATATGCGATTAAATTCCTTTTATCCATTTACATTTTCAAAATTAGGTACGACTCCAATTAAACACTTATTCTCCAAAAAATACGCAAAAATCTAAAAACCTTGTACAACTTACCACATCGTCGTGTAATAAAAGTCACTAGAAGAGGGAATGTTAACCTACTCTAAACAAATCATAAATCTAAGAAGTTCGTTTGGTGTTGGGTTTATGGATCGGCCTGTCAGCTTGGCAGTCCGCGTTCAATCACGCACAGGGCGGTCTTCCGATCTATAGCTCTTGCTGATGAGGCCTAATAGGCCGAAATGTATACATACAGAGATTGATTTTTCTCGATTTGTTTAGCCATACATTTAATAGGTATTCCGCCTAATTCATTATTAATTAATTAATTTCAAAAATTAGGTACGACTCAATTAAACATTATTCTCCATATATATATATATATATGGACTCGTCGGTTCGATTTCAGTTCCTAGACGAAGCTGTTGTCATTTCACATAGCGCTAATAACCCTTGCGGAAGGTATGAATCCATATATTCTCCCTCCAGTATGGGTTTAAATAGTAGGACAGCAACTGGCTCTTTAACCATGCGGGTAGGAACCAGTCTAGGAGAGAGGATCACTTCTGAATTTTCAAAATTCCCGAGGTCAGTCGTTGTTGCGTTTTCGGCATTACTTGATGCAACCTCAGTCTTTTCCTATCGACTGGCCAAAAAGTGTGGAATGGTCCTACACAAGCCTTCACCACTATAAACAAAAATCACTGTGTGGTTGTTAATTGGATGAACCACCATGCGTCGAAAATCACGAGAGAATCCATTTATATATATAATATATATACTATAATTTAATATATATAGTAAAGTTGAAGAAAAACTCTAAACTTGCTTCGATTATTTTTCAATAATTTATTTCAACCGTATAATCGTCATCTTAGTAAATCACAAGAAGATTGACTCCATGTTCTGTGATTTACCTAAGATGCCGTATTAATACGGTTTGAAAAAATTATTTTGTAATGAAGCAAGTTTAGAGTTTTTCTTCATTTACAAATATCTGCCTGTCCTTTACCACTGGTATTAGGCCACATGAGCTCTCCTCATGTCTACCCTGCATCAGCTTGGTTAAAACCACACATGGAAGACCCTAACTACGAAAATATATATATATATAGAGAGAGGAGAGACAGAGACAGAGAGACAGAGACAGACAGAGCAGAGACAGACAGACAGAGAGAGAGAGAGAGAGGGAGGGTGAACATACACGGATATTTAATTATTTCACAACGCCAACTTCATGAGTTTCAATATGTGCATAGGAATCACCCCACTATAAATGACTTCCTGCTTTATTCATAAGCTTGATAACAAGCCGGAAAATAACTTAGTAAAAATAACAGTTTATTTACTTTAGCATCATATTTGTTTGTTATGCTTTCATTGAGATCTTCTCTTTTTACAATTTTACTCACATTTAACATTAAAAAGAAAAAGAAAGTCGTACAATTTGTGTATAATTGTCTATCGCCCATACTTAAATTATCGGCTAAAAAGGCCATAATCAAAACACACGTCAGGTTTTGTTTACTTCTCAACTGTCGTGTAGTAAAAGTCACTGAAGCAGCAAATAACCTACTTTCTAAAAGAAACGGAAACATCTGGGAAGGCCTGCTCCGTGTAACGGTTATAGTCCCGCCTGTCAGCTGACAGTCCAGGGTTCGAATCACACACAAAGCGGTCTTCCTGTTCATAGCTACTGCTGGAGGCCTAATAGGCTGAAATGTTACATACCAGAGATTGATCTTTTTCGATTTGTTTAAGCCTTACATTTGAATAGGTATCCCACCTTATATCGTTAGTATATTAATTAATTAATTTCAAAAATTAGGTACGACTTCAATTAAAGCAACATATTTCATCCCAAAACATTTCGGCTAAAAGCCATATCAAACACATTCGTCCTGTTTGTTTACTCTCATATCTTAAATAGAAGTAAATCTTGTAATAGATTTACAAAAACACAGGGTGTCTGCCCCTCGCGATTATACGATACCGGACCCTCCCCAAATCTATAGATACGAGAAACCCCACTTTACTACAATGTCATTTCTGCATAGAGTAGCTATATCATGGAAAATAACATGAAACCACCCTTCCGGGGCCCTCAAGTACATTTATGGCAACCCAACTTTTTATCATATATCGTGCATAGAAGGCGGCGATATTGAGGTCTTCATGTTCCTGTGTATGACGTAAACTCTATCTATAGTAAAGGTTCCAGTTCTGGAGGTCTGGAATTGGAACACTCCTTCTCGCCATTGCTTCCCAGTCAGTTGACCAGGAGTTGGTAAATCTGTTAGAGTCCCAATCTATGGGCTAAATAGAAAAGATTATCTTCGTGATCAAGCGGGAACCGGTGATTCAGCGAGTGAGTGACCGCAATAAATGTTTGCAGTTTTCTAGAACAAAATTATATAGAAATCAAATATCTATATTCACCATCAAAGATAAAAATAGTTTCAGTGATTATTTCATTTTTTACAAAAATGATTATACACAAAATTATGTCTTCAACCGCCTACAAATCACCAAAGCCACTAAGCGACAGCAGGTACTGTAAGCAACCTGAGCGTTTATCAAAATGATTGGATTCGACATTAAACGATTCAAAAAGGTTGATATAGAAAAAAAAGATTGATATAGAAAAAGATTTGGGGAAGGGGGGTCCGTATCGTATAATCGCGAGGGGCATGACACCCTGGCTGTAAATCTATAACCAGATTTACTTATTTAAAAAATGAGGATAAACAAATAGACGATGCGTTTTGATATGGCTTTTTAGCCGACAATTTTTTGGAGATATGTGCTTAATGAAGTCGTCCTAATTTTTGAATATTAATTATTAATAATTAACGAATTAGGTGGGAATACCTATTCAAATGTTAAGGCTAAACATCGAGAAAAAACGAACACTTAAAACATTATTTTTTGTTTTATTCTTTCCGTGTCCCAACCACTAAGATAATGTTGGCTTAGAACTTACCATTTACACTCGTGTAATGAACGACAAGACCAATTTTGTAACTTAAAAACATGAGATATGTTTTTGAAATACCGAAAGCTTGCCTTGATTCCCTATTTGGCTCTTTGCACTATCTCCCACTCTCTTTTCCCTTCCTTCTCTTCCCACTCTCTCTATTCTCTCCTCTCTTGTCATAATTTTGATCTAAAGTGTCCCGGTACTGATAATTACTCAGTATTTTTTAATATTAGTTTTTTTCTTAGATATAGGCTAATATTACAGTTTACCCGCTCAATAAAATTGATAGGATTAATAAATAAAAATTCTCGACAGGTATCGACAATTTACTTTTTCGCGATAGATGGTGATGCGTGTATAATGTCAGCGATCAACTTAACTTCGTTAAATATCTCTTCACAGGGTAAAGAAAAATGACCCCGACTAAATCATACCATTCTTCACAAAGACTTGAATAAGAAAAAAAGAAAAAAGAAAAAAATGAAAGAAAAAAAAATGAAAGAAAATAGTACGTATTGTACTCTTGAATGAACACATTTTTAAGATCAATTTTTTTCACCTCAAAAAACAAGGCGTGTCGTTCATTATTAGAGATGTGTTTTGAAATTGTCGAAGCTACCTTATTTCTAGGCCTAACCTTACGTAACTTCCAAACCAAAATTCTCCGCAACTAATATCCTTTGTTTAAGAGTATTAAAAAGATGACATTGTTTTACTATTTATAACTAATGTGCACATTAAAATATTACAAATATAAATAATAGACAGTTATGTTTAAACTCGATGTTTCTTGATGGATTAGGAACGATGCAGAAATGTTAATGGTCAGACTAACGGGAAATTAGACTAATGGCTATGTTTTAAATATTAGTCCTAGAATTGTGAACATTTGTCTTATTTACTAGCAAATATATGCACCCCCGGAATAAGAATGCAAATAAAAGATTTGGAACAGAGGGGGTATGGGTAGAAAAATAGAACAACTTTGAAACCAACTCTTCCATCATTTCCATTACTTCCGTCTATTCAGTGGAAATTTCTAATTTTAACATTTAGTAAAAATAGGAGGAAAAAATAAAATTATAGTTATTTCTTCTTGTTAAAGGGATTTCTTTTAAGATTTATTGAAGAGATTTTTGCTATATTCAATAACGATAAACACCAAAACAATAGAAATCCCAATAATACTAAGCATATATTTATTAAAATCAATTTTTTTAAAGATCAATATGCAAATTAGCCTTCCCATTCCACTAATAATCCACTATTTTGTTGTATATATAAATACAATTGCCTGTTATTAGTTGTAGATATGGTAACAGTTAAGTAATGAAAACAATTTTATCTAATAATTGAGGTTAAATAAAAATAAAATCATGGCAGAATGATTATGTAAATAAACGAAAGAATGGTGACTTGTATTGTATAGTTTCGGTTACAGACAACAAACCCACAATCTCCATTATTAAAATATCAATCAAGCTGATGTATTATCAATGGTAGGATTTTAGTAAACACAGTAAGCTACATCAAGGTCCTAGACAACATTGTTTTTTACAGTATTAGGATTGATTTTGATTGTATTACAGTGGTTTGAAAGTATAAATAAGTATTTATCTAGAATTTAGCCTAGTGGATAAAGGAGTTAGGTTAAGACAGTTCTAAGTGACAGTTATCTCTAGACTTAGATTCAATCCTGTCAGGGGCAGCAGTACACATAGAATAATAATTAACACAGCTAACACCTATACCCACTATGGTTAGTGGAACTGAGTACCGGATTACCCCCATGGGCTTGAATAAAGGGTTAGGTGCAAAGTTCTGTGTTGGCTCCGATTACGACCATTTAAGTTTCCCGAGTCGGAAAGAAGGTTCCCGGTTCGAAAAGAAGGTCCCGAGTTTCGAAAAGAAGGATTCATGAGCTCCAACAATAAATTTACCTGAAGAAGGCCGGAGGGCACCTCGGCTGAGGACGTTGTACAGATAACAATTGAAGATGAGGACAATAGTTCCGAATAACGCAGATCAATACTAATTCATTCAAGCCTCATCTCAACATTCAGAGAAATGTGAAGATGTGACAATAGTCGGAATAATACAAATAAACTAAGTATAAATAATGTTGCAATGTTTTTATGCCAGATAAGTCTGGCAAAACGTCATTAGTTTACAAATTGTATTTTTATGGAATCTATGTTTTTATCTTCATGTTGTTTGTTGTCTTCTTACGGAATTGTTACTTGTTAATGTGGGAAAAGTATATGTGCAAAAAAAAAAGGAAAAAAGACCATTAACATTTATAATGCCAGTACCTCATCGATTTTTATTATTTGTTGTATCTTTATTATTATATGTAGTATCGAAAGAAACATGCAAAATATACAGTGGTAAAACATGGGGAGGGAGTAAGCCTCCTCCCCTAAATATAACTGTTCAGTTTTAGATTTTTTTATTTTTTTTTATTTTTTTTATATGAAGCAAAAGGGCCGGGTTAGCTCAGTCGGTAGAGCGTTCGTCAAGAAACCATAAGGTTCCTAGTTCGTATACCCACCTCGCCAACTCAGCGTATGAGTAGCACAGGGGATCTGTGCGGTTAAATTAAGGAGCTGATAGTAAGTGTGGCGCTCCACCCCAGACGCAAAAACATCTCCTTGGTCTGCTGTATGAGAAAGGGATAGACTCCCTCGCTGATTGGCTGATGCCAACATTAGGCCACCCACGACGACTTTTTTTTTTACACTTATTTAGATGGTGAATGTGAGATTACTTTTATATATTTTTATATATATATACATCATCGCAGAATTAGCAACATTTTTCTTGTTTACGCTCACTCTCTATTCTTATTTCAGCTTTAATGTATTCATCGTTATCGTGCGTATTCTTCTTTCTTTCTTTTTTAACGTTTTTACGACTGCCTGAAAGCAAAACAATATGGATTGAGAATATTAAAGAATTCTCTTCCAACAAGACTTGCATATAAGTTCTGTTCCATTGATGAAATTCAGCACAACTAAAGACCACTAAGATATTGTATTATTAAGCTTTGCCATGTCTGAACACTCAAAAGCCTCAGGCCGCTTACAGAGTAATTTCAGTGTTTTCTTATTCTCAAAACGCTATGCAGAGACTATGATTCAGGCCTAGCAGCCAGCGAAGGGGGTCTTTGGGATCCCTGCCACCCCTCCCCAAATTACCATCATATCTAATTACATATATAAGGGCAGTTTTTGTATGTGGTATGTATGTCCAGAGGAAACTACGAAAATAAAGCAATTAACCACAAAGCCTCAGGTCGGTAGAGCGTTCGGTAGGAATCACAAGTTCCTGGTTCGATACCGGCCCTTGCCAACTCAGCGTATGAGTAGCACCAGGGATCTGTGCGGTAAAGTGGAGGAGCCTGGAATGGAAGGTGGGGCGCTCCACCTCAGACGCTAAAATTAATCTCCTTGACGTCTAAGCGCTAGTGAAAAGGGGATTGGACTTTCTCGCTGTCTGGCTGATACCGACTTTAGCCGCCCGATGATTTTACGTTTTTACTCAGATATATACACATTTCTACTATCACAGATCTTTCTTTTTGAGCAAAAATTAATGAAGATTTGATTTATATTCGTGAAGATGATTAAAAAATAATTTGAATAGTAACACGCATGGATTCTTTTTTTTTTTTTTTTTGCATTTAATATTTCAATTTCTTTCAGATGTCTGAGCATTTTTAATTATTTGATGGCGGATCAACCAGGCTTTTTTACGTAGGGATTTTAATGGGGCACCCTACAAGGATTTAACTCGTGATTCAGTAATAATGGATCTTGCGAGACTGACTTTTTTACCCACCTTACCCTGCAACGCGGGTAGCTGCTTCTGGCTACATATATAAAGGGCAGTTGGTGTGTGTGTATGATGTCCGGTGAAACTATGAAAATTAAACAATTAATGAAAAAGTAAATATATATACACATTAAATATCACCGGTTCTTGCTTTGCTTGCAAACAATTATGAAGATTTGACTTATATTCCAAATATATTTAAAAAAAAATTAAATATACATAGAAATAGCATAGAAAATTCTACTTAAAAATATCCAGCATTGTAAATTCAAAAGTAAACAAATCAATACATCAAGGTTCCACTTCTCTTACCAGGGCGTCGCTGGGTAGCGATTCTAGTTTAGTAATATTGCTATACGGTTTATTTTAACAAACACTATAAAGAAGAAAAAACACAAGGCAAGAGGACGGTACTTTTTAATGTACTTTTTATGTACTTGCCAGTAACTAACCATATGGGGGTGGCCTTATAACCTAAGGACAAATTTCTAAATTTTGTTGGACACCCCACCCGCAAATTAAAATAAATTTAAGAAATAGATAACTAAATTAGACAGAGCCTATTCTAGTACTGATCACCCAAGGCGGAGTTTTAACAGGTTGTATTCAGAGTTTTCGTTCTCCTAGTTAAAGAGCCAGTCTGTTCTACAATTTACCCATAGCAGGAGGAGAGTAGTTGTAATTCACACCTTTCCTAGGGGTATTAGCGCTATGTGAACTGGATTTGAACTCGGGTCGACGAGTCCATTTCCTACGGACTTGCTACGATGTCTGTATTGATGAAGAGCTTTTAAAAGTCACACTCCTTGCGAAGTGATAAATTAAGCTTAGATTTATTGTATGAAGTTAATAAAAAAACGTACTAATGCAGGGAAGAGATAACAACAAAATACACTTTTTAAAAGTAAGGACTTTATTTAGAAATGCGTTGGTAATCCAGTAGAGAGATTGAGAAGAAGAAGAAGAAGAAGAAGAAGAGAAGAGAGAGAGAGAGAGAGAGAGAGAGAAGAGAGAGAGGACGAGAGAGAGAGAGTTGAATATACTATTTTACCCAAACAGTTCGATAGGAGTGCACAAGGTCACAAGTAGGGGCATCCAATAATGAATTTATTTCGGATTTCATAAAATTTAGTGAGGGTGAAGTCAAACCTAGTAAAAAAAAAAACGAATATATTTCTCCTAATATATTTTAGGAAAAAAAATATTGGAAACATAAATTTATCTAAAGCTGAATAAGATAAAATGTCGTGAAAAATTTGACTTTTAATGATTTTTCATTAAGAATTAAAAAAATACTGTGACGTAGGCAGTGACGTAGTTTCGGTTTTACAGACAAAATGGAGACGAATTCATTATTTATTATTATTATTTTATTATTATTATTATAATGAAAATTTGACTTAATTGATTTTCATAGAATTAAAAATACTGTGACGAAGCAGTGACTAGTTTTCGTTACAGACAAAATGAGACCGAATTTCCATTATAATAATAATAATAATAATAATAATATAATGGAAATTCGGTCTCATTTTGTCTGTAACCGAAACTACGTCACTGCCTACGTCACAGTATTGTTTTTTAATTCTTATGAAAAATCAATTAAAAGTCAAATTTTTCACGAACATTTTGATACTTATTCAGCTTTAGATAAAATTATGTTAAAAAATATTTTTTTTTCCTAAAATATATTAGGAGAAATATATATTTTTTTTTTACTAGGTGACTTCACCCTCCACTTAATTTTATGAAATCCGAAATAATCATTATTGGATGCCCCCTACTTGTGACCTTTGTGTTCACATCCTATCGGAACTGTTTGGGTAAATATAATATTCAACTCTCTCTCTCTCTCTCTCTCTCTCTCTCGTTCTCTCTCTCTCTCTCTCTCTCTTCTTCTTCTTCTTCTTCTTCTTTTCTTAATCTCTCTACCTGATTACCAACGCATTTCTAAAATAAAGTCCTTACTTTAAAAGTACTATTTTGTGTTAATCTCTCCCTCATTAGTACATTTTTTTATTAACTATCATACAATAAATCTAAGCTTAATTATCACTTCGCAAAGTTACTTAAAGCTCTTCATCAATACAGACATCGTAGCAGAGTCGTAGGAAATGACTCGTCGACCCGAGTCAAATCCAGTTCACATAGCGCTAATACCCTAGGAAAGTGTGAATTACAACTACTCTCCCTCCTGCTATGGGTAAATGTTAGAACAGACTGGGCTCTTTAACCTAGGAGAACGAAAACTCTGAATACAAACCTGTTAAAAACTCCGTGGGTGATCAGTACTGAATAGGCTCTGTCCTAAATTAGTTATCTATTTCATTAATTTATTTTAATTTGCGGGGTGGGGTCACAAATTTTAGAATTTGGTCTTAGGTTATCAAAGGCCACCAATATGGTTAGTACATGGCAAGTTACATTAAAAAGTTTAAAAAGTTACCAGTCCCTTGCCTTTGTGTTTTTCTTCTTTATATTGTTTTGTTAAAATAAAACCGTATAGCAATATTTACTAACTAGAATCGGCTACCAGCGACGCCTGGTAGAGAAGTGGAACCTTGATGTATTGATTTGTTTACTTTTGAGATTTACAAATGCTGGATATTTTAAGTAGAATTTCTATGCTATTCTATGATATATTTTAATTTTTTTTTTTAAATATATTGGAATATAAGTCAAATCTTCATATTTTTGGCCACAAAAGCAAGAACGGTGATATTTAATGTGTATATATATTTACTTTTCATTAATTGTTTTATTTCATAGTTTCACCCGGACATACATACCACACACACCAACTGCCCTTTATATTATGTACCAGAAGCAGCTACCGGCGTTGCAGGGTAAAGGTGGGTAAAAAGTCAGTCTCGCAGATCCATTATTACTGAATCACGAGTTAAATCCTTGTAGGGTGCCCCATTAAAATCCCTACGTAAAAAAGACCTTGCGTTGATCCGGCCATCAAATAATTAAAAAATGCTCAGACAATCTGAAAAGAAATTGAAATATTAAATGCAAAAAAAAAAAAAAAAAAAAATCCATGCTGTTACTATTCAAATTTTATTTTTTAATCATCTTCACGAATATAAATCAAATCTTCATTATTTTTGCTCAAAAAGCAAGATCTGGTGATAGTGAATGTGTATATATCTGAGTAAAACGTAAAATCATCGGGGCGGCCTAAAGTCGGTATCAGCCAGACAGCGAGAAAGTCAATCCCCTTTTCACTAGCGCTAGACCAAGGAGATTATTTTAGCGTCTGAGGTGGAGCGCCCCACCTTCCATCAGCTCCTCACTTTACCGCACAGATCCCTGTGCTACTCATACGCTGAGTTGGCAAGGGCCGGTATCGAACCAGGAACCTTGTGATTCCTAGCCGAACGCTCTACCGACTGAGCTTTGTCGTTAATTGCTTTATTTTCGTAGTTTCCTCTGGACATACATACACACATACAAAAAACTGCCCTTTATATATGTATATAGATAGATGGTAATTTGGGGAGGGTGGCAGGGATCCAAAGACCCCCTTCGCTGGCTGCTACGGCCCTGAATCATAGTCTCTGTAGCCGTTTTGAAGAATAAGAAAACACTGAAATTACTCTGTAAGCGGCCTGAGGCTTGAGTGTTAGACTATGCAAAGCTTAATAAATAACAATATCTTAGTGGTCTTTAGTTGTGTGAATTTCATCAATGGAACAGAAACATTAATATGCAAGTCTTGTTGGAAGAGAATTCTTTTATATTTCTCAATCCATATTGTTTGCTTTCCAGCAGTCGTAAAAACGTTAAAAAAGAAAGAAAGAAGAATACGCACATAACGATGGAATACATTAACTGAATAAGAATAGAGAGTGAGCGTAACAAAGAAAATGTCTGCTAATTCTGCGATGATGTATATAAATAAATAAATAAAAATATATAAAAGTAATACTCACATTCACCATCTAAATAAGTGTAAAAAAAAAAAAAGTCGTCGTGGTGGCCTAATGTTGGTATCAGCCAATCAGCGAGGGAGTCTATCCCCTTCTCACTAGCGCTAGACCAAGGAGATTGTTTTTGCGTCTGGGGTGGAGCGCCACACTTACTATCAGCTCCTTAATTTACCGCACAGATCCCTGTGCTACTCATACGCTGAGTTGGCGAGGGTAGGTATCGAACTAGGAACCTTATGGTTTCTTGACGAACGCTCTACCGACTGAGCTAACCCGGCCCTTTTGCTTCATTAATAAAAATAAAAAAAAATAAAAAAATCTAAACTGAACAGTTATATTTCAGGGGAGGGAGGCTACCTCCCTCCCCATTTTTACCACTTGTAATATTTTGACATGATTTTCTTTTAACATACTACAATAATAATAAAGATACAACAAATAAATAAAAAATCTGAGCAAGGTACTGGCAATTATAAATGTTATGGTCTTTTTTCCTTTTTTTTTTGCACCATATATTTTCCCACATTAACAAGTAGACAAATTCCGATGAAGAAGACAACAAACAAATGAAGATAAAAACATAGATTCATAAAAATACAATTTGTAAACTTAATGACGTTTGTTGCCAGACTTATCTGGCATAAAACATTCAAACATTTATTTATACTTAGTATTATTTGTATTATTCGGACTATTGTCCACATCTTCACAATTTCTCTGAATGTTTGAGATGAGGCTTGATGATTAGTATTATCTGCGTTATTCGGACTATTGTCCTCATCTTCATTGTTATCTGTACAACGTCTCAGCCGAGGTGCCCTCCGGCCTTCTTCAGGTATTTATTGTTGGACTCATGAACCTTCTTTTCGAACTCGGGAACCTTCTTTTCGAACCCGGGAACCTTCTTTCCGAACTCGGGAAACTTCTGGTCGTAATCGGGAGCCAACACAGAACTTTGAACCTAACCCTTTATTCAGCCCATGGGGGTATCCGGTACTCATTCCACTAACCATAGCTGGGGTATAGGTGTTAAGCTGTGTTAATTATTATTCTATGTTACTGCTGCCCCTGACCAGGATTGAATCTACAGTCTAGAGATAACTGTCACTTAGAACTGTCTTAACCTAACTCCTTTATCCACTAGGCTAAAATTCAGATAAATACTTATTTATACTTTCAAAACCACTGTAATACAATCAAAATCAATCCAATACTGTAAATAAACAATGTTGTCTAGACCTTGATGTAGCTTACTGTGTTTACTAAAACCCTACCATTGATATACAATAGCATTGATGATATCTTATTATAATGGAGATTGTGGGTTTGTTTGTCTGTAACCGAAACTATATTACTATACAAGTCACAATTCCTTTCGTTATTTACATAATATTCTCCATGATTTTATTTTTATTTAAACCTCAATTATTAATAAAATTGTTTTACATTACTTACACTGTTGACCATATCTACATACTAATAACATGCAATTGTATTTATATATACAACAAAATAGTGGATTATAGTGTGAATGGGAAGGCTAATTTGCATATTGATCTTTAAAAATTGATTTTAATAAATATATGCTTAGTATTATTGATTTCTAATTGTTTGGTTTTATCTTATTGAATATGAGCAAAAATCTCTTCAATAAATCTTAAAAGAAATCCCTTAACAAGAAGAAATAACTATAATTTTATTTTTTCCTTCCTATTTTAACTAAATAGTTAAATTAGGAAAATTTACCACTGAAAGACGGGAGTAATGGAAAATGATGGAAGAGTTGGTTTCAAAGTTGTTCTATTTTTCTACCATACCCCCTCTGTTCCAAATCTTTTTATTTGCATTCTTATTCCGGAGGGTGCATATATTTGCTAGTAATAAGAACAAATGTTCACAATTCTAGGCTAATATTTCAAAAACATAAGCCATTAGTCTAATTTCCCGTTAGTCTGACCATAACATGTTTCTGCATCGTCTAATCCATCAAGAAACATCAGGTTTTACATAACTGTCTATTATTTATATTTGTAAATATTTATGTGCACATTAGTTATAAATAGTAAACAATGTCATCTTATTTAATACTCTTAAACAAAGGATATTAGTTGCGGAGATTTTGGTTTGAAGTTACGGTAAGGTTAGGCCTAGAAATAAGGTAAGCTTCGACATTTCAAAAACACATCTCTAATAATGAACGACACCCTTGTTTTTTGAGGTGAAAAATTGATCTTAAAATGTCGTTCATTACACGAGTACATACGGTACTATTTTTCTTTCATTTTTTTTCTTTCATTTTTTTCTTTTTTCTTTTTTTCTTATTCAAGTCTTTGTGAAGATGGTATGATTTTAGTCGGGGTCATTTTTCTTTACCTGTGTAAGAGATATTTAACGAAGTTCAGTTGATCGCTGACATTATACGCACACCATCTATCGGCGAAAAAGTAAATTGTCGATACTCTGTCGAGAATTTTTATTTATTAATCCTATCAATTTTATTGAGCGGGTAAACTGTAAGTATTAGCCTATATCTAAGAAAAAAACTAATATTAAAAAATACTGAGTAATTATCAGTACCGGGACACTTTAGATCAAAATTATGACAAGAGAGGAGAGAAATAGAGAGAGTGGGAAGAGAGGAAGGGAAAAGAGAGTGGGAGATAGTGCAAAGAGCCAAAAGGGAATCAAGGCAAGCTTCGGTATTTCAAAAACATATCTCATGTTTTTAAGTTACAAAATTGGTCTTGTCGTTCATTACACGAGTGTAAATGGTAAGTTCTAAGCCAACATTATCTTAGTGGTTGGGACACGGAAAGAATAAAACAAAAAATAATGTTTTAGTGTTCGTTTTTTCTCGATTTGTTTAGCCTTACATTTGAATAGGTATTCCCACCTAATTCGTTAATTATTAATTAATTAATATTCAAAAATTAGGTACGACTTCAGTTAAGCACATATTCTCCCAAAAATTGTCGGCTAAAAAAGCCATATCAAAACGCATCGTCTATTTGTTTACTCCTCATTTTTAAATAAGTAAATCTGGTTATAGATTTACAGCCAGGGTGTCATGCCCCTCGCGATTATACGATACGGACCCCCCTTCCCCAAATCTATTTTCTATATCAATCTTTTTTTCTATATCAATCCTTTTTGAATCGTTTAATGTCGAATCCAATCATTTTGATAAACGCTCAGGTTGCTTACAGTACCTGCTGTCGCTTAAGTGGCTTTGGTGATTTGTAGCGGGTTGAAGACATAATTTTGTGTATAATCATTTTGTAAAAAATGAAATAAATCACTGAAACTTATTTTTATCTTTGATGGTGAATA
>CM042161.1:48735447-48772947 GCA_023376005.1 Doryteuthis pealeii
CTATCCCCTTTTCACTAGCGCTAGACCAAAGAGATTATTTTAGCATCTGAGGTGGAGCGCCACACCTACCATCAGCTCCTCACTTTACCCCACAGATCCCTGTGCTACTCATACGCTGAGTTGGCGAGGACCGGTATCGAACTAGGAACCTTGTGGTTTCTAGCCGAACGTTTTACCGACTGAGTACTATTCTATAATAACCCAATTATCTTTAAGGTTTGTTAGCTATAATTGTGTTACATAATTAATGGGTAGCTTATGAATTGTGTAAGTAGTGTAGATACAATTTTTCAATCAGAGTTCATTAAAAATTCAAATTGGAGAGTTGAGGGGAAAGTTTCTGTCGATAATTGAGAAGTGGTAACCTTCGTTTGACCCCCCCCCCAAAAAAAAACGCACCAGTAGAAGTTTTTAGTCAGTTACTTACCGAGAGAAGTCGTTGTCATCGGCTCTCAAGATGCCGCTTCTCACCACCCGGTTTTGGGCTGGACTTGTTCTTAATAAAGACTAAAAGAAAAACAACAAAGTCTTGCTTTATTAATTAACAAACAAGAAAAGCACAGAACAACAACCCGAAGAAACCAACCCACAGAATCAACCCTGAAAAGATGGCGGCCGACGAGGTAGACAAGCAGAACTGAAGTAAGAACCAAATCTATCACCCCCTCATCTGTTTCTCGCTTAGCATGGCTTTCTTTACTAAAAGATGCACCAAGAACATTTTTCTTTACGGGAGAGTCAATGTGTTTTCACTCTATGGAGTGTCTTTTCGACTCAGTTTAGTAGCGGCAAACTCATGTTTAGCCCATTTGTAAACATTTTTATGACTAAGTAATTTTTTTAAAAAGTTGAGTAAAAAGCCGGAAGTATGGGGCCCTCAGTGAGAATCGAACCCATTGCTAATAGTCTATATGAGTAGCTTGTTAACCATTACAAAACACTAGATGAAACAGAACAACCATTTACAAAACTTACATCGTTTAGTAAAAAGTCGGAAGTATGGTGCAACCAGTGAGAATCGAACCTACTGCCAATAGTCTATACTAGCAGGACCTTGGGATATACCAGAGTATGAGAATTTAATTATTACGACGTTTAATATGTTTACTTAAGAGCTATTGCAAATAATTCAATATGTAAAAAGGATAGTATATAATCTTAAAATTTTTTTTTTAAAGTATAATAATATAATATGTAAAAAGTATAGCTCAGTTGGTAGAGCGTTCGGCTAGGAACCACAAGGTTCCGTGTTCGATACCGACCCTTGCCAACTTAGCCTTATGAGTAGCACAGGGATCTGTGAGGTAAAGTGAGGAGCTGATGGTAGGTGTGGCGCTCCACCTTAGATGCTAAAATAATCTCCTTGGTCTAGCGCTAGTGAAAAGGGGATAGACTCCCTCGCTGTTTGGCTGATACCGACATTAGGCTGCCTCGGCGACTTTATTTTTTTTTTTTACTTATAATAATATAATCATCTTTTTTACAATATGTAAAAAGTATAATTATTTTTAAATGTAAAAAGAATAATAAACTTGATTTAAAGCATAGATTTTGATGACATAAAGCTCCGTGTGTGTGTGTGTGTGAGAGAGAGAGAGAGAGAGAGAGAGAGAGAGAGGGGGTATCCATTGAGAAAAGAACTCATTTCACACACGCGCGCACTGCGAGTCTAGCTTATTAATTATTGGCACAAAAAAAAAAAAGAAGGAAAAAAAAAAGAAAGGAAAAAGAAACTATGAATTTAGAATTATGAAGTAGATGTCTTGGCGCCCTTTTTTATGTGCGCCTTCTCTAACTTAGCTACAACACTGATCATAACGCGGCAGCGTATGTAAATTATGAAATTAAATATGTTGTGTATTACATACGCACACACACATGTATATAGTGTTTGTGTATGCATGTATATATAGTGCTTTGTATATGTACGTATATATATATATAGTGTTTCTGTTTGTGTTTCTGTATATATATATATATATATATATATATATATATATATATATATATATATGAGGTATGTAAAAGGATAGTGAACAAGACATGATAACTCAAAACAAATCTAAGAGTTGAAATATTTCGTCCGATTTATAAGGACATCCTATCGGACGAAATATTTCAACTCTTAGATTTGTTTTGAGTAATCATTTCTTGTTCACTATCCTTTTACCTACCTCATACTGTCGGATTCTACTACATCCATCCTATCTTCATATATATATATATATAACACAAACACTATATATTTATACTTAAACACAAACACTATATATACATAAACACTATATATATATATATATATATATATATATATATACTCACACACACACACACATATATATAAACACAAACTATATATATATATATATATATTATATATATATACTATATATATATAAACACAAACACATATATATATATATATATATATATATATATATAAACACAAACACTATATATAATATATATATATATATATATACTATATATATATATATATACACTATATATACATATACACAAACACTATATATGTCTAATCATAAACACACACACACACACTGTATATATATATAAACACAAACACAATATACATACATATATACACTCACATATATATACACGTGTGTATATGTATATGTGCTTATTTATGTGTATGTATTATATGTGAGTGTATATATGTATGTATATGTGCTTATTTATGTGTATGGATTATATGCGAGTGTATATATGTATATATATGTGTGTGTATATGTTCGTTTTAGGGGTTTGCAGTTGTTCTAGTGGTATTTTTTAAAATTACCAAGAATTCTGTTTTGATTTCATTTAATTTGTGAACTTTTGGTAGTCTGTAAAAATTGCTACTTTTTAAGGTACTTTTCTTTTTTAGTCAATATGTCCTTGTGTGATGTTTGTAATTTTGTAATTTTTGATATGTTATATTCTTGTCTATATTTACATCTATTGAATTATATGTAGTTTTACCGCTTAGTATTTCCTGGATTTTTAAAAATCTGTATTATGTTTTATTTAAGAGGACTATTGGCGCTTCCTTTAACGGTTTCTGTTATGATTAATGCCTGCAGACAGACTCACCCGTAAACTACTTTACAGTGAACTCACAGATGGCAGCCCCCCCCCCCAAAGTGGTTCAAAGACCATATTAAGACAACGCTGAATAAATGTAACATCACACCTTCAAGCGTGGAAGATCTGGCCTCTTAACAGACAGGGTTGGCGAGACACCTGTCACACAGGAGCTAAGCAGCTCAATAATGAGATAAACAGGACTGCAGAGCGGCGACGTCTTCGTTGACACGAACAACCAAATGTAGATGGGAATTTCCCCTGCAATGTGTGTGACCGCATCTGCAAGTCCAGAATTGGACTAATGAGCCACCATAGGGTCCACAAATGAAGACGTGGAGTGACGTCATCATCGTCGGCGACGGACTTCGAAAAGAAAGGAAAGATTTCCTGGATTTTTTATCTGCATTATGTTTTTTTAAGAGGACTATTGGAGCTTTCTTTTATGATTATGTCGTTGTCTCCTGTATAAACACACACACACACACACACACACACACACATACACACACACACACACAAATAAAACAACACAACTACGCACGCACAAAGGGTTTGCTTAATAGAATGCATAAACTAAAGTCTTGCGAATAGAATAATTTTTATATTATATATTATATATATATATATATGTGTGTGTGAGTGTACATCCAGTCAAAGAAAGATATTTCCTAATATAAACCACTACTACAACAGAACACAACCGCATACACACACAAACATAAAAGACCAACATAAACACACACACACACACACACACACACACACACACCACACACAACTAAAACAACACAACTACGCGCGCACAAAGGGTTTGAATGCATAAACTATAGTCCTGCGAATAGAATAATTTTATATTATATATATATATATATATATATATATATATATATATATATATATAATGTGTGTGTGTGTGTGTGGTGTGTGTGTGTGTGTGCATCCAGTCAAAGAAAAATACTTAAATAAACCCCTACTACAACAGAAACCACACACGCGCACACAAACATAAAAGACCAACATAAACACACACATATACGCACACACAAAACAGCCAGACAGGAGAATAACATAGCTACACTCACACACACATACACGCGCACACATACCAATCAGTTAAAAAAACTAGACAATTATATGTTGGCTGTCAACTCGTGCACGATTAAGATTATTTACTGTTCTTTCTTTCTTTCTTCCTTTCTTTCTTTTAATTTTATTTGCAAGCACTCGACAGGGTGCGAACACAAAGATGTTCTGAGACTCCTGAAGGATCTGCTGCATAGTAAACATTCTTGAGTGCCAGTAGCATTTGACACTGTATCCGTGTGTTTTCTCAGATGACTCACCAGACCAACCTTGGAGAGACATACTCTTCCACATAAACTACGTTGGAACTTTCCCAGCTTTAGATGTTGCTCACACTTTCTAACAGTCAGCTTACATTTTTGGTGTTTAATTCGGTTGTACAAATTCTTTCACGGTAGCTCTCCAGCAAGGTCTGTTAGAAGCTAGCTTCTCTCAGTCCTTCACAGCGATGGAAGCATTCTTCAGAGTGTCCTTAAGGCAGTCCTTAAACCTTAATTTAGGTTTGCACTGACGACGTTTGCCAGTTGATATTTCCCCGTAAAATAGTTGTTTTGGGATTCGGCAATCTTTCTTGCGAACTAGATGACCAGACCAGCGAAGAAAAGATTCAAGGAACAAACTCTCAATACTTGGCAGGTGACATATTTCAAGTATTGTAGTGTCTGGTGTAAATGACAACCACTCTATCCCTAAAGGCGAAGGCAATTCTGATGGAATCTCTCGAGTGTCCTGAGATGTCGTCTGTAAACAACCCAGGTCTCAAAAGGACAGTGAGCATAAAGACTTGGTATACATCCAGTTTGGTGGAGATCTTAATGCCACGTTGGCTCCAAACCTTCTTCTTAAGCAAACCAAAGGATCTCGTTGCTTTCTGCAGCATGAGCGGAATTTTTCTATTCAAAGAGTTGCCTTATGATAGAGTACTCCCAATATAAACAAAGTAATTCACAACTTTGAGGCGCTCACCATACACAAAGATTATGGGATCCACAAAGCATTTGTTCGGGGCAGGCTGATACATGACAACAAGATTTTTTAAAACATTTATGGTTAATCTAAATGCTGTACAGACTCCGGAGAAACAATCCATGAGGTTCTGCATCTCATCTTGTGTGTGTGTTACCAAGTCACAGTCATCTGCATATAGCAGCTCCCGCACAATGACTATGGATACTTTTGGACCTACCTTTAGACGTTTTATATTGAATATGTTGCCAGATGATCTGTAACGAACGTGAATGCCATTGATATTAGTTTTCAAAACAATCTTAAAGACGACCGCTAAAAGAATTCCAAATCGTTGTGGTGCGAGAACACAGCCCTGTTTCACCCGATTCATAACTAAGGCAGGCTCTTCAAGCGTACCATTATATGTGACCAATGCGTTCATATAATCATGAAGGGACCGAATAGGTGCTATAAAATGGGGAGGACACCCTAACTTCCCAAGAATCCTCCAGAGCACCTCACGGTTGACCGTGTCAAAGGCCTTCGCTAGATCGATGAAACATTGGTAGAGGTCAAGAGTCTGCTCACTGTACTTTTCTTACAGTTAGCGAGCCGAGAAGATCATATCAGTTGTGCCGCGCCCAGAGCAGAAACCACATTGGAATTCTGGAAGAATGGTTGGTGATATATGTTCCTCCAAGCGTTTTAGAAGAATTCTCGCAAAAACCTTTCCAACAATGGAGAGCAAAACAATTCCTCGATGGTTGTTACGTAGGCTTCTAGAACCCTTTTTGAACAAAGGAATGAGAAGCACATCTCTCCAATCCTGAGGCGCTCCTTTCGTCCAAGCGTTTAATAACACTTCGTGCAGCATCTCATTCAGTCTGAAGCCACCACATGTAAGTAATTCAGCATTAATTCTGTCCAGTCCAGAGGCTTTCCTCCCGTTACATACACATACAAACAAGATAGAAGAACAACATGACCACACACACACACACACACACACACACACACACACAGAAATAGTAAAATGTGACCACGCACACACACAGGCATAAACCAAATAAAACACAAATATATAACCATTAATTAAAAAAAAACATACATAGATGTGTATACATTCTTATCACAAGGAGAAGAGACATCAGTCTGAAATTCAAAAGGCTAACAAAAACATATCCCTCACTTGACCACACTCACCAAATACCCCGGGTTGTGGAAGGAAAGTAAAGAGAAGAGGAAGGGAGAAAAGGTCTATATATATATATATATATATATATATATATATATATATATATATATATAATGAGTGAGAGAGAGACTCAGAAATACATATCTCAACCTGAAGAAGATAAAGAATCTGAAGCACGTGTAGCGTTGTATCAAATAATTGAAAAAAAAAAACATACAAAAAACAAACAAACAAAAATTCAAAGCATTTTACGTACCTTCTTTATAAAAAAAAAATTTTGTTTTCTGTCATTGGACCTACAACAACCCTTTACACACACACACACACACACACACACAAGCATGCAGTCCACCCCACACACATATACACACACGTGTGTGTGTGTACAAACATAAATACTTATGTCTATATATTTATCTATGTGTGTAGATATATATATATATATACATATATATTATGTGTGTAGGTATATATATATACACACACGCATATATATATATATATATACATACATATATACACACACGCATATATATGCATATATATACACGTATATATATATACATATATACACGTATATATATATACACATATATACACACACGCATATATATATATATATATATATATATATATATATATATATATATAATGGGTATGACTTAACGGAGAAGGCAAATTAGCGAGTTTTTTGCAAATTGAGTGTCGATAAAATTATTAATCCAATAATTCGGGGTTATGAATGGATGTAAAAGTACTCAATACTTTTGTAAAGCCGGCTTAGTAAAATGGTATATTCAGGAAGTCTATCCGGTTTTCACCAAATATCATAGACGTAGGTGGCAACTCGACAATTAGAAAAACATAAACAGATCAAGCAACAATTAAAAAATCAAAACAAAACTCCGCTTTACTACTGTAAACTATGGATCTATGATATTGCCTTGTGTGTTACTTCCATTTGTTTCAATTCAATTAATTCATCGTAGATAGTCCTGATAATCCGAACGGTGAAACCCAGGTGGACTTTCTGACTATAACATTTTACTAATATATATATATATTATATATATATATATATATATATATATATGTGTGTGTGTGTGTGTGTGTGTGTGTGTGTGTATAAAAGTAAATTTTTGGTATATACGTGTCGACGTATAAGTTCAAAACTGATTTGAAATCTTGCATACATATTAATATCCTTCTAACTAAGAAACATGCCAAATTTATTGATTTTTTAGGATTGGGGTTTAGGATTAGTTTAATGGGAAAATAAATAAATAATTTGGTTTCTGTTATTTTGGGTCACCCTAATTTTCCGACCGTTTTTCAAGTTCAGCCCTTATCTCGAGATTTCTTTTAATCATTTATTAACATTTTTTTTAACTTTAGAAGTTACTTTAATTCATTCATATTAGTGTCGTCTCGAATATAACATTTATTTCGACCGTATATTCATTAGATAATTCTCAGCGATTTTTACAAAATTTGATAAATAATTATCTCTTATTAGTTACCACCAATTTTTCCTGTGAAATTTACCCCCCCCCCCATATTCAACCCAATGAAACTTGCATAAAAATTAATATTATCTTGAAAAAAATTTTCCATTCGAAAGAAGAAACATTAAACAAACTCCAGATGATTAAAAAAAAAAATTTCAGCTTACGGAAATAATGAAAATTATGATTGAGAAACAATGTTTTCATTTTTGCACCGTTAAATGAAATGAAATTTAACGTAGCCAAAAACAACTTACGACAAGAGGATTTTAAAATATACTATGAAAAATCAATTAATGGTCCAATTTTCACGAAAATATATTACGGGAAATATTTTTTTACGAGGTCTACCCCCCATCCCCTATTTTATTTTATGAGATATTAAAAAAAATGAACCGAAATTGGGTATACCTATCTCTTATTTTCTCCCCACTCACTTTTTGGTGTTCCTATTTTTTTTTAGTCCGGCCATGGACCGGGTATTTTAGCTAGTATATATATATATTTGGAAAGCTTTGTTTTTCTATTTTCTACATACTGTCGGATTTACTTTTTCCTTATAAATATTTATATATAATATTTTTGTGTGTGTGTGAATATACATATTATAAAGTCGAAACAGTCTGTACGGTATTCTACACATCGAGCCATCCTTTGTTGGGATTACACTTGTCAAGTTCATTTCCTATAAGAAAAAGTATCGAATTTTATGCGATACATGCGTTGTAAGTGCCTTCAAGTAAAAATTTAATATATACTTTATTCAGCAACGTTTCTAAATAAACAAACATCCAAAAATCTTATTCACTTCGCCGAAGGGCATACGGTCTGTTTGTTGTTATTATTCTCTCAATAACGCCCCCTTACCTATTATGGTAGAGGCGTGAGTATCATTTGACAAGCTTAATTTCGCTAGGATGATCAGCTGTGTACTGTGGCCGAGGCGATAAAGTGTTTCACTAGTGTTTCACTGTGTCTGCTGAAGTCCCGGTTTCGATTTCTGTCGGAAGGAAATCGTTAGTATATACCGCTGATGAGACTTAATAAAGTCGAAACAGTCTGTACGGTATTCTACACATCGAGCCATCCTTTGTTGGGATTACACTTGTCAAGTTCATTTCCTATAAGAAAAAGTATCGAATTTTATGCGATACATGCGTTGTAAGTGCCTTCAAGTAAAAATTTAATATATATATATAAAGATTTTAATGTGTGTATGTGATTATATATGTGGTTGAGAATAGAGGAAAGTGTGGATATAATAACACAGACAGTTAGATTCAGTTGATATTTCGTCTCATTATTGGATGAAGCTTTTTCGAAACTTTATTGACATAAGTACTAGTACATTCTGCTTTTATAGTGAAAAAGTAAATGGGTGAGGGGTAAGAGAACGTCATGTGGGTTGGTATGTAGGGAAATGGTACTTTTATTTTTATGGGGTCAGTCGGTTGACTTAGAAGAGAATTTGATATTTGGAGTGTGGGTCGAATGTGTTGATGTCTGATGTGTATCAAGGAACCGGGGATATATATATGTATAAATATTTATGTATGTATATGTATACTTATATATACATATGTGTGTTCATATATACATATATTTATATATGTGTGTATATTTGTTTGTATATATATATGTGTGTGTGTATATATATTTGTGTATGTATATAAATTGTACTAAATGCCATCACAAAAAAAAAAAAAAAATTGGACACATAATATCGAGTTATTATTTGATATGACTCATTTAACTTTCCATTTTGCATAAGGCATCTTATAACGCAGATTGTGTGTTTGTCAGTCTGTAACTGAAACTATTACTACTCAAGTCACAATTCTCTTAGTTATTAACGTCACATTCTCCATGCTTTTACTTTTATTTAAACCTCTCAATTATTGATAAAATCGTTTTTCCTTATTAATACTGTTGACCATATCTACATATTAATAACACGCAATTGTATTTATATATACAACGAAATAGCGGTTTACAGTGTAAACAGGAAGGCTAATTTGCATATTGATATTAAAAATTTGATTTTAATTGTTTGGTTTTATCTTAATGAATATAAGCAACGATTTCAGGGATAAATCTTAAAAGAAATCCATTAACAAGAAGAAATAACTGTAATTTCATTTTTACTTCCTATTTTAACTAAATAGTTAAATTAAGAAAATTTAGCAATGAAAAGCGTGAATGATGGAAGAGTAAGTTTCAGCTGTTCTGTTTTTCGATTATATCCACCTCTGTTTCAAATCTTTTTATCTGCATTCTTATTTAGTTTCCTTAGCCTTTCTAATCTAATCTAATATCTTATTACATTAAGACTTAAATACTTGCACTCAATATATTTGATGTATATTTGCATATATATATTTACCAACCCCTCCGCACGAGCAGGATGTGACACAAGGTCAATTTCTTAAGCGGAGTTTAACAGGTTTGAATTCAGAGTTTTCCTTCTCCTAGACCAAGGTTAAAGATCCCAGTCTGCCCTACTATTTACCCATAGCTGGAGGGAGAGTAGGATTCATACCTTTCCCAAGGGTATTAGCACTAAGTGAAATGCAATTACCACGTCCAGGATTTGAACTCGGGGCGACGAGTCCATTTCCCATGACTTTAACCATTACACCACGCGCTTCCTAAACATATATTTGCTAGTTTAAATTAATGAACGAATTCGAAGCAATCGATACTTTTTGATGTTAATAAACATCAAATTAATGTTATAATTCTTTAGAATTTTAATATAAATTTATGGCGGGATCGACAATAATTTTTTCAAAAACTAATCCGAATTTTTAATTAAAATGTCAGTGCAAAACATTAACGATATGTTGGAGCAATATATGTGAATTGACTTGGGAAAAGTATGCATCCACTGCTCTCCCTCCAGCTATGGGTAAATAGTAGGATAGACCGGGCTCTTTAACCTTGGATATGCCACCAGTCTAAGAAAAGGAAAACTCTGAATTCAAACTGTTGGGATATTTTGTTATATAAAGTGTGCTACAATACACCACTAAATTTATAGACTGGGCGAGGTCACGTGGTTTATTCCTCCGCCAATCAACAGCCATAATGCGTGGCTAGTTGACTACTTAATCACTGATACTGACAGAATTCCATTTGCAATCATTGACGAAGGAACTTACAATACTTAGGAGCACCAAGGAACAACCAAAGGATTCTTTACCAAGGATTTCCACAAAGGTTTAATGAATTTTGGCAATTGTGTGTTCGGTTGGCGAAAAAAGAGCTTATCAAGAGCTATGGTCGATATATATATATATATATAGAGAGAGAGAGAGAGGGAGTCAAGGGAATCTGTGCTGCCAGCACGCCTGATGATGATGATGATGATGATAGTTGATTTGAATTCAGGGTTTTCCTTTTCCTAGACTGGTTGCCTAACCAACACAAAATAATCCAGTCTGCCTTATTATCTATCTATAGCCGAGGGAAGAACAGAGAATCAGCTGTACTCTGCTTAGAATTTGACTGTGTCACATCCTGTCTGTGGCAGAGGGGTTGTATAAATACATACTATTGAAGTAAAGAAGTCGAAGATGAAATGGACAAAAGAAGATATTAAAGGTTTAATGAATTTGGCAACTGTGTGGTCGGTTGCCGATAAGTTAAAAAATGACGCATGACAAGCGTGTACAGGAAACGAGTTCGATCCTTGTTAAGGACACACACATTGTTTTTTTTTTTTCTCTGCATTTTTAAGATGAGGGTTTGATTATTTGTATTATTATTTGTATTATTCGGACTATTGTCCTCAACTTTATTGTTATCTACACAATGTTCTTGAGTCCGACAAGAAATACCTGAAGAAGGCCGGAGGGCACATCAGCCGAAACGTTGTGTAGATAACAATGAATATGAGGACAATAGTCAGAATATTCCAAATAATAATAATATAAACATTGTTCTTTGTATTGGCTTTTTTCACCTCAGGAACCTGAAGCCTTTGTACCCGGCTAAATAAATCTTGATAAAGTCTAAAAATGTGTAAGTCCACTAAAAAGGCGTAGAGACTCTTTTATCTGACGCCTGGTGGTGGAGTTGTAATTAACAAATGTGTCTCGTACTACAATAAGTCCAATCCTCACAAAGTAATCCCAGACTTTTGGACGGGCTCAGAATACGTATCCTCTGCAGAGGAGAAAGAACCCCCCTCCCAAAAGGTGATGTTTCGGTTCAGAGAGGACCTAGGAGTAATGGCACTTAAAGAGTAACCCACACTCCTCAGATCTTCAGAAATTGAGCCTAACTACCAGAAGCAGTTTAGTATCATATCCGGGACAGCCCCTTTTATTTTTTGGAGAGGGTGAGCTGACTTTTGTTTCGTCCTATACTTTGATGTTAACCAAAAGATCTATTTCGAATGGGACCACAAAAATTATATTGTACCAAACCCACTCAAGTTATGAGAATGCCGACAACAACTATCAGTGCACCCCGCAAGGTGTAATGGTTAACGAGCCTTTTGAACTCATATTTCTTAGCCTTGTGCCAAACTAAGTTGACTTAGTAAATGAGAACTCCTTGTCTCCCAAGAATTCGTACTTTTTCCCAAGGAAATTAGCGTCATGTGAAATGTAAACAGCCGCGTTCAGGATTTGAACTGATCTCGCCGTGTCTATTTCCTACGACTGTAGCCATTAGCCGCGCTGACCACTAGTACATAGCTAGACGCTCATTTTGATTTTGTTATTCTAGTTGCAAATAAGAAATCCCGCTGGACGACACCCGACCGATTCCTCTATGTGAGTGAGTTGCATCGTATTTCTCCAGGAAACAAAACAAACACGACCAAACAATCCGGCGAGTTTCCATTTATAGCTCACACGGCCGCTTGACCTCTGGGTCAGCTGTCAAAGTGACTCATAAACGGAGGAAATTGTCTGAAACACCAGACAGATCTTGCGGATATAGCACAATGGTCAGAACAGCAAATAATCGACCAAAAAAAATCAAGGTCCATGTTTGTATCATTATTTGGATTATTCGAACTATTGTCCTCATCTTTATTGTTATCTACACAACGTTTCGACTGACAGGTATTTCTTGTCGGACTCAAGAACATTGTGTAGATAACAATAAAGTTGAGGACAATAGTCCGAATAATACAAATAATAATACAAAATGCCCTCCTGCCTTCTTCAGGTATTTCTTGTCGGATTCGGGAAATATGAGTGTAAAAAGCTCGTTAAGGCCCAACTAAATTGGTAACTACCTTTTTATTGTGGTAAGGGCGTCCCATTGTGTTGTAATGGTTAGCAAGTTAGTCTCGCATATCCATTCTTTCTGAATAGCGAGTTCGATCCCCACTGGATGCCCGATACTTGCTGCCTTGTATCACATCCTGTCCGTGGCGGAGAGGTTGTTTAAATGCATACTATTTACGTGGTGAAGAAGAAGAAATGGACAAGAAGAAGAGCTCAATGGTTTCATAAAAACTGCGCGTTCGGTGGCAGAATAGTTTAAAAGGACCAGAGTGTTTTGTTCTTTGTCTCGAAGCGAGTTCGAGCCTTGTTAAAGACGTACACATTGTTTTTTTTTTATCTTTTTTTTTTTTTTTATCTCATGTCATTTAATCGTCATTTGCCTTTACATATTTTTTCCGATCACATGCGTGATTTTTGAAAAAATTCAGTTTAGCTCAGTCGGTAGAGTGTTCGGCTCGGAACCTCAAGGTTCCTGGTTCGATACCGGCCCTCGACAACTCAGCGTATGAGTAGCACAGGGATCTGTGCGGTAAAGTGAAGAGCTGATGGTAGGTGTGGCGCTCCACCTCAGACGTTAAAAACAATTTCCTTGGTATAGCGCTAGTGAAAAGGGGATAAATTCCCTCACTGCCTGGCTGATACCGACTTTAAGTCACCTCGACGACTTTGTATACATAATTAATAAACACACCTTAAAACTTCGTCTTTGTTAACCATGTATTAGAAGCTGACACAAAACGAAAATACAACAATACATTCCTAGCATACAATTGCAAATGTTAGTATTATCTGCGTTATTCGGACTATTGTCCCCATCTTCATTGTTATTTGTACAACGTTTCGGCCGATATACCCTCCGGCCTTCTTCAGGTATTTCTTGTCGGACTCGGGAACCTTCTTTTCGAACTCGGGAACTTTCTTGTCGTATTCGGGAGCCATCATTAGTGAAAGCAGTTAGAAAAATAATTAATTCACACAACTCCTACCCCAGCTATGGTTAGCGGAATGAGAACAGGATAACCCCGTGGACTAAATAAAGGGTTAGGTTCAAAGTTCCGTGATGGCTCCCGATTACGACAAGAAAGTTCCCGAGTTCGAAAAGAAGGTTCCCGAGTCCGAGAAGGTTCCCGAGTCCGACAAGAAATACCCGAAGAAGGCCGGGGGTATATTGGCCGAAACGTTGTACAAATAACAATGAAGATGGGGACAATAGTCCGAATAACGCAGATAATACTAATCTTCAAGCCCCATCTCAAACATTCAGAGAAATAATTGCAAATGTATTTGATTCTCACTTTTTTTTCTTTACATTTTTAGAGTAGTTGATCTCCTCAATGCCATCCAACCCCATCGAAAATATGAAACTGTTTTACTTATGTGGATAAGTATTACAGCATTTTTTGTAAGAATGGAGATTGTGGGTACAATTAGTATTATTCGGACTATTGTCCTCATCTTTATTGTTATCTGTACAACGGTTCGACCGATGTGCCCTCCGGCCTTCTTCAGGTATTTCTTGTCGGACTGGGAATATTTCTTTCCAGCTCGGTAATCTTCTTATCGTAATCGGAACTTCGAATTCAACACTTTATTCAGTCCACAGGGGTATTCTGCTTTCATTCCACTAACCATAGCTGGGGTACAGGTGTTAAGCTGTGTTAATTATTATTCTATGTTATTGCTGTCCCTGACCAGGGTTGAACCTGCAGTCTAGAGATAACTCTCTCTTAGAACTGTCGTAACTTAACGCCTTTATCCATTATGCTATGTGTTCAATTGGACAATTCAGTGTGAATTTTGGGAACTTATAAACCTAATGTCTTTTTTTACCTAGAATATCTACCTATTTACTTATGTATGATTTTTGACCTCGACTCATATTTCGTTTTTTTATTTTTTAATTTTTAGTCCGAATAATCCAAATAATACTAATTATCAGAAATTCAGAGAAGTGTGGGTATAATGTAAAGTATTGGCTGTATTCATTTCTTTGTATCCTGCTAATTTGTCGCCAAATTTCTACACAAGATTCGAAGTGTTGTAAAAAATTAAGTAAAAAGAATTAAAGGTGCGTTTGCATTCATAGTTTACTGTTTTTTTTTCTCAAGTAAATTGAATTAAACACTGATAAATTAGCAGTGTTTTGGAAATTTAGTAGTCAATTAATTTATTTACAATATAGATTTATGGTCAAAGGATTCCTATATAATACAACTAATTTTCACACAGTTCTATGGTTTCAAGTATTCCTATCTAATTCTAATAATTATATGGCTTCAAATAATTTTTCTTTTTAATAGTATTCATTTGTTTGCACATAGTTACATACCGTATTTGACGGCATATAAGACACACCCAGGTCAGATTCAGGAAAAAAAGTTTTTAGTGTATTTAAGCATATATTGATGAAAACAGTCTAACTGTGCATTACACAAGCAGAAACATAGCTGTATAAAAGCAATTTGGCAGTACAGGCAAGCAATAAGCATACACAAAACATCTCAATAGCAGGAAATAAAATTAATAATAATAATAAAATTAATAATAATAATAATAATAATAATAATAATAATAATAATAATAGTAAATGTAGACTTTGCGGTAATAGAGATGAGACTGTAAACCATATACTCTGCGAATGTAGCAAACTAGCACAACGAGAATACAAAACTAGACACGACTGGTTTGGGAAGGTGATCCACTGGGAATTATGCAAAAAAATTAATTTTGACCACACAACAAAATGGTATATGCATAAACCAGAATCTGTTCTTGAGAACGAAACACATAAAATTCTCTGGGACTTTGAAATAAAAACGGATCACCGTATCCCAGCAAGAAGACCATACCTAGTGTTGGTAAACAAAAAAGAAAGAACTTGTCAACTGGTGGATTTTGCAGTTCCAGCAGATCACAGGGTGAAGCTAAAGGAAAATGAAAAAATGGACAAATATCTGGACCTTGCCAGAGAACTGAAAAAGTTATGGAATATGAAAGTCAAAGTGATACCAATTGTAGTTGGTACACTTGGAACGGTCCTAAAAGGATTGGAAAAGGGTTTGGAGAGTTTGGAAATCAGAGGAAGGATTGAAACCATTCAGAACACTGCACTGCTGCAATCTGCCAGAATACTCAGAAGAGTCCTGGAGACCTGAGGAGACTTGCTGTCACTCAGACTCCAGTGAAAGACTATCAGCTAACACTGATGTGAAAACTCAAAAGGAGTAAATAATAATAATAATAATAATAATGATAATAGTAGTATTAGTAATGATAATAATAATAACAAAACATTTGACACGAAAATAAAGCCATCAGTGCATAAAGCAAGAAATAAGGTAAAGTAGAATCCTTTTTATAAAAGCATTCTGCCACTAAACTTAAACATACGAGTAAACATAAGGAAAAGGGGAACACTTTAATCAGCTTTAATCATCTTCAAAACCAGAAAAGTCAACATCCTCATCTTCATCATCTTCAAAACCTGCTACCAGTAATTCTTCATATTCGTACTGGGCGTAAGCTGAGTTAGTGAGCATCATAGAGAAGATTAGCCTAGGCCTACGGGAGATCTCAAACTTCACCTACGATGTATAAGACGCAGGGTAATTTTTTGAGCCCAAATTTTGGAAAAAAATGCGTCCTATATGCCGTCAAATACGGTAGTTCAAAGTTACTACTACCAGTAATAATCCTTAGTAAACAACTCTAGCTTCAACTATTCTTAATAAAAATAATTTACAGTTGTATGGCATCAAGAATTTCTATCGAATACGATTTTGAACAGATCTATTTAACCCATAGATAGGATCCTAACAAGTACTACCACTTTGGGTCAGTGAACCACACCCGCCAGATCTCTAGAACTAGAGTCTCACCACCAGATACAATCTAGTGGGAGACTCTTTTTTTGGAGGGGGGTCTTACAGTCAATGTAACAAGGGTGGGGTTGGTGGTAGAGAAATCCTTTTATTCATTATAGTCTGGCTTGGCTTCACTGGCTGTAGGCTACACGGTCACGTCATTGTTAAAGAAATTTTGATGGCACTCAAAGACTAAAAGATGCTAGAACACAGCTTGGTACCAAAAATTACCAATAAATAGAAGAGAAAGGAAAATGTTTTTCTCTCAGACAATGCAAGTTACCATTCTGTCGAGAGAATTGTTTGGCACCGTTGCGTAGAACACTTACGATCGGCTTCATAGCACCAGATTGCAGTATCGTTACCCGGTTCTTTATTTCAATACTTACATTCGCAGTTAACAGCCGGCGCCCAACTCCGTACTCGTATTTTACTATTTTACAAAGAATACTCTTATTTATTGAATGACCCTTGTATTATTGGTGTGCTCGATGTTGAGGAAAATATTCAGTCAAGTATCCATTCCCAGAAACCGGAACCAGATGATATCCCGCAGAGTCTGTTACTGGTGCAGACAATGTAGATGATCTAGCACTTCTTACAAATATACCAGCTCAAGCTGCTGTATAGCCAGGATTAGCCAAGCAAGAGGAATTGGTCTCTACGCGAATTCGGAGTTCATTTTTTTTTAATCAAGATGGTGTCATCTCCTCATTAAATGGCCAGCCTCTGGAATTAGTAGACCTCGGTAGCATTATCTCATCTACTGAAAGTGATGTCAATATAATCCCAAGAAAGGCATGGAATACTATTGACAGGTTTATGACTGATTTACTTGATAAAATAAAACAGAAGTTCTTCCAAGCGATAGCCATTATGGGGCATAAGTGGTTTTGGGTGTTTTACAGGTTTAAAATAGCTGAATATTCTCGACTGCCTGTTCTTCGGGTTTTCTTTTAACGCCATCTCCTTTTGGTGGTCGCACTGAAAAGAAGGCATTCAAAGAACGAGAAAGGAAAGAGACAAAGGCAGGATGTGGCCTTATGACTTTGGGTTTATTGACCAGGTCATAGTCGACCATAGCAAGGGGATATCCCCCTGGCCAGGAAGCGACTATATTCAGTTAAGGCCTGACTCCAAAATGGTCAAGAGATTCTTTTGGAGGTCGGGGGACAGTCCTTTTTTTTGTCGGACATGCGCAAAGGGTTCTTCCGTGAAGGCCCCATGGGAGGTTGTTGTTTTTTTTTTAATTTTATTTTAATTTTATTTTCGTTTTATTTTAATCCCCACGCCGTATCATTGTTATTGTATGACTACACCACTTGGACAAACGAAATGCCTGGAGAAAAAGCTAGATGAGAACTAAACACTAAACGTGCTGTTATGAACAAATCTTGAAAATAGCTGCTGTACGGTCACTTACATCTCATCTCACAAACCATCCAAGTAAGACGAACAAGACATGCTGGGTACTGTTGGAGAAGAAAGAATAAACTCATAAGTGACATTCTCCTATAGACTCCTACACATGAACACAATAGTGTTCGCCGATAAGCAAAAACTTACATTCATAAGCTCTGTATGAACACTGGATGTCGTCTAGAAGACTTGACAGGAACGACTGATAGGGACAGATGATGAGAAATAGTCAAAGGAATCCGTGTTGTCGTCACGCCTTGATGATGATGCTACTAATTCAAAACACAAATGAAGGAAAGAGAAGATAAACTCCATCGTAACCATTTAAGATTTAGTATTATTATAATGGAGATTATGTGTCTGTTCTTAACCAAAACTACGTTATCACCCACGTCGCGATTCCTTTAGTTATTTACATCACATTCTCCATGATATTATTCTTATCACAATTATCAATAAAATTATTTTATTATTATTATTATTATTATTATTATTATTATTGGTCTACATATTAATAACATGCATTTATATTTATATACACAACCCAATAGCGATTTACAGTGTGAACGAGAAAGCTAATTTACAGATCGTAAAAATTAGATTTTAATTAATATTTGCTCGGTATTATTGATTTCTAATTGTTTGGTTTTATTTCTATAAATATAAACAAGAATCCTATCGGTAAATGTTAGAAGAAAACCATTAACAAAAAGAAATAACTGTAATTTATTCTTTACTGTCTAATTTAGTTTAATAGTTAAATTAAGAAAATTTAGTAACGAAATGCGGGAGTGATGGGATAGCTAATATCCAAGCGATTCAATTCTTTGATTATACTCCCTCTGTTTCAAACATGTTTAACGAAATAATTTAATTTCAAATAATATTAAATACTATTTTTTATTTTATAAGTTTTTTTTTTTGCTTTACATAATGTTAATATTTCTAAAAATATTTACACACACACATAAAATAATCCTATGTAAAATTCTATATAGAAATCAATTAAAGTGAAATAAAAATAAGTGTTATCTTATCGATATAATTTTCTAAATCAATCAACTGCCTTTTATTTAATTTTATCAAATATCTATAAATATAATTTGAATGCTAAAAATTTTGAGTAGATATATTTATCGCTAGTGAGATTTTTGTGTAAAAGTATTTATTTTTCTATAAATTCCCCGGAGAGTTTTTGAATATTAATAAATAAAAAAATAAAAAGGAAACAATATTTTTCTTCTTCAATAACAATCTTCAGTTATATTCTATGGTATTGTGGCGGACCGGAAGTTCTTACTTCAACAAACAAAAATCAAATGACAAAATGAATAGTTTGCGCATGGGATTGCGCACCCTAGTAAAGAGAAAAATAAAAATGTAATTTCAACCAATCAGAGACGTTCGCGCCTAAAAGGAAATCTATCAAATAGACCCCTTTTTGGAGTCTACTAAAATACTATATAAAGCCAACTTTTTCATATTCCAACCAGAAAGAAATCATTCATCTAAACAAATCCACGCCATTTTAAAGTAAGACCAAACTCATGCAATTTTAAGAAGGTAGGAACTAATATCTATCTGTATATCTCTCTTCATCAACCTTTACGAGATCTGCAGTACATCATGCTACTGACTGCCGTGTGACTTTGAACTCTTACCCTTTCTTTCTCATCTCATAGCTTATAACATATTTTCTTACGTGTTATAAAGAACTAAAAAAAGGAAATACAAAATTACCTTTTTGTATACAAGATAACCTAAAGAACTTTGCTCGGTATTATGCGTTACCTTTTGTAAAATCGTTACTCAATACAAGTTGTTTTATTTAATATTGAGTTTTTGTTATTTATGCCTTGTGCTTGATTATTTTATGGTGTTTTTTTAAATGTTTGAATATTTTATTGGTTATTGACTTAAACTGGTGACCTTTATACAAAGACTTCAAACAGCCCTTACATACATCCACCATAGTATTATCAATGAATCAGAAGTTATTTAAATATTTACTCATAATCTTTAGTTATATCTAATAGTAATAATATTAACGTATATAGTGATACTGATAGCTTTTTAATTTACTGCGTCCTGAGACGCATGTATTTAATTTTAATGAGTACCCGGGAAATTTGATGGGTCCCAATTAAAGTTTCTTAATAAATTATAGTTTTTATTCAGGAGCAACTAAATCCGTCTAACCTACCTCGTACCCCATACAGTGTAATTCGTTTCCCAAAAAATATTGAGATGTATTTATAGTTAGTTGGAAATGGTGGAGGAAGAAAAAAAAACACTGGGATGCATGGATACGATTTTCTGCGATTTTTCTGCGTCTCAGTTTTAGTATCAGGCATTCGATAAAAATCTCTACGCTGTTTGAGTGGACCTTCAAAGTTTTAGAATTTACCAAGATTCGTTTAGTCTGGTACAAAGGTTTTATGTTACTCTTCCTGAGGTAAAAAAAATCAACACAAAGAACAATGTGTATGTCCTTCACAAGGATCGAACTCGCTTCCCGTGTATACGAAGAACAAAACACACTTGTTATGCGTCATTTTTAAGATTTTCAGCGACCGAACACACAGTTGCCAAAATTCAAACAATTAATCTTTTCTTCTTCTTGTCCATTTCATCTTCGACTTCTTCACCTCAATAGTATGTATTTACCCAACCCCTCCTCCACGGGCAGGATGTGACACAGTTAAATTCTAAGCAGAGTACAAATGATTCTCTGTTCTTTCATCGGCTATAGATAGATAATAAGGCAGACTGGATTATTTTGTCTTGGTTAGCCAACCAGTCTAGGAAAAGGAAAACCCTGAATTCAAACCAACTATCATCATCATCAAGGCGTGCTGGCAGCACAGATTCCCTTGACTCTCTCTCTCTCTCTCATCCGTCCCTATTGGTCATAACTCTTGCTAAGCTTATCGGGATTAGCGCCGTGAAGCACCAATTCCAACATGGTGATATCTTCTAACTCCTAAGTACGGGTAAATTCACTTTGTGATATACCGGGGAAAATATATCCTAAGTTCCGATATATAAGTGAATAAACCTTTTCAAGTACAATGGGAAGATAATTTCAAGGGGGCGGGAAATACGCACATTTCAAATCGGAAACTGAATGAAAGAAAAACACGATAACAAATACTAAGTTTTAACAATTTTAATAACAATATAATAAAGGCTGGAAGAAAGAAATGTAAATGTCATTTTGATAGAGGGTGGCGTAGTAACTAATAGAGTTCGTAAGAGAGAGAGAGAGAGAGAGAGAGAGAGAGAGAGAGAGAGAGAGAGAGAGAGAGAGAGATTTGTAGTGGTTTGCAAAAAAGGCATCAACCGTGACGTCACGGGCTTCTTGGAAGGTTCTTTTTATTTTGTTTTTATTTTTATTTTTAACATAAATTTTGATAAGCTCTCTTTTCAGCAATTGAACATACAATTGCCAAAATTCATCAAACCATAGATCTCTTCTTCTTGTCAATTTCATCTTAGAGTTATTCACCTCAATAGTATGTATTTACCCTCCCCGCCAACGGACAGGATGTGACACAGTAAAAAATTTAAGAGTTCAACCGATTCTCTGTTCTCCCCCTCAGCTTAAGCCGAGATTAATAGGTCTGAATTAAGAGTTTTCCTTCTCCTAAACTGATTGCCTAACCAAGGTCAAAGAGCCCAGACTGTCTTACGATTTACCCATAGATAGAGGGAGAATAGTTTGATTCATATCTTTCCCTAGGATATTAGCGCTTTTATTCTCTCGGAATATATGGTTGTAATTTTTGTGATTTTATTATATATATATATATATATATATATATATATATATATAATGCAATCTCAAAGGTAATCACTCGTTCTTCTCCCTCAAACTCATCTGTTTGATCTCTCTCTCTCTCTCTCTCTCTCTCTCTCTCTCTCTCTCTGTCTCTGTCTGAGCGTCTAAAGTGCCATTATATTCTTCTAGGTGTGGCTGAATTCTCTCTTTGAAACCAGAATGAATTCACCATCATATTTTTATAATTCCGGCTTCGTGTTCCTCTCTTCATTCGCCTTGAATGCAGTTGTCAGTTGCAGGCCTTTACAATAACATCGGATCAGACCAGATAACCAGATACCCAAAAATAGTTTCCATGAGACAACCAAGAACAACGAGAGAATCACGTGATCACGAGGTAACACTCGCCCTAATTAGTGTCGGGAAAACCCCAAACGCGCTTGGCTAGCGAATCGTCGTTAATGAGTTCGATTCTCACTGGGGTTACACACTTCTGGCCTCGAGGCAAACCAAGTTCAGCTTAGAATACGCTGACTGAATCTTCTGCAGAAGCGTGAAATTAAGACCCCCCCCCGCCCAGATGTGATCCTATTGCCCTTATGGCAAGCCCCAACCCCTTTTTATCATATGGGTGCTAGAAGGCGGTGGCTGCGGGTCTACATGTCCTGGGAATGACGTTAAACTCTATCTGATGGTGAGGTTCCAGTTTTGGAGGTTTGGGGAATGTGGAGCACCCCTTCATCACCATTGCTCCCTGGTCCACTCTGACCCAGAGTGGTAGTACCTGTTAGGTCCATCTATGGGTTAAATAGGAAAATGTATTTATAAAAAAATTGTATTATCCATTAAAATTGATTTATTTTAAAACTTTATCGGCATTAAATGACCACTGAGGTTGATATGCCGTAAAACAAAACAAACCAAACCAAAGGTGATATCCTGGGTATGACATTAAACGGCATCTGATGGTGAGACTCCAATTCTGGAGACCTGAGGAGTCTGAAGTATCCCTTCATTGCCATTGTAAGGAAGGTTCAAAGTTATACATACTTTGATACACAAAACTCCGACGAAGGTTAACGGACAAAACATTTAATATAATACAGCACATGGATATCAGTAGATACAAAGTACATAGGTAAAAGGGTACATAAACAAAGAGTACACAAATAAAGATGATGACACATTCATGAATGGTACAAGATAACATATAAAAGTACAGACATGAGACTAGAGATAGTCCATGCTGTGAAGAACTTACGGTAATGAAAGGGGGCGGAGCCCCAACGAGAGGGTTAGATAAAATCTACCCCATGTTGCTCATAGTTGCTGAAACAGGCAAAGAGGCCGAAAGGGTTTGAACCCGGCGCTTAAATACTATAGCACCCTAGCGGGCACCAGCACACTAAATCGGGCAGACAACTCCACCAGGCAAATACAAACTAACGCTACACCATTATTCCTAGGTCCACTGTAACCCGGAATGGTAGTACCTGTTAGGGTAATATCTCTGGGTCAAATAGATCTGTTTTAAACATTGTTTGTATTCGATGGAAGTACTTAATGCCATATAATTGTGTGCAAATTATTTGTATTAGATATAAATACTTTATGTATAACTGTAAATTGCTTGTATTAAGAATAGTTACTTGAGGAGTGCCTCGAGTAGTGTAATAGTTGTAATTTTCATTAACTTAATGCACATCAATATATATAAATTATTAAATTAAAATATTAATGGGTAATTCCATGTCAAATCATCCAGGCCATGTCATCCACCCACTTCAATTTTTCTGAAATTTTGTACTAGTGTGGGCTAGGTTAAAGTTAGATAATCCCCCAAATATTATTTTAAATATATCCAACCCATAACATAATCTGATAATTTCTATCGAATTCTGACAGTTATTTTGTTCCATATAATCCTTATTCAATGGCTGAACGGAAACACTCAAAACATAAATGTGCCAAATTTTAACTGATGTTGTAACTTTGCTTGTGAGCAAAAAAACAAACTCTATTTTTGGTACAAATAATTTTTAATATATGTAGAATAATAATTTAAAGAAAAAAAGATTTTTATATGCAGTGCCACATTGCGATTTTTCCACTTATTGCTATGAAAAAAATTCAGAAATCATTAATAACTTAAAAAGGGTTAATTGTATGCCTATTTTGATAACATTTTTGGATTCCTCAGACCAAAAAGCTTTTATAAACCAATTTTTAGGATTAGGGAAGCTCTAGAATCCATTTTATAGACAAAAATAGATTACAAAATGTCACCATTTTTCTCCCCCCCCTCAAATTTTTCGAGTTTAAAATCGACATAACTCGGTCAATTTTTCGAATTAGAATTTGGGGTATTTCTAAGTTTAACTTAGTCCAAACCTGTATAAAATTTCAGAAAAATTGAAGGGGTGGGTGACAATTTTACTTTTTTCTGGGTGATTGGACATGGAATTGCCCTAATAAAATATTGAATTCATGTTAGATTTATCATTAATTTCATTAGCAAAGCAAATGGCGGTGTAAGAATGATTGTTTGAAAGATATTGCCTGGGTGGGGTGGGATGCTGTGGGTTAATTGAATAAATAATATAAAATGTTTAATATTATCTGCGTTATTCGGACTATTGTCCCCATCTTCATTGTTATTTGTACAACGTTTCGGCTGATATGCCCTCCAGCCTTCTTCAGGTATTTTTGTCGGACTCGGGAACTTTCTCGGACTCGGGAACCTTCTTTTCGAACTCGGGAACTTTCTTGTCGTAATCGGGAGCCATCACAGAACTTTGAACCCAACCCTTTATTTATTCCACGGGAGTATCCTGTTCTCATTCCGCTAACCATAGCTGGGTTAATTATGGTTAACGGAATGAGAACAGGATACCCCCGTGGAATAAATAAAGGGTTAGGTTCAAAGTTCCGTGATGGCTCCCGATTACGACAAGAAAGTTCCCGAGTTCGAAAAGAAGGTTCCCGAGTCCGAGAAGGTTCCCGAGTCCGACAAGAAATACCTGAAGAAGGCTGGAGGGCATATCGGCTGAAACGTTGTACAAATAACAATGAAGATGGAGACAATAGTCCGAATAACGCAGATAATACTAATCTTCAAGCCTCATCTCAAACATTCAGAGAAATAAAATGTTTAATATCTTTTAAAAATTAATTACTTACTTAAAATGCATCATATTCACTCCTCTCCTCTGAGATATTTGTTTTACGACAACAGGGACCTCAAAAACGTTTCTAAAGATTTTTGATTTAATTATTCGGATTCTTATCTTTACAGAAATTTTTTAAAATTATATGAGTAGAATATATTTTGTTCGGATTTCATAAAATTAAATAAGGGGTGGGTCGACCTTGTAAAAAAAAAAAAATTCCCCTAATATATTTTCAGAAAAAAAAAAAAACTATTTTAAACATAAATTCATCTAAAGGTGAATAAATATCGAAATGTTTGTGAAAATTTGACAATTAATTGATTTTTCATAGAATTTTAACATTTTTTATGTAGTAAGATACTGACTATACTTATTGATTAACTTCAATGACTGTGACGTGAGTAGTGACGTATTTTCGGTTACAGTCAAATAGAGACCGAATCTCTATTAATAGATGTGTATCAATAATTTTTGTGTTAAGTAATTTGTAATAGCTAGACTGACAGACTATTACTAGTGAGTTCGAGTCTCAGTGGGTACCCTATACACCCGGCCTTGTGTTACAATTAAGCAAAGCTTAGTAGATAAATAAGATTGACTATTTGGTTTGTGTTTAATGGCACATCAAACCTTGTGAATTATTTATTGCCAAATTTTGGTTTTTATATGATTTGGTTAACTTCGTGTGTATTACTCAATTTGACAACTGATATATTTACAGATTACATCACTGACGACAACCACCAGCGCCCCAAAAGTAGGAGCGTATATTTAAAGAGTTTGTCCGGTTTATCTCAGTCGGTAGAGCGTTCGGTTAGGAATCAAAAGGTTCCTGGTTCGATACCGGCCCTCACCAACTAAGCGTATGAGTAGCACAGGGATCTATGCGGTAAAGTGAGGAACTGATGGTAGGTGTGGCGCTCCACCTCAGACGTTAAAAATTAATCTCCTTGGTCTAGCGCTAGTGAAATGTGGATAGAATCCCTCGCTGTATTAATAAAGCACCTATATGATAAAAAGGATGGAGGCGCGTGGTCTAATGGTTAGAGTCGTAGGAAATGGACTCGTCAACGCGAGTTCAATTCCTGGACGAAGCTGTTGGCATTACACATAGCGCTAATACCCTTGGGAAATGTATGAATCCAATTCTCCCTCCAGTTATGGGTGAATAGCAGGACAGACTGGACTCTTTAACCATGGCTGGGTAACCAGTCTAGGAGAAGGAAAACTGAATTCAAACCTGTTAAACTCCGCTTAAGAAATTGACCTTGTGTCGCATCCTGCTCGTGCGGAGGGGTTGGTATATATATATATGATAAAAAGGATTGGGTGTTTGCAATAAGAGCAATTTGAAGAATATGGTTGGGACAACCATACAGGTGCTAGGGCTTGATATGACCAGCTAATTGATCGGATGGGGCTTCGTCGATTACCCGTCTAGCCCAAGTAAGGGCTAAAGTGGTGTGTTGTATGTAACGGGACCACTTAGTACTCGGGTCATGGACCGGTCAGCTATCACAATCCTGTCCCCAGGCATAACGGGTTGCCACCTACGGCAGAGATGGTCCAATTGAGGGGTGGTCTATGTATTACCATCATCATCAAGGTGTGCCGACTGCGTGGATTACCTTGACCTCCCTGTCGTTCATTGCTCTTGGCAAGTTCTATAAACGGCATATAGTGTCCGCGCAAAGCTGATGAATGTAAGTTTTTGCTGGCCGGTCAACACTAGTAAGTCTATGCTTATGAGTTCCTCCTTATTATCCAGCATGTCTTGCTTCGATGGTTTGTGAGATGGGAGGTAAGTGGCCGTACAACTTCTGTTTTGTGGGATGCTACTTTCAGGATTTGTTCAAAACAGCACATAGCATCCGGTAATTTATGAGGAAGTGCGTCCCGGTCTCCTGCCTCAAAAATTGCTACCCGGTGACTATCAAAATAACAACCCCAGCTCGTCGTAATTCTTGTTCATTTATCGTAATTTGTCGTAATTCTTGTTTAGATATGAAGATGGATATATAGTTTGGAATAGACTGAGATAGATAGATAAACAAACAAAATAATATAGATAGATATGAACAAATGGAGACAGATATTTTCGACAAGTAAATGTATTTGGGGGGGGGGGGGTCGCATCTTTTTTTTGTCTTGTTTATTCTTGTTTATTTAAACTAACAACAAGACATTAAACAAACATGAATAAAAAAAAGCTTAGTATTTAAAGTAATATAGATAAATATGAACAATCTGAGATAGATAGATAGATAGATATAGATAGATATGAAGATAGATAGATAGATATGAAGATGGATAGTTTTGAATAGACTGAGCTGGGTCGTTATTTTAATAGTCACCGGGTAGCAATTTTTGAGGCAGGAGATCGGGACGCACTTCCTCATAAATTACCTAGCATCCTTGTGTAGTTTCCATCTAACTTTTTTTCCCGTGCGTTTTGTTAAAAGTTCAATTGGTACAGCCATACAGTAGTACTAACAGGGTTACAGCTTGAATCTCATTGTTTGTACCACCCTCACAATGTCTTAAAGTTAGGGGAGCAGGCAAATAAAATAAAAGAGTGCCAGGAACTGCACAAAAAAAAAAAGGAACTGCACATTTCGAATTTCCAATTCTGGAGCTCTGGGCAGTGTGGACTGCCCTTTCATCGTCTTTACCCCCATCCCAGGTCCACTCGAACCCGGAGTTGTATTACTTGTTAGGGTCCCATCTATGGATTGAATAGATGAAAAAAATTGGTTTTACAAAAATACACCATAAAATTGATAGCCAACGGTTTAAAAACAAACTATTTAACTACAAACTATTCCCATGCAAAATATATATATATATATATATATATATATATATATATATATATATATATATATGGGAGTAAATATGGAAAATAAATCCGACAATATTAAGAAAAATTTGAAAAAACAAGTGTTCCAAATAGGATGAATTTAATTATCGATGTTTAAACATTTCGGTTTCATTAAACCTTCATCAGGATGTATCTTGGTGTTAAAATTTTCATATATATATATATATATATATATATATATATATATAATTGCATTAGATAACCCACAGGGTTGATATGTCGTTAAACAAAACAAAACCACTTTACACTTTCATTTTGTATTTAACTCTTTGACTACTTAAAACCGCTCACAGTGGCTCTTTATCGGAAATTCCATGTCAATTGTCTTCCCCTGCCGCTAGGGGGACAGATCGCCAATGGGATATTGGCGGGAGAATCAAAACCCTACGTCACTTATCACAGACCACGCACTAAGGGTAGTCGCGGTATTACCGTTCCCTAAACTTTCACCAGACCTTCAACGGCATTAATTTCAGCATACTGTAACGGCTGTTTTAATAGCAAACTGAGAACTAAAACAAGAAACGACCCAAGAAGCTCGCTTAGAGCCATTCCCTACAACGAAAGAACACCTATCACCACGACACCAAGAATTCTTAGAACAGATAAGTCTGGTCGCGAATTCCAACTAATTTGCAAACCCTTTTTGTTGTTAACCATTTTATGTAAATCCTTGTACTTTTGTAAACCTTGTAAATTTTGTAATACAAGTGTCTGCATTCTACTTTTGTGTTTGTTCTTCTTTGTCCGACAATTTGCCAACGACTACGGGTAAATAAAAGCCCCTTCGATCCGTAAATACTTTTATCTTCCACCACTACGATCCTACCGCAAACCGCTCGTAAAGGCTATCGCACATCTCACTTACACTGAAAAATAACGACGTGAACACCCCTGCCATCTTTTATTTTGTCATTTGTAATGAGTTCGGAGACAAATAGATAGTGAACTTTGAAACATCCCATCAGTTCGGAGGCAAATAGGTAGTGAACTTTGAAACATCCCATCATACAGATAAAAAAAAAATACCAATAAAATTTGGTACAGCCATGGGGGAAATTTGGTAGGCAAAGAGTTACTTTCATTCGTTTTTTATTTTTATTTTTTTTAATTTTAGAAAAAATAATTTTTTTTCTAAAGGAATGCATAAGTGTTATGATAAAATTGACAAGTTTTACTTTGAGGCGTTTTTAGTGACACGTGTCGTTTTGTTAAAAGTGACTAAAAGTGTTGCGACACCAGATCTGATAAGGAACGTCTGACTGCTTAGAAAATTAGCATTCGAAATTCAATTATTTTTCTTGGCTGTAGAAACAACAGAAAATTAGAAATAATTTAGCATTCAATATTACACACACACACACACACACACGCACACACACACATTTTTCAAGGGTCTTTACGTGTTTGTCCTTCTTCTTTGAATGCTTTTTTCTTTTATCTTCTTCAGTTCAACTCTGTGTTGTTTTTAAAGGGTTTTAAAAGCAGATCAAAAGAATGGGAGAAGAAAGGGCAAATTGTAGGTGAAATCAAGAGAGGGGCAGAACAAACTGCAAGAGAAAGAGAAGGAGTAGAGAGAGAGAGGGAGAGGAGGAGGAGAAGAGGGAAGAAAGTTAAAGATTTTAAGAGGAAAGGGAAGAAGGAAAAATAGAACGAATGAGAAAAGAAAGAGAAAAGAAGAAAAAAGAGAAAGAAAAAGAGAATGAATCAAAGAGGATGGGGAAATGAAGAGAGGAAAAATATGAGAAAAGTAAATAATTTAAGAGGAAAAAAAGAAGGAAAATAGAACGAATGAAAAAGGATAGAGAAATGAAAAACGAAAGAGAAGAAAGAAAATAAAAAAAGAGAAGGAAAAAGAGAATGAATAAGAGAGAATGGTGAAACAATCGAGAGGAAGGAAAGAAAGATAAAGAAGAATGCTATAGTATCGTGATATGAAATAGGGAAAAAAGGTTAGAACGAGAAATAATCTAAGGAAATGAAGGAAAAAAAAGGAAAAAAAAGAAGAGAATGAGTAAAAGAAGTTGAGAATGCTAAGAGAGAATTAAAAGAAAAAAGAAGAAAAAAGAAAAGAAAGAAAAAGAGAAAGAAAAAAAAAAGAAAGAAAGAAGAAAGAAGAAAAAAAAGAAAAAAGAAAAAGAAAAAAAAGAAAAAAGAAGAAAAGAAAGAAAAAAGAAAGAAAAGAAAAAAAGAAAAAAGAAAGAAAGAAAAGAAAGAAAAGAAAGAAGAAAAAGAAGAAAAAGAAAAGAAAAAGAAAAAAGAGAAAAAGAAAGAAAGAAAGAAAAGAAAGAAAGAAAGAAAGAAAGAAAAAAGAAAGAAAAAAGAAAAAAGAAGAAAAAAAGAAAGAAAAAAGAAAAGAAAAGAAAAAAGAAAAGAAAAGAAAAAAAAGAAAGAAAGAAAGAAGAAAAGAAAGAAAGAAAAAAAAAAGAAAGAAAGAATCGTTTGCCGACATTCCAAGTACGGGGCATTCAGCGGGGATCGAACTCTTTTCTTTGGTGTAATAAATTTGGAAATTAAATGTTTTTAGTGGACTTATTAACATAAGTGTGCCTGAAGCTTGCTCGTACCTCACATTTTAGCCCACAACACAAAGCAAAAAAATCGACCGAGTGACAACTTGTAAGTTTGGGCACTCGTAGGTCAAGGTACCACTGTATTCTATATTAAATAATAATCTTTCTCAACTGTAAAACACAGCACATCTTCCGTCCGTTATCATCCTTCAACAACCCCCCTGGTTAAAAATGAGACCGTCCAAATTGTTTAAGATGAAAAAAAAAAAAAAAGATTTTAAACCCAGATTATCTGGTGTCGCTTAATTGCAGTTTTCTTATTTGTTCCATTTTATTTCACCCAATTTAAAAAATGAAACATTCCAAATGGTCTTGCGTCGCTTAAATGCCCAACGTGAAATTAAAATGAATTGAAAAGAAGTTATATGTTAGTTTTATTTGTAATATTGAAATTGTGAATTAAGGAAGATATTTTGGTAATCTTGATCTTATGTTGTCCCGGACCCCTGCCTTAATTTTACGCTATGTTTTAGCGAACCAGCGTTAGGTGAATTTTTCGGCCCAACTTAGATATCATCCGAGTCGTGTTTTTGTCACTTTTTGTCGGCAAATTAATATAGATATTTTAAACACCTCCCCCAGATTTTTATCGGCAAATCAATGTAATTATTTTACACCCCTCTCTTTTAAGAAAAGATGACAGTGTTAAATCAAGATTATCATACTACTGGCCTATTCTGCAATAGCTCTTAAGTAAACATATGAAGCGTTGTAATAATTAGGTTATCATACTGTGGAATATCCACAGGTCCTGCTAGTTATAAATAACGTAGCATTCAATATCTCTTTTCTTCATTTTATCACAATATTTAATTTTGATGCTCAAATAAGTAATTTCTTTGTTTGGAAGATTAATGTACGTATTAACGTCGGAGGTGCGTGGTGTAATGGTTAGAGTCGTGGGAAATGGATTCGTCGACCCGAGTTCAAGTTATGGACGAGGCCGTTTGCCTAGCGCTAATGACCTTGGGAAAGGTATGCATCCAACTACTCCTCCTCCAGCTATGGGCAAATAGTAGGGCTAACTGTGCTCTTTAACCGTAACTAGGTAACCAGTCTAGGAGAAGGGAAACTCTGAATTCAAACCTGTTAAATTCAGCTTAATAAATTGACCTTGTGTCACATCCTGCTCGTGCGGATGGGTTGGTAAGTATATACTCATTAACGCAATGGTTAGCGTCGTAGGAAATGGAATCGTCGACCCAAGTTCAAATCGTTGACTAAGTTGTTTGCGTTTCATTTTGCGCTAATGCCCTTGGAAAAAGCATGAATCCACCCTAAAGTCGTCGGGGTGGCCAAAAGTTGGTATCAGCGTGGCAACGAGGAGATCTATCACCTTTTCACTTGTGCTGGACCAAGGAGATTGTTTTTGCATCTGAGGTGGAGCGCCACACCTACCATCAGCTCCTCACTTTACCGCACAGATCCCTGTGCTACTCATACGCTGAGTTGGCGAGGGTCTGTATCGAACCAGGAACCTTTGCGAATCCTAGTCAAGTGCTCTACCGACTGAGCTAGCTATGGGTAAATAGTAGGGCAGACTAGGCTTTTTAACATTGGTTGGGCAACCAGTCTAAGAAGACAAATACTGAATTCAAACCAGCTGTATTCCGGTTAAAAAAATCACCTCGTGTTACATCCTGTCCGTGGTAGAGGGGTTGGGTAAATACATACCCATTAAAGACGTGCACGTGGTATCGTTGTTATCATCGTAGAGTCTGGGCTCGACGAGCCAAGTTCAAATCTTGGACGAGGCTGTTTACGTTTTACTTTTCACTAATGCACTTGGAAAAAGCACGAGTCCATCTTAGCCACAAAAAAAGGTATTTTTAATCATATATTGCGTAACTTTTATCTATGCTAGCCGACAAAAATATTCCATCAAGATCCAATGATATAAAGAGAAAACATTCAAACATTTATATTTTCACCTTTGTATATCATAGAATGATATGCACACTTATATTATTATGAATACTTATTTATTATCTAGAATTTCAGATGATGACTCGAATCAGTGAAGAGAAAAAAAACTTCAGACTAACAGATAAATAGTAGAATATTCAGACGTGGTGTATTTTTGATTTCTGCATGCATATATATTTATTGTGTACTGTTTGAGATATTGTTTATTTGATGTATTGTTTGCACAATTTATTCGTGTATAATGTCTGCCAATTACCTAATAGGCAATTGACAAAACGGTTAGGGGACGATTGTAACACTATTAAAAGTGTTATGGGTTGATTGGCGATCTGTTAATTATTTTTTAATTAGTAAATAATTAACAGATCGCCAATCAACCCATAACACTTTAATAGTGTTACAAAGAGAAAACATTCAAACATTTATATTTTCATCTTTGAATATCATAGAATGATACGCACACTTATATTATTATGAATACTTATCTATATCATAGAATGATGTAAGTGTTCATAATCTGAGGTTTATATTTCAAAATCATAAGCCATTGTATCGATGATTTGGTCTAATTTTCGATTAGTCTGGCCCAACGTGTATCCGCATATAGCCTAACTAATACCTATACAAAGGATTTAAATTAAAATAATAAAAATTCTCTGAATGTTTGAGATGAGGCTTGATGATTAGTATTATCTGCGTTATTCGGACTATTGTGCTCATCTTCATTGTTATTTGTACAACGTTTCGGCCGATATGCCCTCCGGCCTTCTTCAGGTATTTCTTGTCGGACTCGGGAACCTCCTCGGACTCAGGAACCTTCTCGGACTCGGGAACCTTCTTTTCGAACTCGGGAACTTTCTTGTCGTAATCGGGAGCCATCACGGAACTTTGATCCTAACCCTTTATTTAGTCCACGGGGGTATCCTGTTCTCATTCCGCTAACCATAGCTAGGGTAGGAGTTGTGTTAATTATTTTTCTAAAATAATAAAACTTTTATATAACTTTGTTCACTATTTATAATATTTATACATATTATATGCACAGGTGTTAAAAATGAGTAAAAACTGTATTATTTTAACTAATTACCTTTGTTTAGGTATTGGCTGTACAGAGAAACATTGGATGGAAGTTACTGTAAGATTAAACGTCATTTTCTTACCTTTCTTCCTTTATAATAAAACGGAATGGTCCATTGTTTAGCTGCAGTGATGACACTTACAAGAAATAATTCGGCGGATAAGCAACAACATATAATCAAGATTTACATCTTTGCATTTCATCATGGACGATTTGGACGGTCTCATTTTTAACCAGAGGTTGTTGCAGGATGATAACGGACGGAAGATTAAGGAACAAGAGTATTAATATATAGATATTACAATCACAGTTTTTTTATAAAAAGTAAATAATGTTAAGTGAAAACTTTATTAACTTATAGTCCATGTTAAAAGCGCGGTAAAGGTATTTTCAAAGCCGAACGTTTTTTTTTTTTAGACCTAATTTATTCCAATGCAGGTATTGGCCCGTTTATCAAAACTTTTCTTGTTCCCCAATGATACCTGCATTGAAAAAATAAAGTCTAAAAAAGTTCGGCTTCAGGTTACCCTTACTAAACTTTTAACTTGGACAAGTAATTAATAGCCTGTGTTAAGGTATAGGATATAAGGTGACATTTTGGTTCGAAATTACGGCAAGGTTAAGTATAGAAACAAGGCAAGCTTCGACGTTTCAAAAAAACATGTCTCGTGTAATGAACGACCCCTTTGTTTTTTGAAGTGAGATATTGGTTTTTAAAAAAAAGTCGTTCATTACACGTCTCTATATGGTATAGAGAACGTTCTGAAAGTTAGGTTGGTAGAGAACAAACATGTTAGAACTGTTGAAAAGTCACTACTATTGAAGAATTAATTCAGGGAGAGCGATCGCTTCTTTTCTAGGTACGACACACACGCACAACAACAAAAGCAGCAACAACAGCCACACACACACACACACACACACATATATATATATATATATTATATATATATATATATATATATATATAAGTCGTCGGGTGGTCTAAAGTCGGTATCAGCTAGACAGCGAGGGAGTCTATCCTTTTCACTAGCGCTAGACAAAGGAGATTGTCTGAGGTGGAGCGCCATACCTACCATCTGCTGCTAACTTTAACGCACAGTTCCCTGTGATACTCATTCGTTGAGTTGGCGAGGGCCGGTATCGAACCAAGAACCTTGTGGTTCCTAGTCCGACGCTCTACCGACTGAGCTAAACCGGCCCTTTACATACAATAGCTCTATCACTGATACTGAGCACACCACTAATAATACTGCAAAAAGTTTGTCCCATCACTAACTCACCAAGTGAATTAATGATAACAATTACAATACTATATATATATATATATATAGTATGAACAAAAAGTAATAAGACAAACAGGAATATTTTTTATATATGTTATTTATTCTCAACTAGTTTCGACCTTAGGTCATCGTCAGGAGAAAAATTCTTATTTGAAGAAATTGTTTTTAGATTTTTTGAAAGAGAGCATTATGGAAGAACTATAAAAATTGGAGTATTTTTTAGAGTTTGACATGCTATTAAAATCCGGGTAGATGAGTGTGTTAGTAGTAGCATGTCCATTTGTTCCGTGAAAAATCTCTTTGAGGTGGGTTATTTTTTGAATGCTCTTATATATATATATATATATATATATATATATATATATATATATATATATATATATGTGTGTGTGTGCATGCCAGATTCTTTAGTCGATGTACAAAATGAAAAGTGATGTAAATTCTTTAAAAGCCAAGCAAAAAATTGATAGATAACCGAATAATGATGCTATGAATTTATATTTATATTAGGCATTTGTCTGTACAACCCTAATCTAATGGACCCAATATATAGATTAAAAAAAACTAACAGTTAGCGGTGTAGGAAATGGAATCGTCAACCCGAGTACAAATACTGGACGAGGCTGTTTGCGTTTCATTTCGCGCTAATTCCTTTGGGAAAGGCATGAATCCGTCTGTTTTTCTCGCCATTTATGGATGAATAGTAAGTCAGACTAAGTTATTTAGCCTTGGTAAGACAACCAGTTTAGGAGAAAGAAAACTTTGAATTGACAATGTGTCGCACCCAGCTAGCGATGAAATAGTTGGGTAAACACACACACACAGACATATATACATATATATATATATATATATGTGTGTGTGTGTGTGTGTGTGTGTGTGTGTGTCTGTAGTAGTAGTAGTAGTAGTAGTAGATTGGGCTCTTTAGTCCAGGTAGAGCAACCAGTCTAGGAGAAGGAAACATCTTAAATCAAATCAGTTGTACCCGCCTAAAGAATTGACCTTGTGTTACATCGTACTCGCGGCGAAGGGGTTGGGTAAATACACACTTATATATTAAGAAATTTGAAAAAAACAAGTGTTCCAAAATTAGATGAATTTATTTATCGACGCTTAAACGTTTCGGTTTCTTTAAACCTTTATCAGGATGTATTATGGGGTGAAGAAATTGATGGATGTTTTATAGATGACAGGAGATAAAAAAATGTTAATAAAATTTTTGTTGTTGTTGTTGTGTAACTGTATTTGTTCAGCGTTATATTTTTGAAAGACGAGTCGCGATCCGCACAGACGAAGATGTCATGACGCGTGACGTAATGCATTCAACAAAAGACAAGAAAAAGTATATATATATATATATATATATATATATATATATATATATATATATAAGTAAAGTCGTCGGGGTGGCTAAAGTCGGTATCAGTCAGACAGCGAGGGGGTCTATCCACTTTTCACTAGCGCTAGACTAAGGAGATTGTTTTTGCGACTGAGGTGGAGCGTCACACCTACTATCAGCTTCTTACTTTACAGCACAGATCCCTGTGCTACACATATGTTGAGTTGGCGAGGGCCGGTATCGAGGTAGGAACCTTACGGTTTTTAGTCGAACGCTCTGCCGACTGAGCTAATCCGTAACTTAACAGAAACCGCATAACATAACGTTTCTTCGACCAATACATTTAGAATAGTCAAACTTAGACAATAAATATATGGTAATCTGAACATTAGTTACATAAATTCCTACCTTAAAATTGTGCTTGCGCATTATTTGAAATGAACTTAATTGTTATTAAGAACACATTTTATGATATTTTCGTGTTAAAACATGCACTGGTATTGATTTGAAATAACCATTGCTAAATGAAGGATAATAATTAAATCAAATAAAAATTTGTTTTATTAACAAGTGGACAATGAATGGTTTCGTCTCCTCTTCCAACATTGAACCAAATCAAAACTATTTTTCTTAGTAAAAACTTATTTTTCAAATTTTTTTTGTGCATATTTATAAATTTTAAGGAAATTCAATGAAGTTTTCTTGAATTCAAACATGTGGAAATTTAAATTTTAGAAGTTTTATGGGTTTTTTTCTTTTGATTGCAATTTTAAAATGTTGCAATAAAAAAATGGCTGACAGCGTCAAAAAATGAATTTATGTAACTAATGTTCAGATTACCAAATAGATTTCCAATCCAATTTACAAATAAATGATAATTCTATGCGGTCTGTGCGAGCAATGAATGTAATTTTTGTTTGTTATCTTCCAAATTCTCGATGTAACGGACTTAACTATGAAATGCTAAATATAGAATCCTTCACATTTTCATAAATAGAAGCATCAATATCACCACAGACCGCCGTTACAACGGGTTCACGGTTGCGTCGTCATATTAAAAAAACAAAAAAATCTTCATGTTCTCGCTTTGTTTCTTAAATGTAGATTACCTTAAATGAAT